>OY735198.1:86581021-86613521 GCA_963457665.1 Thysanoteuthis rhombus
CCAGTTTCACAGATACTTTCTTAAAGTACATTTGTAAATGTTCTTTTGTGATCATCAGTTGTTTACCATGTATCTGATTTGGGAATTTAAGACCAAAGCAATAATCTTAACATGGTACCTAGCTGTGTTGATCGAACATCACCTTTCATTCAACTTTGATTTTGAAACCTAGCTTGTCATACATGTGGTTTATCATTTAACATGAAGTATTATCATAATGTATTAAATATGGATGTTATTTTATAATACTCATCATTTGAATTTTCGAAACACGAAATACTTACATAAGAATTCACACAAGAGAGTAATATTTGGTTTGAAATGAGATAGGGCTATGAAAAGGGAGGTCAGGGGGTGTTTGTTTCCTGTCTCTCATCCAGGCATATACAATCGTCTCACCTCCCACTTCAATTGAACATACCAAACAACACCAAAATATTCCTATTCTCTCTTCAGCATCAAAGCATGTAACCAGCATTTTTTTCTGTTGACTGCTACAAATATTTTCCCCTGGAAAAGATGTCTGCCTCCTGTCGAAATGCATCGTAACATGCCTTAGGAATGATAATAAAAGTTGAGTTGAAACACCTATCTTTTGAGCATTTGTCTTCAACTCCCAATTGTTATTTTCATCAGCATTCTGTCGGATCACTTCACTTCTGCATTATGAACACGTACAAAACACACACACACACACACACACATACACACACACACACACACACACACGCATACGCAAATATGAGATTATGAATAGAAATGTATGTACGTTATGAATATTGAGTTGAATAAACGCACTCACACAAACATATATATATATACGTGTGTGTGCCTGTCGTTTCTACAACTCACAATTTATCATAAACGCACACGCACATGAATATATATATATGCATATATACATATACATACATATATATAAATATATCGATACATTTATATATGCATATATTTATATATACATACATACACACATATGTATATACACATGCAATAATTCAACTCACTATTCATCATAAGCACATGCGTGCGTACACACATACACACATATATATATAAATATATACATATATATATACACATATATATATATGCATTTATTCAACTCACTATTCATAATCTACATGCATTCGGACATCTAAGGGTCTGTGTAATCCCTTGGGTAATCTCGCCGATTTAAGATCTGATCCGGACGGAACGGGAATATTGAATCCAGAGGCAAGTAGGGAAATGGTACTTGCAGCGAAAGTAACGAAGACACTCAAAGAATTCGCAATGAAAAGCCTTTCCAAACCACAGAATAAGCACACGTGGACAATTCCTCGAAATCCAACCTCAAATCTTGTTTGGCTGACTGACAAACTGACAGCTGACCAACGATACGAATTGGCAAGATAGAATCCATCCAAGAGTTTGCATCTTCAATAAAGTGACCCTTGCTGTCTGCTGCATATCAAATTTAATTCAATAAGTGCTGACTATGCATGTCATTTACGAATCGGTTCTGACCAGTTAGAAAAAGAAAAAAAGATATAAAACTGAGTTGATTACAAATAACGTTTAGTTTCTTGAACACGAGACATCATATCGTCAGTAAGAAATATCCTAAAAGGTAAAAGATGACAGAATCGTCCGTCAATATTTCCTGGCTCACGTTAATACATGGTTTCAAATGATTTTCAATTTATCTTGCCATCTATGTTGGAAGAGGCACATGTATTCACTGGTTTCTTCTGTTGTTTAGTCGACACTAAATCATCAAGACTTGTTCCATAGATTTGGATTTTTTTTTAATTTTTCACTAAGAAAAAGTGATTAAATTCTGGATTGGATCGACGGATATATTTCCAATCAGGAAATATTTTCCTAGTTCTTCCGTATAATCATATATCGGTTCCTAATTGCCCACATGATATGTTCTCAATGAAGTCTAGAATTGTCTGGAGGATTATGTATTGAGACAAAGAAAACATGAATAAATATACGTCGGATTCAGGGATATTTATCATTGAGAAATGTTTTCCAATTTTTAATGCAATCATCTATATATTCCTGGTTGCCCACACGGTATCTCCAATAGTTCGCTATGAAGTTCAATGAAATCGTTTGGAAAGTTAAGCAATTAGGTAAAGTAGAATTTATTCAATTTTCTGAAATATGTTTCTTTTTTTCATACGTTCATATGTTCTCTCGTGGTTATCCAAACATCATTCCTAAAAGTGATGAATGAATTTTCTGTTATTTTTTGAAAGTTTACTTGATGAGATAAGGAAGAAATGATTGGACTCTGTCTCGAATCCAGAAATGTTTTTTGATCGAGAAATATCTTTCTACTTTGTCATAAATTTATCAATTCACTCATCATTGTCAAAACAATATGTCTTGTTGAATTCCATTTAAATTTGCAGAAAGGTTGACCGATGAAAGAGAATTAATTTTATCTTAAAGTGGATCCAGGGATTTTTTTTCTATCAAATGAGTCATAAATATCCTATGAATAGTCCGAAAAAAAAATCAAAACTTGGAAATACACACTTTTTTGTAGCTATATATGGATTGAATTACATTTCTGTGTTGAGATCTTTCGGGGTACTCAGTTGTACAAAAAATGGTAACTTAGTGTTTTGACAAACTTTCTTGAATGAAGAAGACAATGAAGTCTGTCTTCATATGATCATTAGTAAAAAAAAAATGAATAAATGAATAAAATGATACAGAGACCAAAGGTCCAAAGATCTAAATCGAAAATACACTGCTTACGTGAGTGGCCACTAGATGTACCATTGACAATGAATCTCCCTGAAGGAGAAATTGGCAAATAATCATTCAAACACTCGGTAAAGTGGGCTCAATCTTCAAAAACAAGAAAATCCAACTATTGCTGGAAAAAAGGAATACAACCAATGCACCGTCCATAGCCACATATCTTGACAACAAGATTGACCCTCAAACTCAAAATCATGCAAAGAGATAATCATTCTCAGCATCACGCACAGCTATTATAAGACAGCACAGTATGTTAAGAGCGAAAAAAAAAAAAGAAGACTCACAAACGTAAACCATGAGAAATCTCAATTCTCAATGGATTGGTCATGTTGCAAGAATTCAGACAACTGCTGGGTATCACGTCAACAACGTGGATTCCAAAAGATCATATGTGAAACTGGCCAGCAAAAAATCAGATCCAGTGTCGAACTAGGCAAGTTTCAATAGTGTTAGTGCTGCAAAGCCCACGATAGAAAGGTCATGCGAATCTTGGGGAAGGTTTATCTTAGGGACGCTAAAAGGCTGCTCCTGATGATGATGCATTTCATCGAGCGATAAGGCCTGACCAATTCCAAGTGAGAAGAGTAAGCCAGAATGATCACCTATGTTCGATTCTTCACATGAGACTCTGCTGTCAATGACAAATTGTACAACAAAATTCTATAGAACAACGTTTCATCTGAAATGTGTAATTCTCACAAACACACCATAAACACTCACATGAGCACATATATATCCATACATATCATAAACAAAGATGTCCCATACGCATATATAGGCAAAAATACAACACATTTGCGAGTATGTGTGTGTGTTGCATCTTTGATGATACATCATTCGATGAAAGGTTGTAACACAATGGGTAATGTTGGAGAAAATGGGAATGATTCTTGAATGTCCCGTTAATATTTTTGTTGGCCTTTGCACGCTGTTTGATAAGAAATCTGACTATAATTGAAGAAATCTCTTTGTGTGAGTGTGCATGTGAGCGTTTGTGTAAGCACTGTAATAGCCCAAGCCAGTGTACGAAGTTGATATTTACAATATATATATATATATATATATATATATATATATATATATATATATATATATGTATATATATATATATATATATATATATATATATATATATATATATATATATATGCATATATATATATATATATATATATATATGTATATGTATATGTATATGCATATATATATATATATATATATATATAAGGATAATAGATCTTTTATTCTTCAAGCCCTAACCATTTCCCAATAAGATTGTTAAGTAGTTCGTTCATTTGTTCTTGTTGCTTGCAGCAAAGCCAGTCAGAATATGTTGGTCTCAAGAGAAATGTTGGTCTTCGGCTAATAAGAGTAGTGAAGACATCCGAAGGGATTTCAAGAGTTGGTTCTCTCCATGATCCCAAGTTATTCATGGCACCTGGTATTCTCCTGACGGTCACCCTTTAGTTACTGGCCAGCACTAACGTTGCTCAACTTCTATGACTATATTGGCGCAGGTGCATACAACCAAATCTGACTATAAAAAAACGGACTTGCTTATAAATAGCCGTTCTGACCAATGGTTCCCAATCAAGGCAGAATCCCTAACTCGTCTTGGAGAAGAAAATTTAGGTAGCCCCAGGGGAATAAGGCTTTAGTTGGAGATAAAAGTCGAGGTGAATATTTCAGAATGTTTTTCGTGATGTAATCAACTGATTTTCGTAATAACAGATCCTAATTATTTCCACTTGCTTTCTTTCGGCAACAAATGCTTAGTTGCAGGTATTCCATTATAGGATTAAACTAATTCTCATTACAAAATTGTCTAATTATAATTATTTGAAATTATTCTTTGTTTTACCCAATATAGAAGGAGGATGGAAGCTGAGAATCTCGTGGAAAAAAGTAGGAAATTGGCTTGAAGAGTTGGGAACCATTTGTTCAGACTCTGTACATTCAACAAAATTCCGTCTTTGAAAAACTATTCTGTGACTTCATAATAAATAACGACTCAAGAAAATATAGAATATGTACATACATAACAAATTTCCACACATATGCACATGGATGCATGCACTCATATAGCACAGACATATTGCATACAAACATGCACACATATGCATACTCAGTCTTACGTAAGTGCTCAATGCCCACTATTGTACATACATGAACTTACACACATTTACCACATAAATGCATACCCACTTGCTCACGCAAGACACATACAAACAGACATACATACATACATACAGACATACAGACATCTGTATAAGTGTGTATATTTGGTGCATGTATGTGTGTGTGTATATTGCATTTTCGCCGAAAAGTTTTTCGAGTAAAAGCTGTGCCACGGTGAGAAATATTAATATTTCCTGGTGTGCCTTTGTACTTTGTTTGATATGATATTCAATTTAGCGCTGTCAGCACAAGAGATACGTGTATATATTTGGACGCGTCTTTCCGTTTGTTAGCCTGTCTCTCCATATCATATCTACGGAAGTAATGTTTGTGGCCTATTACATTTTTGGAAGGATCCATATACAATTACCCTTCTTTCGTTGGTTGAACGTCCAAACCAGATAATACGCCGAAGTTCCATGTCCGTCCATATGATATCAAAAATATTACTCCATCAGTTTCAATAAAATCTCACAGATTTGTAATGGATAGGCTACGGTGGAATTGATCAGAATTTTGGGCGGATCCATACACAATATCCTCCCACGACAATATTTTGGTTGTGGTAGCCGCTCTCTGAGCTATTTCTGCTGTATTAAGTGTTGACTTTGACATTCACCAAAGGGTTTAGATCGATTCCAAAGCGGAGCAAGACTTGAAACAGTCGTGATTACAATATTGGAAGCCCGGAGAACGCATAACTCTGCTGATACCATATATATATATATATATATATATATATATATATATATATATATGAGATGTTAGACATAATTCGTTACGAATAGCGTTAGTTTCTCGAACAAGCCTGTTGGCTGCGGGGTCAAACACCAATCCTACTCGTATTCTAATTGCAGAAGATTTCTGCAACTTTTCTAATTCTATACATCATGAATAAATCTGTACGCATATAAGATTTGTTATTTCGGCTTATTTGGTAAGACAGCTGCTTAGTAACCACATGGACGCTATTTTGAATCATGTTGGCAAAATGGTAATTGTATATTATATATATTGTATAGTGTTTTGGTTTAACGTGACTTCGTTGACAATTATTGAAGACTTTAGTCCCAAATCACATGAGGATTGTTCTTGTTCTTGTTGCCGGGGGGGGGGCAACAGAGTGAACTCATACTTGGATTGGAGTTTGACGGTATAAGATATTGTGTACGTGATTAATAAGCTAAAGAAAGGGGAAATATGATGGAACTTTTTGGTAATATTTCCTGGTTCTCTATTATACGTTGTTCGATACTAAATGAAAGCTACAAGGAGAAGTGTTGCCCTGAAGCAGAGGAAAAATAGAATACAAAGTAAGAATATGTGTAGATTTCAGCCGTAGGTCAGGATGTTGACCGTTTACTTCGAAATAGAATAAAAAGAAATATCAAATATATTGGTCATGTTTGGATGAGAAAATTCCAACACGCACAAAGTATAATATCGAGTTATATTAGACGTCCACATATTTACAGGGAATACCAACCACTGTGAACGAGAGGTAAGATGTTGGCCTCCACGTTGTAGGCTCTGCTACAATCCACCGCCAAATTGGAAACTCTAAAAAGGGTGTTCAATGACTCGGTATTATGTCCCCTAAAATTGAAAAACCTCTCTCTGCAAGGCCTGGGGCTTACGGCATATCCACATTTGATTCACTGACCCTCGTTGCATCATTGGGTGTAAGCATTGTTGAGCCTAACCAGTACCTACAAGGGTGACACTTGGCAATCATTACAGGCAGAAGCTTGAATTATCTGGTAGTAGATCTTGCTAAGATGAGAGGATAAAAAGATGAAGATGATACATTATATACATGTGCATGTGTGTGTGTGTGTGTGTGTGTCTGTGTTCAAATGCAAAGGTATTCGAACCGAAGTCATTGCCACTGCATGAAGATGTAATAGGAAAGAATGTAATACTATAACTAAAAACTAACGCATATTTGTTGTTTTATCTGAATGTATAATGAAAAAGTCCTTTACTCTGCTTGTAAAAAAATGAGCATTTGTATATCCTTTTTCAATGTAGGTCCCTTCAAGACATACTTGAATTAGCCAGTAAAAATGACGTAGTTATTTATGCAAAGATCAGCACAAATGAGCTTAAAGCTATTTTATCAGTTAATCCATTTTTAATAGTCAATATATTTTATTTATCTTATAATCTCGAATCAACTCGAGCTGTTTTGATGCGTGATCAGATAGGAAGTCTTAAGTGTTTCTATGACGTAACCTTCATTGTTATGTCATAATATGAAGGTATAATAACCAATGAGATCATCCCATCCTGGCTCAAGCAAAAAGAAAATAAATTTGCATATATGTCTATTGTATGATTGGATGCTACAGACGCCACATTAGTTCAATACAATCTTAAGTAAATGATTAATGTTCTTTTATTTAAAACAATCCCAAGCAGTAAAAAGTAATTGAAAACAATTAAAAAACAAATTATAAATTAGAAACAGTAATTGAGTCAAAACAATCGAACATACAATTCAATTTATTTCAATACAAATCAATTGGCTTTGTCTGGAGACATCACATTTCAATGTGTTATCAGCAGCATTTCTCATAGGACCTTCAAATTGAACAAGTACCTCGTACCTTAATACTTTTCGTGGCATTTGATTAATTGTTCTCCAACAATTGGACACGTTTTACTCTTTCCAATTAGAAATTTTGAATAAAAATCAAGGGAAGTATTAATTGTTCATTTTAAAAGAATGGCCTCAATATATGGAATAGAATGGCTTTACCCCTTTTTTTAAATATCAGTTTTGAACATTTTGGGTTTAGTTCAGGGTCAATAGATATGCATATCATTCTGCTTGTTTGTGTGTGCAACCATGACATTTTCGATTATTATTCATGTATTCCTTAGTGTCTTCTCTAACCAATAACGGTTGTTGGTTTATCATTTTTATTCTTTTTTTTTTTTTCACTTTGGACGTTTCACCGCTAACAAGGTTGGCGAAGAAAGACAGAAAGCAATGCTATCCACAGGAACTAAAGCAGAATATCTCACAGTAATGATATTCAAATTCTCCCCATGTTTTCTATCATTTTTCTTTTTATTCCTTATTCATCCTTGCAATGTAATGAACAACTTAACAATGGGAAAGAGTAAAAATGTTTAAATGCGTAAAAGGCTTACGCCAACTCAACTGCAATAGTTGGTCATTCATTATATTTACCTCACAAAACTGAAGCCTAAAAATCAAGTTCACAGTAGACCACAGAAAAAAAAAGATAGAAAGATAAAAGTAGTAGTAGTTTTCGTCATTGTCTGCTTTGGAGTTCAATGGTTAGCATATCTGCGTGAGTTCGATTTCTGGTACGAGCGGAGAAGAGCGTGGAGAACTTTTGATGGGCAAAAGTCACATTTGCACACAGCAGCTAATTGAGTACACTTCAAGGTGTGCAATCAAAGTTTTTTACTCTCATGTGGCTCAGGTTTGGGATAAAATTTTTAGATCAATTCAGAACGCATTCAAGTGTGTGGAACGAAAATGAATATTGAATCTAAACACCTACGAGTAGATACGATTTATTTGAATTTTTAGATCTTGATAGAAGAAAAAACTTCTTTAAAAAACTGGGGTAAACTAATGTTGCAATAATAATAATAATAATAGTTATATTAGTTTCGTTTCCTTTTGCATGTCATTCTAGTAAGGACAAGTATATTACTTGAGTTAAATTAATTCAATGAAATGATATATTTTAATAGCAGAAAAAGCTATGCAAGAATGATTGTGGTACCTTAGTTGTCAAAACCCATGGAATTTTCACGGGCCAACTTTGTATTTAATAATTACCATACGATTTATGAAAGTCAACTCAAAAAGAAGGCTTCTAAGAGCAAGGATGTGCCTGTATAATTCAATCAACGTATATGGATTTGTTTACTCTAACGCATTAACTGCAAATGACGGGAATTCCCTTCGGGTTATGCTTAATTCAATGAAATATACATTGTTATTATTGATAGCAACCCAGTTTTATCTGTGAATCAGGGCTCCAGTCGTGCAATGAATAAGACACAAAAGATTATCTTGCACCGCACAGGGGATTTTACCTTGTAATTGTATGACTATTGTTCTCTAGTACATCTCACTAAACATAAGAGGTACATGGCTGGAATGTGAATTTTCTTTTGATAATATTACAGGGGCATTTTTGTTCTTTGGGGGATATATATATCTTTGTAGTATTTGTTTGTGTATGAAGGAAAACTCACTTTTTCTCGGTAAGAATATGTCAAACATGTGAAAATTGATAGATTGGAAGATAATTGATAAAAAAAGTTACATAAAATTCAGAAAGCGGTGAAAAAATCTGTTTCTACTGAGATGCGTATCGTTACGTTATTTTTATTAGCTTGAAAAAATATTATAGTTCTGCAACAAACTTACGGAGACATTTAGTAAAGTTAATTCTATTATTACCAGCAAAGACTGAGTAAGCATTTGTATAATTACATACGTTATTTTCTGGGGAGGAGATATCATGGAATAGGGGTCCGGTTGTCACTTCACCCGAGTAAAATGCAAGCTAACTAAATAGCATCTCTCATACTTAAGCCTTTTTCATTCTCTCTCACCTTCTTTCTTCTCTCTCTGCAAGCCATCTTCTGTGTTTACCTACGTTCAATTAGTCGCAAACAAAACAGTTTGGATAGGCTGACTGATTGGGAAACTCGGAATCGAAACCGTCTTGAGTGGACGAATAATTCAAACTCAGAAAATTAAAAATTTCTTAAGTCTCCCCAGCCAATTCCTATCTATCCTAGGCCAAACAATGCCATTTGACAGATACCCATACTAAATTCACACTTTATATTCAATTGATGGCCCCTTTTGAGTCCACAAGACGTAAATATAATTACATTTAGGAAATGCAAGGGTTTGAGTTTGAGTGACCGGAAGCAGAGTCTGTCTCCCCTCAGCGGGTCTATCTGTGAAGACAATGAAAGCGTTTTGGCAAAATTATGGAGAGTCGCCTCGCTCAAACCAATACACACACGTTCGCCCCGACCACTAAACTGCTTATAAAACACTCTGCATGCGCACACAAAAAACACTGATATATGTATATCCATTGTCGAGAGAAACTGCAATCTAGGCAGCCTGTATTTCAACGAGGTAAAGTGACAACTGGACCCATACTTCATTTTGAACCTTTTTCATTCGGATCTGAAAGGAAATGATTCTGGCTTTCTAAGACCTGACGACGTTCGTTTCAGGTAATAATTTGACCAATGAGGTGTAACAAGTGTTCAAAGAACTACTGCATCAGCACGTGAGTCACAACACATACTTAAAAATAAGACTCTAAGAATTATTGATGAGAGTTGGATGAAGGATGATGTCGTTATAACTCTGAAAACAAACATAGTGACTGTAATGGTAGTAGTAGAATATGGAGTCGGCATCTCGCTGATTCAGGAATTATGAAGTGGGTGTTTCTATAACGCTGACGTTGTTATCCACTACGGTACCGCAAATGCCATAAGAGTGAAGCTAACAGTGCTACTTGACTGCAGTCGGTGATTGGAGGTGGATGGGTTCGCTAGAGCTATTTAATTGTAATCTTTCGTAGACACACATATGCTTGCTTGTTCCCCAGGGTCGTGCCTCATGTCAGATAGAATCATTTGTAAAACTGCGCATGTGTGGTGGGGGAAGGGATGGGAGTAAAGAACGGTCAGGAGGGATAGCGAGGACAGAAGAAGAGAGTACGAGGCGGAATGGTTTATCGACCATCATCTAATTTAATTCTTTGAAATTGTGGTATTTTGAGTGAGCGTAAAAATGGCAGACAGCCAGGCAACCGGCCGAACAATTTCAACCTTCCACACCCATCGGTATATGCGCCATCTTGTTCGGTCGCCGCCATCATACCAGCAGATGACAGGACAAAGATCTTTATTGTTATGCATTATGTATATATTATGTGCATACATTTTTATTACCCACCCGAGTGTATGTGTTATATATATATATATATATATATATATATATATATATATATATATATATATATATATATATATATATATATATATATATATATACGTGTGCATACATGTGTGTTTGTGTGTATGTCTTTAATATATTTGGAGGGGGTGCATCACCTAACTGCTTGGACAATGATATTGGCAAGCCGGGGTCAATCTCCGGTCAAGGCTGCTTACGTTCATTTTAATTCCAAACCAGGGATTGAAGCCCCTTAAGGCGGTTAGATGCCAACTTTGACGTCCTCCCGGCAGGTCCTGCAGCCGAGCTGATGCCAAACGTATCACACTCCACATTCCATTGGAATAATATATATATATATATATATATATATATATATGTGTGTGTGTGTGCGTGTGTGTGTGTGTGTGTGTTTGTCTGTGTTGACAACCACGACTTTTACTGGAGCAACATGAAGTGAAACGATATGTATGGCTCATAAGATGGCTCCTTATACAACAGATAGATAGAAGTCAAAACTAATATGAATCCAGCCATAAGAATTCATACCGATGAAAGGTTTACCCTTTGTCTCGCTTGCTACGTACACTGTTTTTTCTTCCCATCAACAGATGAAAATGGCTAATACCTGTTTCCATGGCAGCAACATCTACTTCACTGCAGTGTACGATTTTTGCAACTAACTAGTAGGAAAAATGACCCAATCAACGACCCCACCCTCAATATTCTGTATTATCGTATATCTATATCTTTTCAAGAGGACGTTATATCGAAAGGACGTTGAATGAAAGGACATTAATCGAGAAGTTCTGAAAATCTTTTCTCGGAAATTTAGAATTTTGGTTGAATCTGCAAAATTCTTGAATAATCCAACGGATAAGCTTTCTCCCAATCCTCGATAATTCTGGAATATTCTGTAGGAAAATCGATTCGTACTTATAATTTGTTTTGTTTGGCGCCTTATCCCAGGAAGAATTGACTAATTTTATTTCTTATCGGAAATAATTTTTCTCATAAATGAATGATTATATTCACGCCGTAATTTCAGTCAATATGAAAACATAATTTTGTATAGTAACTGAGTTTCTGCGTGTATGAATATATAAAATATTTAAACCGTTACATAATATATGAGAAACTGTCACCTGGAACTGTTATTTTAGGTTTCTTTAGTTTTTAAGTGGTTCAATCTGTCTTCCAGGATAGCTATGTATAACACTTTATACTCTAATTTTGTTTTGTTTATCAACTGTCTACATCTGTTCATTATGTTTCCCCAACGCAGGAAATTACATTATCAACCGACAGAATGATTTTTTTTTTATTAGAAACTCTTTTTGAATCGGCATCTCGTTTTGTACAAGGTGAGTGAGCCAGTTGTTCTACATAGCGTAGATAAACAATTAAATAAAAGGGAGTGACTATGTATATATGTGTGATGAATATGGTCTAAATCAGAGTCAGTAAATGTAATTGATGCAAGAAAAAGTAGTTGAAACAAGATGGCACATTTAGAAATATGGACTCAAAATAGAGCTGTATGACTTAAATTCCAATAAATCTAAAGCTGTATAAGGAGATTAAACTTCTTCAAATCTATCAGAATGTCTTGCATTCGCAGTATATCTTATTTGATTCTTGTATTCACTTAATTTCTATATCATGTGTTATAACTTCTGGGGTGACGTCAATTTTTTGAAAAAATGAATCTTGGAATCCAGTCGTATCTCAAAATTCTCTTCTCCTCACCTTTCCTCACTTTCACCAGTGTCTGTTGTATTCTGTCTTCCTCTATGTCATCCATTCTTTCCCTTAAATACTCTTGCTAGTTTCTTCCTTCTTTTTTCTCTCTTTCTTTCTTTTCTTTTCTTTTCTTTCTTTCTTTCTTTCTTAATCTATCTGCTAATTTCTTGCTTGCTTTGTTTATTGCCTGATTTCTTATTTTGAGTTTCTGTCGTCTTCTTTCTCTTTGTTTTCTTCCTTTTTTCTCTCTTTCCTACCTTTTTGGTTTCTTTCCTTTTTCTTCTGTTCATCCCCATCTTTCTTTCTTCCTTCCCTTTCCTTTTCTTTTCTTCCTTGTTTTTTTTCCTCTTCATTTTCATTTAGCCTGTTTCCTTTCTTTCCATCTCAGTTATTTGCCTTTATTCTTCTTTCTTCTGTTCATTCATTCTTCTTTTCCTTCTTGCCGCTTGCTCTCGTTCTTTTTTTCTTTTATTCATTCTAAGAATCTCCGAACCATACACTACCTTCGCATATTAATGAAAACAGGTCTACTTTAATAGAAAAGAAACCACAACGTGGATCCATTTTAGAGGTGATCAATTAAAAATATGAAAAGTGTTGATTGATAACTAATTTACTTCTCTAGCCTTTTGGTGGACAGTGATAAAAAAATAAAGCCTGAAAAAAAAGCTGGACAGAAACTAAAAGATGAATTTTTACAAAACTCTAATCCGTAGGTTGAACCCCACCTTGAAGAAATCTACTTAGCGGGTGAATTGGACAAAAAAAAAAGGAAAAAAAAAGAAATGTTTTGTTTAAATATGATGAGAAATGATCGGCCCTTTATCTTTATGTGTAAGTCCTATATGCGTGATACGTTCATAGCCAGCCAGTCGGACCAACTTGTAAACTAAATAGCCTAATTTCGCTAAACAATGTGATAAGTGTTCATTGTAATTATTCATCAAGTGATTACATCCTCATTTAACAAAGATAAACCTTCCCTGAAATAAAATTGGCAATAAAAGTGGATAAAGAATGAGCTCAATTAGAGAGTCAAACATAGGTGCTCTAGTTTTTCTCGTAAAAAAGATATGAAAGGGGCAGTTTTGCCAAGTTTATTTTCACGTTTTCTTTTCTACGTTTCAGTGAAAACATCTTAAAACATGTGAACACATTTAGATTCCGGTCCTCGACGGGATAAGATATTTATGACAATTGGGAAAACAATTCGTTTTAACGTGTTTTCTCTTTTGGCTTCGTCAGTATAAAGAATGAAATTTCGAAACAATTGAGAAAAGAGACGTCATGAACGACACATTCAATACAGTAGAGAATCACCCTTGAATAAACACATTTAAAAAACGTTACAAGAACTGTAAGTTCATGATGCAACCACCTAGAGTAGGGGCAAGAAAGGAGTTGGTTTATAGTATCTGTAGTCAGTTTATATATACATATATATATGTTTGTGTGTATGTGTGTGTGTGTGTGTGTATGTATTATTGTGTCATTGTTTTGTTGCATTATAACTCTTTAGTGCGGCAATAGACTATCCATTATCCCACCCAGTACTACGAGGTAGGATCGAAACCTTTGCTTCAGACCCAGAGGCTGGCATCTACCTCTGCCCTACGCTGAACTGGACGGTCAGTAAGGTTGAATTTAAGCGATATGTATTTACTCACGCATATATTCTCCATCTACCAGAGTGATCTATTCCTAAATTGGAAGAGCATTGCATAAGAACGAGTTACCTCACTTAAAGGGTGCTCAACCCTGAATAAAGGAGCGTTGATTATGAGTGTGGATGGTTGAGCACTCTTTAAGTAAGGTAACTAGTTCATTATAGGCTATATAACAATGTTCTTCCAACTCTGGAATGGGAATTGTACGTAAGTAGATACGTCGCTTAAATTCAACCTTTTTGAGCTTTCAGTACTGCGTAGGGTAGAGGTAAAATGCTAGCCACAGGGTCTGGAGTGTAAGTTTCGATCTTATCTCTTGTTACTAGATGATTAATGAATAGTCTATAGGCACACAAAAGACGTCTCATTCAACGAAATAACTGTCTGTGGATGATTACATTACTTTTTTTATAAGATCGTAAATGACTTTTTCAAAATATCAAATTGCAGAACTTATATATTCTATTATCACATCAACTAACTGATGGCGTCATATCTTTTATGGCATCACATTTCTTCCTCCCTTCTTTCCTTCCTATTTCTCTTGGTTAACATAAGTAGGATCAATCGACCGAAAATTGTCTAATAGAGATGTTCAAACACTTCTACAGGGAACTAAATGAACATCAATGCCCATGGACGGAAGCTGTACTGATTTCCAAATCCAACACAATTAACTAAAGTCCTGGCTTTTACAATATACCCCTATTTTACGCAAAAATAATAAAGATATCACTAAATATAGATATTAAACATCTGAGTTGTATAAGCTGTCGTGCATTTAATGACTTGCAGCAGAACAAATGTTGAATGCCCTTTTGTAGCTTACTTTTCAAATTATTTTCATTAATCTGAAACGCTGAAAAGCGGAACATGTCATAATGAATTAATCGTTGAATTCTCATTATCATGTTTTACATTGAGCACTCTGTATAGTGTATAGAGTTTTTTTTTTCATTCATATGCGTTGTTTTCTCGTTATGAATATTTGCAGAGGTGCGATATTGAGCCATTTTGCTTTCAACATGTTGTGTCGGATGGTCAGCACATTTGCAGAGAAACATAAAATTATATTAAGGAGGGGGAAGGTTAGAGATATGATGGTTCTATTTAGATGATTTTTCAAGGAAATAAGTGATATTTTCTTTTTCGATAGTAATGAAATATATGATATTTTAGTTGAACACCTCGTATAAAACACAGAATGGATAAAATCATACTTGCTAGTGTCACATTTGCAGTGAAACTACCTGCAGAAATCTCACACACTTATATATCATACTTATATCTGACGAGACTAATCAAATCAATCGCCACAATACAGACTAGGGCGCCTGCTGCCACCTTTTCAGTGAGTGGCCAACGGATAGATTCAGAATATACCTTAATGGTCACCTAGTAACACCTTAGACATTCCACCTGGGAAGAAGGTGTTGCACTTGCTGCTCTTCGGAGTGAGAACAAAAACGACATACAGCATCATACAGGTGTCAGTGGGCGCACTTGATAGTTGACAACAACCCCGGGGGTTGCATTGGCGAAGGTGCCAGCAAATATCAAACAATATTTCATATAATAACATCAAGTTGGGTTTACATACAAAAACCAACTGTACTAAACCATCATCTTAATAGACTATAAAGTATAGAATTTCAACTCCCCTTGCCCTTGGTGAGGATATGATTCTAAGGGACGGATACCCTGCACTCTCCAACCGACATATATCATAAGTACAAATCACAGAAGCAATACACTGCACTTTAAAAAATCCATTTAAAATGGATGTGTTCAAGCCTTTGGACTGAAACAGATGCTGTGTTTATCAATGTTCTTGCTCATATGGAGCTGTGAACCATGTAGGTACGTTGTTGATAAGAGCTTCATTTTCTTTTCAAATTAATCGGCCTTTTTACGTACTCAGTTGCCTTATTAATTTATAATCTTCCCTGTTTCTCTTTTTTTTTCGTAATTGTTAATGACGCCAACTTTACTTTTAATCACGTCTGCACTTTGAGATTGGAAAACCGAAAAACCGAAATGAAACAATTAATATTCTTTTGAGTGACGAGATGCAAAACAAAGAAGGAAAACATGATGAGCACAATCATAAATGCAAGTATAAATACCTACACACCGAGGTGCAAGTGTGTTAAAGAGAGAGGGAGAGGAGATGTGCCCATTTAATGTATTTATTTGATAAACTGGAAGATTGAAATATAGATATAAACATGTACATTCCTCCTTTTGCATATCTACGCATGTAAGAATATGTATTGTGAGTGAACCGTGGATACTTGAATTGAGGCTAGTTTAAACATTCTCTAGATTACCTCACCGCACTTCTTCTTTGTTTGAGCGTTTTGGAATAAGATAAAATTTGCAAGCAGCCATACTATCCAGGGTATCTGTGCTCAACAATCGCCGACGGCCATACTTTTCTGATTCTCCTTCAAAGAGACGGTAGATCTCTATAGCTAGCTCGGCATCTACTGACTGAGAAGTTAATAAATTTCATTCATGAAATAACTGGTGTTCCTCACTGGGAAAGAGCTAAAACATATTTTTTTAAAAAACATAGTACATTTAGGTTTTCAGGAATGTAGATTTTATTTCCACTAAAAAACTTCAGAAACAGTGTTAAAAAACGTCTAGAATCATCTTGATTCTTGAGAAGCTGGATATTTTCATTAAACAAGTAAAAACAAGACCTAAAAAAGTAAAAAAAGAGACATCTTTTTTCCCCCAAATTGAAATAACTGGAAGGAGGGCTCTCGCTGAGTACTGGTTTTAATTTTCAAATCCGTAGACGAAATGGTATGACCAGGAACACGAGAAGCATATTTATGAGTAAGCACAAAAACACAAGAGCTTCTGTTAATAATATTATTGGGACGTTTTACATTTATTGTTATAAGAAACCGCCAACCAAAACCGCCAACATTGATTTCTGCAATTTTTTAATAGGCCTAGCTGGTTGGCTGGTCCAATATCACGCGTACGGACCGCACCAAATGAGCTAAAGGACTGAAATATTACACATTCACTCTTCCTTATATCAGGATAAACAGTCTTGCTCGTTTTTTTTTTTTTAAATTATCCCCCTTAATAAGTGTTTTGTGGAAAATTGAGTTCAATCAGAAATATAAGTTTATGCAAAATTGAATCCTCGGATTTTGTCCAACTGTTTTTTATGGGGGGTGTTTTTTTTAATCAGTGATCACTGTCCAATCGAAGGAGAGAAAAAGTAATTTATACATTGATCAATTCATTTCCAATCTGCTGATTGATCACATCCGACACAGCATGCGACGGTTACTATATCACACCAGACCTCTAAATTTACATTACTTCATAAAATCTGAATTCGTAGCTTTGTTATCAAATCTATTATTTCAAATAAATGTGTTGGATAAATAATTTCGATCATTTTAAATAGTTGATCTTTGTAATCATAAAACAATTTGAAACTAATCATTTGACGGGATAATTTTATTTCTGTGATCTATCACAATAATAAGCCCCTTTCAAAAATCCATTTTTTGTCAAACTCTTGCTCTTGAGTTTTGACTCCATTCTCGTACGTAACAACTGTCACGAGAAATCATGTCTAGACCAAGAACCAGTGACGGCCAGGCAAGAATGATATTGATACAGTCACGTATGCAAAACTAGTTACGAATTCGCTCCCTCTTTTGTTAGGCTACATCTTGTAAATCCCATTTTAGGGAACTACAAATGAAGGTGTTAAATCGATTTATGTTGAGGATGATGTTACAAGGAGAAATGAATTATGTTTTGTTCTTTCGGATTCAAATGAAGCAAGAGAATTTCGCTGTAGCGCTGACTAAAGCTTGTCTATCCCGATTTCTATCTTACAGCCCTATAATCAACCAACTTTTTTTTATTTTGTACCATTTTAATTCTTCTTTTTTCTACCTATTTATCTTATACGGTTCGTTCTATCCTGGGGTTTCAAGGTGAGTATCCCAGCTGGTGGGAGCATAACTATAGTAATAATTTGGAATCTAGAATTACTTGAAATGTACTTTAGATCATCATGAATTTTAGATAATCAAGTAACTAGATTTTCCATATCACCATACAGAAATGTATTCTCTTTTGTGTTTATTTAAGAATGTGTTTATCATCAGCATCAGCATCATCAGCAGCAGCGGCAGCAGAATCAGTCTTCTATTGTCCGTCGATGGATCCCCTATAATGGACGTCGCAGAGTCAAAATTCCCTGAATGTTTCTAGTTCGTCTTTTTAGTATTATGCTGGCCTCAGTTGCACATGTGATCACTGGGGAATGACCATAGATTGTCTACTATTCTTGCAACGGCCCTGTTACCATTTGAGTTTTTTAATGGATTCTATGATGTCTCGAATTCTTGTTTTCTTTCTTATATACAGAGATGTCTTGTGATCTCTCCATGTGAGGTTGAGTATGATTCTCTTATGTGCATGTTGCATGCTTCTCAATCTGCAGGTCAATTCAATAAGTGTCTATCGGGCAGATACTTTGGTTGTAGACCTTTCTCCTTAGGAATAACGGGATCTTGCCAGATTGATATTTTGCTTGATTTATTCTTCCTTTAAGGGGTTTCATGGAGATCTGTTGTCTAAGGTAGATGTAGTGGTTTAAATTCTCGAGTTTTGCATTTTTCAATTTTGATTATGGTGTTTAATTTCCGTCGTGATTGTTGCACATAACCTTTGTTTTGCTGAGGTTCATGTGTAAGCCGACTCCTTTGCTTTCTTTGTTTTAGTTTATCTTACATTAGTTGGAGGTTGTAGGTTTTCTGAAAAAAAAACGATGTTTCAGCAAATCTGAGGTTGCTCAGATATTCACCGTCTATTTCAGTTCCTTCGTTCTCTCAGTTTAGGATTCTGAAAATCATATTGAAGCAGACTGAAGAGTTGAAGCTGGAAGGGCTCAGTGTCGTCATGTAGCCCGATAAAGGAGCACCTGTGATTGTTTATATATTGCAGTACTTTGACGTATACATGATCTACACCTTTTCTCACTAATTTTTCAGGAATTTTTTTTTTGTTTTATAAATTCTCTTTCAGAAAGTAACATCCTTTTCAAAATAAACACCATAAAACGTATCATAAATTTTAAAAACATTCCAAGCTTTGACAATTTCTTGGTCCTTTTTTCATCTTTTGCAACTCTCATATTGCGATTAAAGATTAATGTATTGTCTGAGTATCTATTACTTCTACAATGAGAGACAAGTCAAAAAATTGTGAATGAAAAAAGTTGAGGAACTGCTTTTTAACTCTTTCTTTGGGGTTCCATTCTGGTTTGTACATATTTAAATATAATCTTTGTATCCTTGCATGACGATATCTATATTCACTCAACTGAACATAGAACAACAGAAAACTCCAAGCAGAAGGGATTCAGAGAGAGAGACGTCCCAAATTTTGAATAATTGGTCAAGTGATTACATCATGACCAGACGCAATAGTATGCTTATATATTTGTGTGTTTGTTTTTTTTTTAATCTTCTCTCGATGCTCGTCTATTTTTTTTCTTTTCCTTTTTTGATATCAGGCCAGCTGGAAATCAATTTTATAATATTGTTGATCTCTCAAAATATTTCATAGATTGTAATCTATGTTTACAAAATTCTCTTCTGATCAACTGATAAAAATATAGATAATTGGCTAGGAATACTATCTCCTTAATATTTTTTCTTATATCTGTAAAAATCAATACAAGCACACACATGCACACACACACACACACACACACACACGCACGCATGCACGCACACACACACACACATATATATACGTATATATATATGTATATATATGTTTGTGTGTGTATGTATGTGTGTGTATATGTGTGCGTTTGTGTTAGTGTGTTTGAGATGGAGAAACAATGTCGTCAAAAGAAACAGAGTCAAAGGCACATTCCTGAAGGAAGATTCGACATGAAGATCTTTTTCCCTCTTTGTATTTCTCTCTCTCTCTCTCTCTCTCTCTCTCTCTCTCTCTATATATATATATATATATATATATATATATATATATATATATATATATATATTATGAAAAAGCATTCAGATGCTCAAACATGATGAGTGCCCAATGCGACACCCATTGTGGAAATGCTTTCCGTTTGATAACACGATGTCCATCCTTTCCTTCATCTTTCAAAGTTGAATCACTTAAGCACATGTTACCATCTCAATACAGACTATCCATCGTAGTCTTGAAAAATCAGGAACATAAAGTCTCCCAATATCCTGTGTTCATTCGTTTGATTAGAAATCTTGAATTTCGTGTGCGCGCGTGTGTTTATGTATATGTGTGAGGTTCTCTCTGAAATCAATATACAACTCTGAATCAAAGATAGGGAAAAGAAATTGAAAAAATACCGTTTTGAAAACAGAAACAGAACTCTCCTTTCTAAATTCTTTCAATTTTGATAAACATCCAGACTGAACTATGTATATAACGGAATAAAGGGACCCTCTTATTTTGTTTAACGTAAATAGTGCCTGTAAAAACAATCTAGAAAATGTGGAAGAGTGCCAGTAAACCTAAACCAAAGACCTAATAATAATTATTTGAAGGGTTATTTCCGAACGAAGATTCTAGTGGAAAAAAGACACATTATTGTGTTATCAGAATTTCAAGTTCCACCTTTGGACATTGACCTTCCCAAATAATATTCAAATATTCTAATAGTTGTTGCCACGGCAATAATATCTGAAATCCCTCCAAATGGTTACTTTTTTCTTCTGACAGCCACAGTCATGAAAATGATCTCTAAGACCCACATTGTCAATTGTGTTTCTTAACACTTTTACAACATGCAACATGACCTGTCGATCGCAACTTCAGTGTTGTAATGGATTATATAATATCCCTGAAACTTTAAAAAAAAAAAATTATGTACTGTTTAGTCCCGTGATCTCCCCATGTTTGGTCAATCATGCTTTTCTCCTTTGCACGTAGCATGGTTCTCAGATTGAAGGCTAATTTTGTGGTCGGGTCTCAAATTTCAGCCCCAAAGACGACTACCGAGGGGAAGCATTGGAAGTATACCTTTCTTTTTAGGGATCGTGAGACTCTCCTCGTTCTCGAAGATTGAGCTTGCTCTACCGAGAGCTTACTAACGTAGAGTGATTCTTGACTTGATCACCAATTCTTATGAGGATTTCATAGAGATTCATTTTCCTACGAAGATACAGTGGTCTATTCTCTCCATCATGGCATTCTTTATTTTGTTAATTTCCTTTGTCCTGAACATATCTGTTTTTTATTATTATTTTCGAGATTTATTAGAAGACCAACTTTTTTGGCTTTTCTCAGTCAAGAAAGTTTGTCTTCACATAACCTAACAAATAACAATCGAAAGGACATATTGGTGGCAGACACTTCTTTTTTTTCTTGAATATTGTTATTTCGCTATCGGAATATTGCCAACCTAGGATGATTGTTCGATTGATTTCTTCTGCTTTATGCGTTAACTACGCCATGCTAAGATAAATGAAAGAAAATATGCATACGTTTAAGATGTAATACGATAAGTGTATGTATTTCTAAATGGGAATAACAATACGGCCTATGATTACAAATACTGATTTACATAAATTTACATTACTCCAGAGTGTGCTTAATCGTTATATTCATTTCCATCTCTCATAAATATCCGTATATAAAATGACTAACCGCTGTTATTACCTCGGCTAATTAATTGTTTTTATAATGTATTGCCCTCTGTTGACTCGACCTCTCTTATTTGTTTACGTTTTGCAACAATTATAGCCGTCCTTACTTGAGACGGATGCTGAATGGCAAGAATTCAGAGGTACTTGTTTATGATTTCCTTAATCATTTATATAATAGGAGCCGTGTCTGTCACATTTGTATTATCAACAAAGGCAATTAGCTATCTCTTCTTCTCTATTCTCATTAGACTAGTTAACTCTCATTCGTTCTCTATCTCTTCCGTGTTTCTCATGATCTACTTTTCTTCCTTTCACTTTTATTTCCTCTCTCCACTTGAATTCCCTAATTTACCTTTAATCCCCCTCTCTCTCATTCTCTTATTACACTGCCTTTATTCATTTCTGTCCTCTCCTTTTTCAATGTATTTCAAATTTACACTAGCAGAAGAAGTCATCAGTTGTTGAACATTTATATTGACCATTAGCGAAGCAACGGACCATGGACTAGCGACGTTAAAAATTTACAACAGTTACCTTCTAACGCCTGACTGTCCTGAAGATCTACTTGAGCTCTCTATTTGGACGTCACGAAATCTATCTGGTTCGTCAAGCCATCTTCTTTTGCCAGCTACAGATCCAAATATGATCTCTGGAGATCCAAGTTGCAAGTTGTGATGTCCAGCAATTGTCTGACTTTCTTGAAACATGACTGGACCATTGCTATTTAAGTTTTCCAATGGATTTTATGATATATCTGACTCCTATTTTTGTTTTTTTATATATATTGTGCTGTGTTGTGATTCCTCAACGTGGAGTCGAGCCCAATTTTCTCTTCTGCTCATTGCATTGTTCTCAGTGAGAGGGTCAGTCTTTCAGTTACGTTCCATGTTCCAGCTCCATGTATAATTTTCGGGAGGAGGCATTGGTTGTTAATTCTTCTTTGAAGAACTTTTGAGTTTTTTTCGTTTCTGATGGTAGAGTTAGCTCTAACAAAAGATTGCTTATCGAGATAGGTTTTTATCTTGATTTTCCTTCTTTTGGGGATTTCATGGTGATTTTTTTTTCTTACGAAGATGTAGTAGTTTACTTCTGCGTTTTTGATTCTGATTGTTGTGCCTTTTGCCGAAACATAACTTCTGTCTTGCTGAAGTTCATCTGAAAACTAACATTCTTGTTTTATTAATTCGGGTCACTAAGCACTGAATTTTCTCGGTATAGAGGTTAACGTCAGCTAATATGAGACTACTCAGGTATTCGCTATCTATTCTATTTCTCTCATTAGTCCAATCTAAATTTTGGAAGATAATTTTGAAGCTAACTGTGCAGTTGAGCTAGTATCTGTTTTTATTGATAAAAACTATTGAAATCTGTACCAAAACACGTACAGACTGCGTTTTCCCCAATACTGACTTCTCTCGGTCACTGAAAAATTATGCACAAATGTATCACAGAAAAGTGTATATCATATTGGCGTGTCTATCTGATTATTCGTTCACGCAATATCTCCAAATGTTCTCAATGAATTTCAATAAATTTTTATGGATGGGTTGATCATGGCCTATGGAATCATTGATTAAATGCTGGAACAGATCTTAATGATGTTAATCATTTGGCTTTCAATATGCAATAACGCAGTGATGACAGTATTACTTAGTCTTAATGTTGAGATCAATCAAAGTTCGGAGGGAAGTCTGTTATCAAAATTTTTGTCACAGCATAATTTAAGGTATTTAACCTGATCGTTCTCATTGGCAATGACGGTGGAATGTGCTCTCTGAGTGCTACCTAGTATAATTAATTATTTTGCGACAGGTCTTATGTTTGGTTGGAAAGTCAACCATCATTTACTTCAAATATGAAGTTTTATATAACTTATGGACTTTTTGAACAACCGTGCTTTATTAAATCTGCAATCATATGTTGATCTGCCTGAGGATATTTTACTATATACATTTATATTGAGAACATTCAAGAAGGCAGCCATTGAAAAGAATACAAAGATGATACCTTTTATCATTCGTTGGTATATGACACTCTGTATAATTCTATGAGGGAAAACGCATTATTATTTGAAGTTCATTTTCCTTGATTTGATAAGTTTGATTTGAATATGAAATCGCTGTGTTTGTGAAGAATAATTATTCCTGCCATATATCTCACATTTCTCTGTCTTGATTTGAGAGGGTCTGTTGGCTAGGCCCCGGCCTACTCCATGCAGAGAAAGCTAATATCGTTTTCATTGTAAGTGTCACTGAACCTTATTTTAAATTTTGTAGATGACATCAATAAGTATCTATTTTATGGATGTCATTTGTCGCATGGGGACAAAAAGAAACGACAAGCTAGAAAAGTGTCGTTTGGTGGTTGGTAGTAAATGCAAACGATTGTGTTATTGGCTAGTGATCTTATAATCTTCAGTGGGAATTGATTGGTTGAGCTCCGAGGTGAATGGGCACACCTTCGGCGCCTTCCCACTCATTCCAATTCCTTGGGGTCAGGATTTTGTGAAGACAATATAATAGATAAGTTCGGTTTCGATCTCAGTTATTTCGAAATGGACAAATGCAAGTCATAGTGGCAGTTTGGAAAGACCGGCAAGTGCTAATTGACCTATGCAGACATTTTATGTTATCGGATATCTACATTCGCTCTTTCTTTAATTCACCGGATCATGGCGAAGTCAATGGTCCATGATACGTGATGAAAGTGAGAGGTTGAAATCTAAGCTCCACTCGGATATACTCTCTCTCTCTCTCTCTCTCTCTCTCTCTCTTCTCTCACAATAGTTGGAACAACTGATGCATGCATTGCCAAAAGCTGCTATGTTGATGTTTACATATTTTTGATCGTACGAACAATACCGACCCATTTAGAAGAACAAACGCTCTCACTAAAGTATGAGGTTCGTCTCCCTTCATTCTATGGGCTAACAAATCGTTATCCTTAATTAAGCTTCATGTAACAGCTAGTCTTTATGAGTTTGCAAACTCATAAGTATCATTAATTTAATAAAAGTGTGTGTGTGGGGGGGGGGGGGCAAATGCTCAACATATAAATGATAGATTTCTTAAAAAGGAAACATGAAAACATGGATTCTGATTACAGAACATTTATCTTTATTGTTATGAAACAAGTAACATTATTGGTTCCAAAGTTTTACTTCCAAGTATCATATTTTTGATTACGTTACGTTCTGAGAAAAATATCGAATACTCTCACATTTTCTTCTGTTTCGTAAACTGACAGGATATGGAAGGAACGTTGTCATGATCTGCAGCAGATTACAGAATTATATGAAAGAAGGTCTTGTTAAAAACTTGAGATGAAAAAGACAATGGCGTTACAGCTTGACTGATTTTTAAGATGATAATAAAAGTGTACGTGCAATGCTTCGAAAATCCACATATGTAGATTCAAACTTTTGATATCTTTAAAGAATTCCAAATAGATAAATAATAACATGTATTTCTGTATACATAAGCAAATTATATTTGTGCATAGGGAAATTTCAGAATGTAAACATTCAAAATTTGATATCAAAAATTGTGGAACAGTCTAAAATATTAAACTATAACTGCTGACTGTATCAATGATTAGAAGAATTATTAGACAATATCTCAAACTACGACTTTTGCAAACGAGATAACATCAGCGTGTAAGATGTATGCGTGTAAAGTTTGAGCAATTTTTATAGGATTTGGCATCACAGCGAAGATGCCAGATATAAATTCAATATCAACTCAAATATTAGAAGAACCAATGGATATTAACTAAAATAAATGGCTAAAATTTGACATTTCTTGCATCAGGTTTCTAGTACCTAAACGTTTTCATGCAGACGTTGAGAAATTGTAATAGCCAAAATGATTTAATAGAAAACTCAAAAGGTGTATGTGCCAATTTAAATGAATCATTGGGTGTAACATATCAAAATATAATAACTGAAACATACCCGTCAGAAATGACGGAGTTATTTATGTATAGATAGGCCCAAAGAATCTTTATTGGATGATTTATTTTTGATTCAATTATTCTAATTATATTTTCTCTTGAAATCTCAACCCAACTCAAGCTGTTTTGATGTGTTATGATCAGACATGAGTTTTTAAGAGTTTCTATGATATATTTCCACTATGTTAGAATAGGAAAGTAAATCAACCAATAAGACCATCCAAAGTGCACGTAAATGAACAAACAGAGATCAATTTGCATGTGAGCACATTATATTTGTATTTGCAATAATCAAGATATTCAGATATCAGTGCACAGGAAAATCTGCGTTTCCTGTAGAGCTTTTGACGTTTTCTTGAAAAGATATTAGATATATTTTACCTCCTGAAATATCCAGCTGCCCACAATTAATTTGTTTATTCAAGCAGGAATATATACTATTATTCATCTAATTTTGACCCGTCGAAGATATGAATATATACGAATAAATTACAGACGATGATTCATCCATCTTGGCAACCTTATCTCCATAGTTGCTACCAAAATATTTTGGCTGCTGTAACATCTCGATGTCCACATGAAAACTATCAATAATTATCAAGAGTTTAGATGGCTGAAGATTTTGACTGCTAACAATGTTTGAAAGAAATTTTCTTTGTTTTTCGGTAGTTTCTAACCAAATAATAGGTTTTTAGTGAAGGTTCAATTTTCAATGTAAGTTGATACTAAATTGATCCTTTATTTTGTGTCCGGCAGCATTTATGCTTGTTTTCTTTTTGTTTTTTCGGGGTTTTTTTTCGCCGTTCTTTTTTTAATTTTGTTTTCAGTTTAGCAATCTTTGCATGATAGAAAGCAAGGGAACTAACTTTCTCAATTGATTTCTCAATTTTCCTGAAGGTTTATGCTAAATTGTTCCCTTAGCTTGTAATTATTTTTTTTAATTAAGATTCTTCTAGTTATCACTTCTTATCAAAAAGTGAGAAAAGTGACTAATCTATGGATCATCCTTTCCTCGAATATTTTAATTGATTGCCCCTAACACGACATGCTGCCGAAATGTCACCCGATGAGTTCGATATAATGACTAAACAAACCGGTTTTCATAAAAAAAGATTACAGACGGATTTAACATTTTAACCTTATTATCTGCACTCACAGAAAGAATGTTTGTTATTGAACTGGTATATAAAAAGTAAGGTCAGAGTGTGAACAAAACAATAAGCTTCTTTCATTAAACTTTTGGTTCTTTCATCCAGGGCTTTAGAGTAATTCAATCTTTTTCTTACCCACCTCCATATATACTACATTAATACCCTTGTTTGTTTATTGCTGGCTTTCATCTGTTATAACCCTTTTATCATGCCATATTCTATTCAGCCACCCGTAAACGAAAGGGTCAATCTACCTTATCATAGGACATATCTTTTGATTAGATACTTTGATAAACAGCTGAACCTGAGAAACTATTAGACCCCTCCACTTACATTCACACCCTTGGTCCCCTTTGGGTGGAGATAACCAGCTCAGACACCCTGCTTTCATCCTAAGGTTATGATTTTTTTCTATTATCGAAGATTAAGACAACATAATATATCAGAAAACCAACAAGAACCAGAGATCTCATGAAACATTAGAAAGCACAAAGGCGATACTTAGCCATGTTGCTAGAATATCAAACAACCGCTGGACATCATGATTCACAACCCGGATCCAATGAGATCATATATGAAACTGCAGCTGGCAAAAATATGGTGAGATGAATTAGGTATATGTCCAAAAACGGACACCAAATAGATGCTCCTGCTGCTGCTGCTGATGATGATGATGATGAGAACAATGTGAGTCAGGCAACTGAAGATAACAGATTCTATCTTCTGATTCTATTGTGAAAAAAAAACATTTTCCCCTATCAACTAATTGCCATGACATTCTCTTACTGTCCAAACGATTACGCCTTATTTTTGTGTCATCCCAATGGGCTTTTAATCTGTTTTCCTAGTTGGAAAACAGGGATATTGTCAATTTCCTGTCTCTTTACCTCTGAGACAGCCCAGAATATTTAACTTCAAATAAGTTTGTTCTGGGACACCTTTCTATCACGGTATCTTGTTCCCCGCTGATCGCTAATTAGCTTATTGGTAAATTTACAAAATTAGTATGTTTGGCTGAGAAAGCGATAGGCTCCACCAGAATGTATTGGAACAAGACGCACTGCTATTTGATGATCAGATTACCATACAGTCGGATAGTATTTGTCTATACGTAAGTGCTGCGCCCCAAAGACCAATCTTTGTTAAAGCACCGATGACCAACAATCGATGAAATTTGCAAAAAAACTGGTTGGCTTAGACAGAGACGACTACCAACCCGAAAACTTGGATGAGACTTAATAAGGCTTCCCCTGAACCTGTCTTCCTAACCCCCTCTTCATTTGATAAGATACATGACTGTCGTCCAATTTGAGAAACAAAATAGTATTTTTTAATATTCACGAATAAAAAAATATGCATAAGTACTGAAATACTATCTAAAATATTCAACCGTGCTTGTATTCAACCATTTATAGACTTGAACCATTTTACAGACTCAATTAAACTATTTTTTCTCTGTGTCCCTTTATCTTCAGGGTGTCTGGACTCGAGCTTACTCAGGTTGATCTGCCAGTAGGAACAGAGCATGCCTGATTATCAAAAGTCAATTACGTTAATGCTTTAGTTCCTACACATGGCTGATGATTTATCCTAATTAGATCTCCAGAAATTATATGCGTGATGCCAACCATATTTTACCAGTACACGCCAGAAGGTTGTCTACCGTTGAGAAATGGTTATGGAGACTCAACTGCAAATATTGATAATTCCAGTAGGTTAAACGTTCATAAGGATGATAAACCCTGCAAATCAGTTACGGTTCCACATCTTGGATATTATGGGGAAAATGAATGATACTAACAAATAGTACCATTGTTAACAAATAAAAGATCTCTCAGCGAACTCTGACAAGAAATGCAATTGTTTATCTTTGTAAGTCAAGGAATCAATAGTTTCCGAAATGGCAGAGTATCCGATTTTAACTCTTACAAAACAATGAACATTTTTTTAATCTTGATTTGTAGTTCTTTAAATGACTTCAATGAACATACCAGATAATATCGTTGCCAAAATTAAGCTTACTGCCCATTTCTCCAGCAAGAAATACAAAAAATACACAGGTCCACAAAATTAAGGTCATTAAAATTTGTTTTAATTCCTAGTAATGTTTCGTTTTGGTATTTATGAACATCAAATGTTGCATTTGAAATGGAGAGAAAAATGATAAAAATGCATACGATTATTCATTTCAATGGATCGATTTAATGTTGTTCTTAATTCCTTTGATATTGAAAGATATTGTCAATGTACTTTTTAAATGGTTTGAGTCTATAAATGGTTGAATGGCCGCACGGTTGAATATTTGAGATACTATTCTAATGAGAAATTTCCCCACTTCACAGAGCATTCACATGGGTATTTCGTGTATCCCGATGACCTTTAAAGGTACACGGGACTTTAGGTCCCATAATATGAACTACTATTATTTCTGTAGTTGATTTTGATAACATCAACTTTGTTTCGATATGCATTGATTGAACAACAGGTACCGATGCATATGTATTGTGTTTATGAAGAGGTGCCTTCATCAGGCTTTTTTTTTTCGATGAATCCATTAATAGTTTCCCTCGTTAGTAATAATCTTCAATATGCTACCTATGTCAGTGCAACAAACTTAGGATCCATCTTTCTTGAAACATGGCGCCAACTCTTTTTCTCTTTTCTCCGAGTAGACCCAGCTCTCCCGCTGGTCATTCAATTCTACCTGACAGAATAGTCCAAGCTCATTGCCTGAATACGGGACGTAATCTTATCATCACCTGCATCACTATTTCCCCCTTAAATGTTTTAAACAGAATCAGAATAACAGATGAAAGGATGACAGACAGATCAGATTGATGTTGTAAAATTTGATTGACTTTTGGGATGAACAATTTTTTTTTCTTGTATCCTTGAATTTTGCAAGACCAAAAATATCATTCATTTCAATGAGTTGGGCGTTTTTTTCCCATATCATCAGAACACCAAAGCAATAGACTTTCTTTTAGTTTCTTCATCTATTGAATAACTTTTTCAACATGTAAGACACAGCGAAGGGTCCGATTTTTGTATTGGTCTCAGAGTTTTACTAAAAAGTAAGACGTAAAATGTTTTGTTATAGATGCTCCGTTTTATCTCTGTGTCGTAACTGCACACCCTTCACAAATGACGCATAGATAGACTGGATTGTTCACACAATCTGTAGACGACATAATACGGCAATTAAGTCTGTGTACACGAATGTTTCAATTTATCTATAGAGAAAAAGTATCAATATCACTATTACTCCAATCGTAGTATATCATTGCAGTAATGATATTATAAACGATCGAGAGGTCAAGTGCTACTCGGGAAATGTCAGGTGATTTGTCTGAGTTTTAGAGGTTTGTATGAGTTCAAGGGATTTCGCTTAATCAATTCTAAGGTCTCGTGCACTTAGTAATAATTACGATAGCCTCCAGCAAAAGATTAATTTGGCCAGTGTCTCCCATCGTGTAAATAATTGTGCGTGTTATATAGTCCGCTCATTATCTGCAAGATAATTGCATAGTATAAATTTCTTTATATCATCCGGTGATATGAGCCAGGAATCTACATGTCTCTCTTGAAATGTGAAATGAATGGAATACACGAGCCATCTTCTACCATCAGAGACAACATCCATGTTTCAAAATCATTGTCTACAATGCATATATAAAATAAATATTTATAAAAGAAAAAATAATCGCTCAAGCCATTGTAGACGTTTGTAAGCCAAGACAACTTTGCAGAATTATACTATTATTTGGAGATGACATTCAGATGAATGCATTATGTTTTCGACGAATGACAATATGTTACAGTCAATTAGGACATCTGACTTTATCACAGTTTATACAATGTATGCCATACAGATATCTACGGACAGAAATTCATTTACATTTGTTTATGGATAGTTTATGGTACTATTCGAAGACCAAAGAAAAAATCACGATTTATTTATTTTTTATTAGTCAGAGATAAATCTAAGAGTAATACTTGAAATCCTCATTAAGGGGATTTCCTGCTGGGCTGTCACCCGATGATTACCTTCATCCCTTAAATTATTGGTAACCTCACCAAACAAAGTTTATCCTCTTCGTGTACTTAAAATATGATGTACACACTTTTAGCACTCCTCTTTGTGAACTGTTGACCTGAAAAACAAAGATGATGTTGAGGTATTAGACTGAATAATATACTGTGTCGAATGCTATCATATTATAGATAAGAGACAGAGAACCAGAGCTATGTCATGGATGAGAAAGTCTGCTGTTTTCTCTTTCATCTTTAAATTTTCATATTCAACAGTAATATCACCAATACTCTAAAAAAAAAAAGACAATGATGTGTGAGTTCCTTCCATTGCACTTCTACACTTATAGAAGGAGCGGGAAAAAACGAAAAGTGATGGGATTGTTTTGGTATATTTTCTCTCAGCCAGTCAGTCAGACAGCTGGAGACGTCCATCGATACTAGTGATGCTCACGCATCTAAAAATAAACGTTTTATTACAGTGGTAACATACCCGTTCTTGTATGCAGATTCTGACGTATCCTAAAGCTGTGTGTTTTCTTCTTGGTAACATATCTATGTTTTATCTATTCATCTATTCGTTGTTACGTTTTGAATATAAAAGTGAGAAATTATAGAAAAAGACAATTGCTGGGGGGGGGGGATAGTAGGACAATAAAAGTTTAAAAAGAATTAAGGGAAGTTGATTGATGGATATGGAATATTATAAAAATAGGGTAATAACAATAACTGAAAAGGAATGGGATTGCAAGAAGAATGAAGTCCTAAAGTGATAGACAATATGGATGCCGAGGAGCCAGGAGGCAGTGCAACAAACACAGGAAGAAATCTCGTTTGAAGAATCCATTGCAGATAATGGAAAATATGAGACGCGGGAAGGAAAGACTGTACCTGTACGTAAGTAAAAAGATTAGCAGGAAGATACGATGTAGTAAATTGACAAGAACGGAAGTGGATCTTGAATGATTGAGTGTAAATAACGGGAAGGGATGACGGTAAAGCAGGTGGGAGTGATGTGAAACCTGGGGAGGGGAGAGGCCGACTGGGACAATTTTTTTTCTGAATCGGTTTGGAGAGGATAGGGAAATCAAGATGAATTCCGTCACGAATTCAGGGAAAGTGAGGGTGAAATAAATCATAGAATGCAAGTAAAAAAGACAAAAACAAAACAAAAAAACATTGTCGGAACAAAAAAAAAAAATTCGGATATGTCATTGAGAAAAATTCCGAGTAATCTTTTCTTCAATTATGATAAAGCTACAGAACAATGATTATAACCCCATCCCAATTACACACACACACGCACACACACAAGCACTCACACACGCGCACACA
>OY735198.1:86616021-86678521 GCA_963457665.1 Thysanoteuthis rhombus
CCATTTTGTCCAAGGAAACTCTGCGTAAAACGTTTGTCATTGTTTATTTAACGCTTATTCGCCCGTTTTGTTGTATTTCCTCCTTAGATAATATCACGCAGCTTTCCGTGAATAATTCACTGATTCAAAAAAGCTCTACTTCAAAGAAGGCTGAAGGAGTAAGGTTAAAATGAATTATACGTTGCAGGTAAAATAAAAGGTTCGTAAATATCTTTCAGAGGAAGAAAAAAATTAGTAACTTTTTTAAAATTCTGATAAAGCTAAATAACTAGGTACAGATGAACGGATGCTATATATTTCCTTTAAGAAAAATGGGGTTGAAAAAGAGGAAAATAATAAATTGAACAAGAGCAACTACGAAATTTTCACCAGAGAAAATATCTCGATTCAAATAATACAATGGAGCAAAAGAGAGATTCCTGCAACAGCTAACATTAGGAAAAAAAACGGAGAGAAAAATTATAGAAGTTGCACTGTGAAACATTTGGAACAATATCAATGTAGATTCTAATCTGGAGAATTATGGACGGGTGACACGGAATATTCATAGATCACTCAGAAAGTGAACCACGGATATCATTAGGTAAAATACTTCGAAAATATTGGAAAAGATGAATAGAAAAATAGTTCCTTGAAGAAAACCGTGGAAGAATTTATACGAGAAATATATCAATAAAGAAAACTGATGAATTTTTGTAAAAGTTGACTGAAACAAAAAGGATATAATTCAGTTGATATATTCTCTGAGCTTCCCGAAGATTCCTATCATTGTTGATTGGTGAACATGTAACTCAAAATCTAAAAAAACTAAAAAGTGATTTTGATCTGGATGAAAGTCCTAAGCATGGTTAAAAACTCGTGATCACAAACAATTGGACAATTTATAAACTCTACAGATCCAAAAAATATGTCACTTCGTGTGTAAATAGGCATAGTTTACAGAAAATGACAAACATTCCTTTCTATCCACTTAATCAAACTTGCTCTTCTCTCTCTCTCTCTCTCTCTCTCTCTCTCTCTCTCTCTCTCTCTCTATCTATCTATATATATATATATATGTATGTGTGTGTGTGTGTGTGTGTGTGTGTGTATGTGTGTTTGTGTGTAAGCATATGTGTGTGTGTGTTTGTGTGTAGGCATGTATGTGTGTGTGTGTGTGTGTGTGTGTGTGTGTGTGTGTGTATGCGTGTCGCTGATGAGACAATGTTATTTCATCCCTTAATTCAGGAACACTTTCGTGTGGCAACAATCGCTTTGGTCAGTCGTATTCTGTCAGTTTGAACATGAATTGCCCATAAACATAAATGAAATTCGATGTTCTGATTATGTATATATATATATATATATATATATATATATATATATATGTTTGTGTGTGTGTAAGTGTGTGTGTAAATGTGTGTGTGTGTCTATATATATACATACATATTTTAGAGCCAAACTATTCAACACTCACGAAAGTTTGTATTGGAACACTGGAATCTTATGACTAAAACCTTCTAAACCTTATACCATAGGCATGTCTGGTGACACAGATATATGATCCAAAAATCAAAAGAATGCCGTGTGAAAACAATAGATGCAATAATCATTAGAATCATCATTTGGAAACTAAAAGAAAACAGAATTGTTTTCTTTAAAAAAAAACAAAAACAAAAATAAATATGAATAAACATTTCTGAATATGTTTATTGGAATACCCACGCAAGATTCTTGGTGAAATGAAGTGAGTGGTAACACTTTCGCAAAATATATAAGAATGAGAAAATAATTCCATTTTACCAATAGAAAATACTCACATGAAGCATGTGTGAGTTGCACTAATAAACTAGTTTTTCTCTGCAAAACTGCTGAGTGAATATCAATATCGTAAACAATTTTGGTACAATAAATTCTCTTTTGTAAACACCGTGTACGGGAGAAACTAGGAGGGAAGTAATAGCTAATGATCTAATGAATAGGATCATATAGGAAACAAGAAATAAAAAATGAAAGAAAATATAGAATACAAGCGAAACTGATATGAAAAGAAAGCAGGGGAGGGAGAAACGTTGTTGAAAGAGAAAATATAAAGCAATGAAACCAACTGCACGTCCCCATTCCGTATGGATCTCTCAGCTGAACAAGCGATGGTGTCAGTGAGATCAGATTCCTTTCCTTGATTACAGGTTTTGATCATTCACGGGTTGGTATCAAAGCAACAGAGCATGAAGCCGTCTTATTTGTATCCACGGCTTGTGGTCGGTGGAGCGTGTAAACGTTCATTTGCCAGGCCAATGAAGTTGGACGAACAACAGCCGATTGGCCCTCGACGAACAAATAAAGGCTGTTAATGCCTGTTTGTTTTTGTATGCATGCCTGCATAGATCTATGTGTGAATTTTGCATCCGCTGGTAACCGTGGTCCAGTGGTAGAGCGCTCGTCTTCGATTTTGTAGGCAGCTGTTATATTCATCGCTGAGGGATACTAAGAGTACCCAATGACCCGGTGAAAAGATGAGGGTTGGGATGAGTCTTATTGGATGCACCGGTTTTTGTAAGACCACTTGAGTTAAGTAATGTGAAACCTGGTCACTACATAGATGAGTAATCACTGGATAATACCTTGTGTCCTGACCAGAACAGGGCTTTGATTAACGTAACAAACAGGAGGTGGATCATGCTAATGATTCCCCCATGTCTACATCACCTTGTGGTACAATCGATATGTCTAATCGGAAAATGATGATGAGTCAATACATATTTATATATATATATATATATATATATATATATATATATATATATATATATATATATATATATATATGAACAAATTATGTTGCAAATGTCCACTTGCATGGATATATTTTGTTGAAAAGACTATTCGGAAAGCTAAGTTGATGTTAAAAAATTTCACAATTTTCATCCAATTTCACATGTTCGGTGAGTCAGAGCTAACATATTCTGAGATTCTGTGAGTAAGCCGGATGAAACCTTTTTTAATAGAATTCAAATTAAGGTGTTATCAAATCTCCTGTTTACTGGTTTACAAGTTTCCCAAATAGACATTTTTTTTATCATGGCTTAAATGTCTTGTTGCAAATGAATATGTAAGTCTCAATCCTCATCTGCAAGGATGAATTATTTCATCTTACACTGCCTTCCTCCATCCAGATCACTTTTTCTATATTTTTTCTATTTGAGGGTAGATAATAAAAAGTTTGAAAAGTGATGCCAATGAAGAGATGTTTGTAATTATTCAATAGTTTGACAAGTAAAAAAAAAATCATCATGGAACGGATTCTGTATTCTGAGAAGATTCCTTGAAACTGGAACAACAGGATAAATATAAATCGTAAAATGGTTCATTCCAATCATATTAAAACTAATTTAAGTTGACCACTTTAAGTAGTTTTAAAGCATTTGTCTTCTTGTGTTTTTTTTCTCATTTAACATGAGTAATGATAGAATGATTAATTAACGAAGTTATTTGAAAATAATTTGATTGACTAGTACAAAACGAATGATAACTTGTTTGCTCCAACATATTCCTGACTGTCTCCGACTTATCAATCTCCTTGGGCGTGAATAAACTAGAAAGTCTTTCACAAAGGCCCCTAAGTCATCACAAAATCACTCGTTCTACAATCTTACATCAACATATCTATGAATATGTAGAGCAGTTCTCTCAAGTGTAATAAGATGGAAATCGTATGTCTGTGAAAGTGATGCACACAAACCACTTGCGTACTTTGTTGAAAGAACAAGCGAGACAGTCTTCAGATCATAGTATTATACATATATATATATATATATATATATATATATATATATATATATATATATATATATATATATATATATATGTATATATGTATATATATATATACATATATATATATATAAATATATATATATATATATATATATATATATATATATATATATAAATGCGAGTGTTAGTACATGTGTGCGTGTGTTAGTGTGTGTATATGTGTGTGTGTGTGGAATTTCAACCCAGCTACAGGCAGCCATGAACTTGAGTTTTCGAAAGGGAAATACGGAAATCCAAAATTGTCCACGTCGATGTACCAGACAAGTCATTTCAATCCGATAAGTATCATTTCAACATAAATATCTTAAAAATCCAATTTAAAGTTTTTCGTATAATCCTGTTATATTTGTATTCACAATCATATTTTTTCTGGTGAAGCTCATCAGCTGTTTTATCATAGCCCCCTTTCGGAAGAATAAAAAAAAAAGATGAGGATGGTCCGAATATTAATAGAAATAATAATAATAATATCTCATCTCAAAAATTCAGAGATATACTAAAAAAGGAAAGGTGTCTTGCTATTGCACTTCCCGTCATAAGAATGTAACATCTCAGTATATGATAGATTGACACGTGCATGCTTCAAAGCTGATATAATGATTTACATGTATCAAAGTCCAAAACAATGAAATAAGGGAGGCTTTCACTGTTTCCGATTAACTCTGCATATATACGATCTACCTTTAGTTTCCTTAACTGTGACGTATTGTGTTAGTATGACACTTTGCATTTACTTGTGGAACTAATTATTTGAACTCTATAGAATTAAGAATGGAGAAATAGTTTATTGTTTAGAAATTATTGCACCAAGTAGATAACGAATGTGATATAAACACGGTTTTGTTTCACTTTGACTTCGCTGTTATATTTGAAGATTGTCAAGGCTATAATTTTTGAAGAATGGACACAAACAAGTCTACACTCACAAGTACACAAGAACATGTGTGCATGCACATAGACATACATACATACGTACATACATACATACATACATACATACATACATACATGCATACATTCACACATACACATGAATATATGCGCATGTACATTTCCGGAAGTTTTCCATGTTTAAACAATGATAATGAAAACATAGACATATATAGAAGAGGGAATCGCTTGGAACTTTAATATGATGCAATATTCAGTGCATCATTGTTTATTCCTAGCATATATATTTATGAATATGAAGAATTACATATTAACTTTTAGTACCTTATACCCTCATCGGCAATAAGGTGTTTATATATATATATATATATGTGTGTGTGTGTGTGTGTGTGTGCCAAATAATGACATTGAATACAAGTGTGTGTAAATGTATCTATGTATTAAATATATCTTGATTTGAATAAAGCGCTCGATGCCGTCTCTAAAATGGTTGTAAAAGAAGTAGAGATGTATCAAATGGTTCATTATAGACAGCACTTTCGGAATTAGCAGTGTCAGTACTTTAACGCTACTTCATTTTGTCTATTTAATAATATTGTCAGTTTTTTTCTGTTGGCAAACGTGAGGATTTTAAATTTCCTCTTTATACCTGGATGACATGGGGTTTCAAATGTTCATGTATTTGTGTGATTGTTTTAATATTTTCCAATTTACTGTGAGTATAAGGTTCCAATCAGATAGTCTCTCGTATTATGTCGACAACGATGAACGTTTTGCTGTATTTTTCGTTTGTAAATGATGATATATAATTGGCTGATCTTACTTTAAACGGTGTTTAATCTTCCTGAATAATATTTTACCTCTAAAGGTTCTATTAAGATGATATTTCAGCTGGGTATAAAAATTCGATTTGAGACTTCTATTTAGCAAAAGGCATCTGCATCTGTTTGTACAACTGCAATCTGGTCTATTTGAGCTTTACTCATTAGTATAATATCTCATTACTTTTTTGTTATGCTCTATATGTTAATTAAAGGAATGTTTTTCTTAAGCTTTTTTTTATTTGTAGGATGAATTCACACTTCTTTAACATCCTTTTAATCCAAAGATGGTTTACCTTTTTTAACCGGTTAGTCAAAGATTAAATTTTCAAAATAATCCTGTTATTGGAGTCACACTTTTATGTACTTCTTTTTCAGGTAAATGCTCATGAGTACAAGGCTTATTTCTCTAATGTTTTTATAAAGTCCTGAAATTAAGAAAACTTATTGAACTAGTATGATGAAATAAAACTCAAAAAGTAACCTTGACTTTTAGGACTTTCCAAAAGTTCATCGTATGTCATCTAGAAACCTGTGCAGAGTCACTGCTGATAGGTTTGCCATAAATTTTCCAGCAGCTCCCGCAGCTGCATTGTTACCAAATGCATCGGGATCTATCCCATTTTTGACTACGGAGATTTTGTCAGGATAGATTCTGTCGACCGCGCACGTAAGGATCTGTTCCACCTTCCACGAAGGCTCGAGCCTTGGAAATGTCACTTCAACGTCTTTTCATTGTATATCGAGACGGGAAAAGGCATTCTTTCTAAGAATGGTTTAAAATTTCCCAAAATTACTCTCCTTTCCTTGTCATCATCAGATGAACAACAGTCAATCAATTCGAAATAAATACCTTTTTATTGATTTAGAAAGATCAGAATCGAAGCGTATGATTCCAAAATAATTACAGTTATAATTCTTTTGTTTGGGTTGAAAAAAAAGAGGAATTATTCAAAACAAACAAGTCTGATAATCCCACACATTCAACAACCAAAGACAAAGAGGAGAATCTCGACAAGATAATCTTTGCAGAGAAAAGGCAATTGAGTACTGTATACATTCCTTCAGAGACTTTTTTTCAACTTGACTCTTACTGTTAACCCTAGCAAGTGGACCATTACATCAATACTACTATGAGTATCATAGATCTATATCTGAATCATCACTGGCATCAGCATCATTTAACGCCTGTTTTTAGACATAATTCTCTCCTAAGATTTTTCTGAGTTCTCAAGCGTAGGCGACGCAGAGCCAGTACTTTCTGAGCATATTTAGTTCTCACACCACCCTACGTTTACTCGGCAACTGTTTTGCATATGATTTCTGATATCCACAGTGTCTGACATTCTTGTGACATGAACAGCCCATTGCCATTTGAATTGTCTCATGGCTTGCGTGATATCTCTTGTGTATGTTTTTGTAATATACTGTGCTTTTTTTGTTATCTATTCACCTTATGTAATGTATGATTCTTCTTATTCGCGTAGCATAGTTCTCAGTTTATGGGCCAATCTCTTCGTTAGGTTTTATGTTTCAGCTCCATAGGTGACTATCGGGAGAATTTTTCAGTCTATTCTTGTTCTGGAATGTTCTTCCCAAAACTTGCCAACCTAAAATGATTCTTCGTTCAATTTTGAAGATTTTTTTGTTCGATCTTTCGGAAATTTCATGGGGATTCGTTGTCCAATCTGCATGGCCAAGGCATGATTTGAAGTAAAAATGATTTAAAAATGTAAATATCAGCCATATGTCTATCTAATGAACATGTGGGGCCTGCGTTCGTATTCAGCTGGAAGTAGTGATTCGTGTTTTGTATGTTTGTTCTTGTGTTTGTTTAAAAAACTGAAGAGAAAATAATATCAGTATTCGAAGAAGTGAAGAAATTAAAAGAATATTTATTTGTGCATGTACCTATGATTTACATTTATTCTTTGAAAGACAAACCATTTTTACATATTTTACATAATAATATTTTTTAGAGAATGAAAGTAATATCTGTTGGGGAAAATTAATATAAGCCGAAATTGATAATCTGTACATTTCTTTTTCTCTTCCATCATGAAGGTTCCTACACTTTATCACAAATAATGACCTGAGATCAGTCTGGTTGTTATTTTACCCCAGTTTACCCGTACCGTCAAAGATGATGACGGCCATTAAATGTATAGATGTACATTCCATATTGAAAACGTAAACGTAGATAATAGAGGGTTTCATCGGAGTGGATTGGAGTTATAGCGTTCTATGAACCACAGATGAATATTTTTCTATTAGTTGCTCATCTTTTCATTACCTCTTTTATATATATATATATATATATATATATATATATATATATATATATATATATATATATATATATATATATATATATATGTTATCATTCTTTGAATTCAGCATTTCTATTTGGTGACTAAATCATGGATCAAATTCTTTTTTACTACGTCAGTTTCATAAATGCAATTCTCTTTTACAACGTAAGTTGCATCTTTTCGTGTGGTCGAAATCATTTGCACATTATTGTACATGTGGATGCTTGTTACTTGAGCTGAAACGGCACAAAATACCAACATTTTCTTTGAAATGCTCTTGGAGAAAAAGCAATTACCAGTCAAATTTGGAACTTAATAATATATGTATTGGGTCTGCGTCATGCTAACCGCAGTAATCTATATCGTAATGATCCAATTTCTCAAGGGAGATAACCTCAAGAATGTGAAATGCTAATTTTAGAGTTGTTTCTCTTATCTATGTATTTGTAAATAATTATCAAATAAGTTTTTATAGAATAAAAAATGACTTGTCATCGAGCTTAAAGTCTGTGAAAGACAGATTTTAAAGAGTATGAAGTAGCATTGTACATATATATTATATATATATATAACGTTGCAAGTGAGAGGAAGAGAAAGAATTCTTGGATATTGGTTAACTATTTTTACTTTATTTATTTCCCAAGTGACCAAATTGTATCCTTATCGAGGGTGCCAGGGGACAAGAAACAAACAGGAAATTGATTATAAGACTCACCTCTGGCGTGCCACGCATTATGGATGTTAGTTCTGCTTACTGTGACAGGTTTTCTCTAAAAGTCACCCATATTGCCAGGCTGATGTTGGCTAATTTCAGCAATCTCAAGAGAATGGATGTATTAAAAAAAAATTGACCCGAGAGAAGTTTCCAAATTTTTGGCCTTGCGTCTGAGGCATAGCGGATATGCATCGGATACTATCTTGAAATTGTTCGGGAAAAAGTTGGTGGTGGATTGAATCACGGACCACCCAGCTACAGGCGAGCTCTCTACCACTGAGCCACGTCATGTATACTTTTTCGATGCTTTTCTATTTCGTACATCTTTATTTTTCCTTTTCTTTCGCTAACTTTTCTTTCGGATATTCTTATGGATCAATAGAAATAACGAGAGAGAACATCTCCTTTGTGGAAACCACCGTATAGTAGGGAGGAATTATTCTTCCACGATGTAAGATTTTTATCTTAAAAGTCAATGGCTACGTTCAGAATTTAACGATGCTAGTTTTTTTCATTTATTCATCTGATCCTTATCGTTTCTGATCGAAAAAAAGGCGTAAGTTAAACGCCCCTATCTCAATATTGCCAATAAAACAATATCTGTGTAAACTACGCATTGACCCGACATAAAAAGAACCGTGTAAATCAAGTAAAAAGGAAATGTATTGAGATATGAAAAGAAAAGGGAATCAGAGAAGAGTGGAATTGGACAATAAAAACAGGAATAAATTCAAATGATAATAATGGTTATGCGTTGTTATGGAAGTGATCAAACTTTAAACACGCGTGCATTTACAATGTTCAAAAGACAACCTTGTGACCTGTTGGGTCACCATTCTACGGAACATTAGTGCAATCTGAAGTGACCAGAACGAACCCAAATTTTACACAGTTTGGCTGGTCATTCGATAGAAAACATCACATGAGCAGCTTCCTTTGGCAGCATGCTATGTTGGATCTGATCAATTAAGATTTCGGAAGACATGGTGATCAACGTATTAATTACATTTCTATCGTATAGTTGGCAGTAATCGTTAAAAGTCTGCAGAGAGCAAAAATCTAAGGACTAATTTAGTATAATCTTACACACAGATCCTTCATAATCATTCACAGTATATCAATTAAAATCAGCTGAATACAATGCACTGTTTTGCTGAGTAGCACTTAGAGATACGCGTGATCAGACACCAAGTATAATACAAATCTCATAGGGTATCATCTGCGAACCATATTTTCTGATGAAAGTATGTGGTCTTAGGGAAAGAAAAATATTGATGTGCTCCATATTATAACCATCGTGTGAATCTTGCTAAGGAATATGAATGAAAAGCTTATTTTTGCAAACGAAATTTTTTGAAAATTTTCCACGATTGCTAGACTTTACACAGCGTGGCCTGTTCGCAGAGCATTCATCCGACCCGTGCAGTGAAGGCCCTCGGTTGAACGTTTACAGAAGTTTATTCGAGCAGATGCCAGAGTTAGCTATTATTTGCAACCCCTTTAAGTATTTTACCTCTATGGCTGACATGATTGGTCAGTCTGAAGAATGTATACACTCTGTGCTAAGGAATATGATTGGTCACAAAATAGAGGAACAATGATAGCACATCATTTGATCGGGAATCCTGATTTCTCTCTACACTTATAATTTAGCAAGTTGATTGATCTATGGGTGTCGAAAATTATTGCCATTCATTTTCCACGTTGAGGGATACGTATGAAACATAATGCTTTAAGCAATATCCGTTGGATAGGTTTCAAACAATACAGCACAATGATAACGTACTTTATATTGAATGTCTATTTTGCGTTTCTTTTTTCTCTATAAGAGTTTCAGTGAATGAGAAGGTGGTAGGAGAGAAAGGAAAGAAGAATGAATTGTTGTTGAGAAGTGTATTAAGTAGTAGCACACATTTAACACGATTCAACGCGATTTGTTTTCTGTGTAGTGACATGTTGCTATTGCTTATCTGGGAAAAGTATACAGATTCCTATTATTCTCTCTAAACTTCAGCTTCTATTCTGCGTATGATCTCTGGGTATGCCTGGCATTCCTGCAGTGTTGCATGACCATTGCCATGCAAGATAAGCCTGATCCTCTTCTGGGAATATTGCATGGTACTATGTTTGAGAGTCAATATTATTGTTAGGTTGAATATTTCACTTCCGTAGATGACTGCAGGGAGGACGGATTGGGCAAAGACTTTTTTTCTACAGGTGATCGGATCTGTTTGTTCATCAATATTAGAATGCCCCACCGAAAGCAAATCAGCTTAGAGAGATTCCTCGTTCTTATTTTTGAGAGCTTTCATGGAGAATTGTTGCGCCAGATGGATCTAGTGGTTCACTCTCTTTAGCCCTTCGTCTTCGATTTCCATCAGTGTTTCTATGTCCTACAGATATTTGTTACAGATATGAAATGCATATGGAGACTCACTTTCTTTCTTCATTAAGTTCATCGAGCATTAAATGGATCTCATGATGGTTTTCGACTGAAAGTTCGTAAATTTTAGCTTGTTTAGGTATTCACAATTAATACAGATTCCTTAATACATTTTTTTTAGATATGATTAAAAAAAAAAAACCTCTTACAAACCAGGAAAAAAGTACAAATACGGTGCAACTCGTAAACGGTAATAAAACTACCAAAAATCCATGAATCAGTGAACATTTGAAAAATGTTAAAGATGTCAAATATTTGTCTTCATGATAACATTGAAAATAGATTGATTCCCTCTCGAAAGCTGGTAGAGTTTTCACTTCTGTTCAATTCTACACAATTTGTGGTCATTTTTCATAATAACGAAATGGAAGCATACTTTTTTGGATACTGGTACCTGATCAGTCACATTACTTACGGTCTATCTGAGCGTAAAACAGTAGGCCTGACTGTTTATTGCTACTTATAATATAGGTACAGTCACACCACAAAGTGTGAGGGGGGGGATATGAAGAAAATTATTCGGTTTAATGAAAAAAAAAGTAGGAAGATTTACGAAAATAATGTTATATAGTTTGATAAGAATGTAGAAGCTATTGATACTATATGTGTGATAGACAAGGCTTTTATTATGTACTTTTTTTTTGTTGGTCAAGTATCACAAAATTAATGATTTTCCAGAAATGAACCAATCCATCAGTAACAGTTTATAATATCAACACAGTAACCAACTCTGAGCGGACAATATTCATGTTGTATAAGCTGTAGACAGATGAAAGAAGCAATTGCAATCAAATATCTATGTATGATTGTAGAAATAAGTGTGCGTACTTATGCATACAGTGAAATAACTTGATAACTGGCCATCTTGCAAGTTGTCATTCGCCATGTACATAATTCAACACAGCAAGTATCTGAAGTTATTTGGATCAGCAGGAAATCTCATAGAAATGAACGTTTCGATATCACATATCATAGTCAATAACTGGTAACCGTAACGTCATGAATTGAAGAATAAATCATTTTATGATGTCACTAGCTTTTTCAAGCGAAATTGAATGAAATACGTCGAGAAACATCTAGATTCTGAAGAAAGCTGATGTTGATAATGAATTATATCTGTCAAAATAAGGATTTTCTTTTCAAAAATTTGTTTCGAGAATAAAAAAGAAAGAAGACTTGGCAGATGCCGAGATATAACCTATCAAGATGATACAACACTTTGCCGTCGTTGGTAGAGACGGTTGTCCAATTACGGACTATTGGTCTTTATCTACTATTATAGATCTGAATTTAGGTATAAAGATATTTCACTGGCTACACTGAATGGAGGTGACTGAAATACTACATACGACGGACATTTATTTTACACGACTGTTATGGCAGACTGCTCCAAACACCATAAAATCCAGTCGCTCTCAAACATGCACCTCTGTAACTGGCTCTAGTCTTGTTGGATATAAATAAAGAATTTATTTTAACCCAGGCATCGTTGGCTATCATTGAACAACTCTGCAGATTGGGAAAAGGTCGTTAGTGTTGGAAATAGGTAAATATCGGCGGTAAGCAATTCCTTTGTTTTAATTATTTATTCTATGAGAAAATTATCGCTGCAGATGTTGAACAAGAGTAATTCAGGAAGAACACCTCATCTCTGACCCTGGAGTGATAAACATTTCAAGTTACTTCCCTTGGGGCGTTCGTTTTCGATTTATCTCCGCAAACGAAGTTCGGAGAGGTATTTGTATTCAATCGTTACAACCTCCCCGTCTTTCTGTGAATCCACACAGTATCTCTAAATTCTCTATTAATTCCAATAAGTTTTTGTGGAAGGGTTAGCCAGGGGTTGACGAGGGGGTGATTAGATTTGGTTGTGGATCAAAAATTTCCATTGGACATAGATTTTTTTCTTACATTCATATATTCACACTTATGTTTATCAGCAAATTATCTCAAAAATTTTCAATGAATCGCTCTGAGATTTTGCTGGAGTGCAGACTGTGGACTATGGTTGGATTGATTGATTCGTAGGGTGGTTCCAAGTTTTCTTTTGATTGAGAGATATTTTTGTATACTAAGGGAATATTCTGTCATATAAAAATCGGAACGTAGATAATTACCTGTCTGCGTGGCTATATCTCAATCATTTCCAATAGGGTCGATACCACCACTTGAGATCATAAGACAACCAAGGTGGCGGATCGATTTATTGTTACATCCAAGTGGATTTAAAAAAAAATGATCTCGATTCATGTATGTTAATGTGTTTTGACGAGAAGCTACCCTCTCTTGCTGAGTTGCAAAATATATTTCTTTTAAAAATGCTTTGAATTATTAATTTCTGGTCCAATTGTTATATCTTCATACAATGACGCGTAGATTTCCTGAAGCTCGGAATATCCGCTGTTAACAATGTGCCCTGAAATTGAATTACTTTATTGCAACGATAAAGCATTATGAATATGGGAGCAATGTTCCTTTTGGAAGATACAGTCAAGCTACTTCTCAAAGGGGCGAAAGTTGAACTAAGGGGCAATCGATTAAAAAAGAGGGAGCGATACGGAGATAGAATGATGAGAATTGTGCTGTATATGATTTTTATTCGATAAAGAGTATAAGTACTGTGATTATCGTCAGCTGAGGGATATACCGTTTCACATGAAGAAGCCGTGAAAATATCCGATTAGATAACCCCACACGTAGGAGGAGATATATATACTTGAACCTCGTTTTTGAGTTGACCATAAAAGTCGATATATGGCAATGTAGCTACAATCGAAGAAGACAAAGTTGTTTTTTAAGATTGGAGTATGAGTGATATTCATAAAGAGGAGATTGATTCAATGCAATTGCAAAGCGATAACTGAACAAAATCATGCATTTATTTGCCTTTGGATTTCTCGCAGGTTTCGACTTAATCACTGCTGAAAGTCCACCAGCACAAATAGTCAGCGAGACTAGTTTAAGGCAAGGAGTAGGACATTTTCTTCGAAAGATTGGATAAATTATACATATATATATATATATATATATATATATATATATATATATATATATATATATATATATATATATATATATATTTAGAGAGAAAGAGACAGAGAGACAGTATTTAGTATAAATTCATCCATTGAAAAAAAAAGAATTGAAAAAAAATATCACCTCTATCTGATTTTCTAATCAGTGTCTAAACTATGCATCTTATCCTTTATTTCTGTTAACTGACGTTAGTTTTTTGGTGGCACTGGAAAATTTTTTCCTTTTTTTGGGGCTTCCTGATTCAATGAACTCTTTGCAAATATATTTTGAAAAAGCTGAAGGGTAACACTTTTTGCATTGAACTTTTTTCGTTGGGTTTGAAACGCAATTTTTTTTATCTCCTTCCATTTCTATAAGATTTGTAGAAAAGTAAAAATGTGTTGGGGGATCATCCAGATAACAGTTCTATGTTCAAGAATTCAATTTCTAAATGTGTGATGAAAAGTACATTAAGAATGAGATACACAGAAAGAACGTATGGTGTATGCATTTTCAGAGCCCACTCGATGTGCACTTTCACATAGAAACTTGAGCTTTTTTCCATCTTTTGTGGAACTATTGTTTGAGTTGACTTTATCTTCGCATCCTGAAAACAATTGCACAACGCCTTTTCATCTCAAATCAGACATCTTTAACGACCTTACCTTGGATAAAACAGATCTTATTATAGTATAAAAGAAAATGAATCCATATAGATACTTGACTAAATACTCTCAAAACCCGACAGACTTCGTTCATACATGTTATTCCAAAAAAGATGCCTCGTCTTCTTACCGCTGGTATTTAAGATATTTCAAATCCAAAAACCTCTTCCAAAGAGATTACAAAAGCTTACTGCTAATAACACATGCATTCCATGTAGCTGGGTGGCAACTGAACGTGATTTCCTCTAATCTGGAAGTAAAATCTGTCTAATTATACAAACATTCCATTTCAATGGAAAACAACATAGCAGATAGAATACAATGGATTTGATGCTCGAATCTGACTTGTGCATGATGCAATAAAGTGGTTATGACCATACCCTTGTCATAAGTATCCAATGCACATAGTCAGGAATATACATTTATAGGTATCTGAAAATATATACAGATTGACGTGCACCTGCACACACACACATGCGTACACATATGTATTCATACGTAAAACTAGAGTACTTGTTGTTTATTCCTGCAGATTCCATATGGATTATAGGACAGCAAGACAGTGTGTGTGTCTATATATATATATATATATAGAGAGAGAGAGAGAGAGAGACAGACAGACAGACAGACAGACACGGACAGAGAGACACAGACAGAGACAGAAAAATATACACACACAGATATCAATCAGAAGGTCACGAGAAAAAAAAACTCAAGAGAAGGTGTTACATCTCAATTTTTTATTAACAATCCATGGGCAGTGCTCGATGCATTTAGACAGGGAGGTAATCATCCATTTTAGAGGATAATATTTGCAGCAATGTATATATATATATATATATATATATATATATATATATATATATATATATATATATATATATATATATATATATATATATATATGCTCCACCATAGGAATAGAGCACTTTGGTGGATGGGGAATTCATGTGTAGATGAATATACCACCTAAATTCATCATTACTGACCGTCCAGTTCCGTAGCACAGAGGTTGGATATCGGCCTCTGGGTCTGCAGCAAATGTTTCAATCCTACCTTGTGGTACTGGATAGGATAATGGAAAGTCTATAGCCACGCTGAAGAGATTTGTGTGTATATATAAAAAAAATTAGAGAGAGCAAAAGAGATATAACGTATTAAGAGATTCATTACAACAACACTTTTATGTGTGTACCCTGTTTGGGCTTCTTCAGGTGAATAGATCAATTTATTTAGGACCCCTTTCGAAGACCTTAGTAGGGATGTGTCAATCTTTATAGAATGGAGATCTTTCTTCTTATTCTATTTATTTAGATTTTCTTTTCCTTTTTTCCCTTGTTGTTGCTACTGCCTGTTATGTTTTTTTCTGTTTTACATCGTGGAGATACTTCAACGTCTGATATTGATATGAATTAGCATGAGGTATTGTAGACACTTTCTCAGAAGCATGTTGTTAAAACATCAACTGTTTGAGATATGCTTCTCCTCTGGGAATATCTTATTCTCACTTCAATCTGTTTCCTCTTGTTGGGGTCCACTTTTAAACTACCTTACTTATTGATTTAATTATTCCAGGTTCGGTATGTCGCTATACATCTGAGATAATTATGGAAATGTGATTGAGTTCTTCTGAAAATAACTAGAGGTTTAAATGATAACGTTAAAAGTAGTGCTGTTACTGCTATTGTCACTAGTAACGAGCAGAATTAGATAGCTCTGGTGATTAATTTATGTATACCTGTACATTGGGCTTTTTTTTTCAAGAGATATTAGTTACGAGCATCCTTGGCATTATAATCAAATATTTTCTTAACTTACAGTCAAAGCAGTTGTATTCCACTCTTTGAGTGTCTCTTCTGTTGGAGGACTTTAAAATGTCTCTCTGGTACAAATATTCATATCTGTATGCACAATACCGATGACACATATAACAAGACGGGCAACTTCCAGTACACACTCCACTCTGACTTTGATTATGGAATTTGCATACGTGACTAACCAAAGAATAGATAAATGCAACAAGTCAAGTCTGGTTCGATTCTATTAAAAAATAAAAACTGAAGGGAGAGTGTGTGCAAAATTTCAAGTTTTTTTTTTTTTCCAAAACATTATGGATGGTTAGAGCTGAGAAAGGCAGTGAAGGAGAAAGATCAAGAGCTTACCTCCGCAGTCAATGATGGAACAAGCATAGCGTCCAAATTTGAAGTCATGTAAAACAAATCCCATCGAAAAATGAAAAGAACTTGAAAAAGTTATATTTATGACATCACTGCAGTTTTTGACATCTTAAAACATCGAGATTTTCCAGAATTATATCATCATCAGTTTTTTAAGGTCTGTCGTTAGACATAGACTTTCCCGAGGATTTGCCACACTTCTCTAACATGGGCGTCCCGGAGCCAGTACTTCCTGAACTTATCTAGCTCGTCTCTCCCTCTAATATTCTGCCGGCCTCGGTTGCACATGTGATCTCGGGGGATCCATGTCGTGAGTCCATCGGTTGTGTGCCATTCTCGCAACATGGCTAGCCCACCGCCATGTTTGTGATAAACCGGTCAAACTAAGGCCCAAAAAATGTTGAAAAAAGACTCTTTTTAAAAAGAATAGATCATTTGCAGAACGGAGTTGAGTACTGGTGTCAGTTTCCAAGTCTTTAGACAAAACTGTATGGTTAGGGTTGCTGGAATCCCCCTCAAAAAAAGAGAAAAAAACAAAACAAAACAAGCAAATAAAACCCCAAACAAATGCATGATTTTAAAGAAAATAGAACTCTTTACAATCTTTGATGACCGTGGTAGTTCAATGATAGTAAAGACAGAAGGAAAGAAAATTCCTACTTTAAAAATAAGGTTAACGACCCAACAATTTCTTTCTCTCTCTCTCTCTCTCTCTCAATTTTTCATTTTACTTTTAGCCTTAACCGGACCCTACCGTAAAGTTACAATATATATTTTATTAGCAGTTCTCTGTATTTATTTTTTTTAATTAGTCTTTCAAAAATAGTCTATGAATATTTAAAAAGTAAGGTGTCAAAAAAAAATGTTTCTTACTTCTTTGGAACAACGTGTATTAATGAAGTTTCTTGGGCTACAAGAGCATTGATTCGAGCTGCTATATAAATTTGTTCCCTATTATGCGGACACGACATTTATTTTAACCGAAATAAGGCACTTAGGAATGACTGATTTAAGATGCTGAATATAAATTAAATTTTCCTTTGAACTGCGATGAATCACGTTCCATGTAGATCTTACCCATCTTTGCAATAATTACTAATATACTTTCGTTTAAACCCTGATCAAAGAAACAATTAAACTCCGACCAATTTTGAATTGACTAAAATTATATTCCTTTCAATGAGGTTGTCGATTTGACATGATTGCACTCAGTCTCTACATGACCAAGTGTTGGAGTCTTCACCTCTGCTTCTGTAGACCGTAGTTAAATTTTGTGGTTGAATTGTACCAAAGACTGTGAAAACGAACCATCAACACGACGATTGCGATTGCAGGACATCTTCCCGAGGCTAACACATTAAGGCCAAATTACGAAAATAGCATCAGTCATAATCTGATCAACGAAGTTAAGCAATATCGAGCATGGTTAATACCTAGATAGGTGACCATTGAGGAATACTAACCACCGTGAGCAGAACAAAGCTTCGTCATACCTGACGAGCTGGAAGTTGGTTTCAATGATGATCATCGTGTCTTATTACCCCAAGACACACACGACCGGGGAACAAAAGAAAATATATATATATATATATATATATATATATATATATATATATATATATATATATATATATATATATATATATTTAATCTGCAGCTAAGACTTTGTACACCATTATTTTCTTTATTTCTATTTTGTCAGCAAATGAAATGTCCGTCTTAAAACAATGAAACGGAAAAATCACTGGATTAATAAATTTATTCATCTATTTTATTAGTTAAGTTATATCCATCTAGGCTTAACTTTGCTTAACTTTGGTTATCTCACAAGAACCAGTGTTTCAAACATATTTTGGCCGTAACTATGAAACCCAAAGTAGGGGGCAATCCTCGTTCTTGTACTGATATTCATTTTTTATGACTACTTTTCTCCTTCATCGTAATTCATTAGTTTTTGGGGACGAGTAAGCTCTCCCAGGTCTTAGCAAACTTTGCAATGAAAAAAAGTGACCAATAATTTAATACGAGATTAATAATTAGTTTTAGTATATTTCTTTTGATTATTGATAAATTGCTGAGAGAAAATTGACAGTCATCTGAGTATTCTAATCGGAGAGAAAAATAAATTCAGGCAAACCACCCATGAAGTCCTCCGAAAACCTCGTAACCACAGTAAAGAGGCGAAAATTAAAGTGTTATGGGTGAGTCTCACAGTCAAGCAAGGTTAGCCAAGTTAAGCCAAGATAAGATACGGGGTCAAGTTAGACAGGCAGAGGAAGAGATACGGCAACATACCAGAATTGGCAGACTATGAAGTTGAGTGAAGATCAGAACAGAGCGTCGAAGAACAGAGGGAATTGGGAGATAATGCTTGCCAAATCAATTGTGGCACCTCCAAGAGTGTCTAGATTAAATGATTAGATAAAAAAGAAACAAATCAGGCAATTGATTAATTGTTTTTGTTTGTTTTTTTTTCTTTTTGCTGCGCAGTATTTATTTTGATTGGTTGAGCTTCTCTCTCTGATTAGGTAATTTGAGTGAGGGAAAGAGCCATTCAGTTCATAGAACATTTTGAGTCGCAAAATAAATTTGTTTTCTTTTATACCATGACTAATGTTGTTGTTTTTTTCGTTTTAAAGAAGCTACTTAAAGAACTCCATGTGCTTGTCTCTTACAATAGTGAACATGAATTGAAATGTTCCTTGATCAACAGACGATCACGTTACATGTGCAACCTACTCAGCGATGCAATAATTGCAAATACTTGTTCGTTATTCGAGTTCAAAACTCTGAGCGAAGAAAGACTCAGTTTAATCATTTTTTCCCCTAAATGTGCAATATTCATTTCGATTGTTCATCTTCATTCATCAGGAAGATGATTGAGTAATTTGAGAGAAAAAAAGAACCTAGAATATGATTATAAAACGATTATTGTTTACATGTGTTGCCGTATAAGTGAGGACTACACGCGTAATTTCCTATGCATTGTTAATCTCTTGTCAGTTTTGTTGAACTCATGAGCTGGAGTTGACTTATTCCTTTCGACAAGAAACAAAAACTACGAGAACAACCCTCACCAAAATTAGGAGTTTAAACTAATATACAAAGTCCACACCCCAACTAACTGATTTAATTTGGAGAGGCTCAGATACTGACAAACATTAATCATATAGACATGCAATACAAGGTCTATCCAGAAAGTATCAAATCATTTGATATCAATGAAAGACACCAACTTTTGGCAATGGAGCCTTAATTTGAATTGAAGTACTTCCTTTAAGACTCTGCAGACTTATCTGAATGTCACCTTCACTTTCCAAAACTGTCTGCGAAGACATTTCGGAATCGTCATTAGCTGCCTCGAATTCGTTTTCTATTATCACATTCTGAAATCGCCCATTCAACGGCAATTTTAACATTTTTGAAGATAGGAATAAGTTACAGGTCTCTCAATCAAGGCATGAAAGATGGCTGAAAGATGGCTGAAAGATGGTTGAAAGATATGGGTGATGCAGCGTTTTCCTGTCCCCCCCTGCAACAGCACAAGGCGAAGGATAGGTAGATGTTTCTACCGCTCAGTCGTTGTGAATGCGATGGTTACGCAGAACACAAATCACTCAGTCCTACTGTCAACCGGGTAACTCCAAGGGAGAATTTCTGATAATGCCTTACTGCAGTAACGTCCTTTCGGGATGGTTGCCAAGTTACATCAAGCCTTAAACTGTTTTTTTGAAATATTCAAAATGATTTCATAATTTCTAAATGGAGCCTGTCTAAGGGCAAATGATCATTGAGAAAATACCATGCTAATGATCCAAGGGAGTATGTAAATCAGTGTTGATAAAAAAAAATCACGTTACTCAATGGTCAGAATCTGCCACAAGACTATCTCCTGTTGACATCAAGCTGTGTTGGAGAAGATCAGCTGAAAATGGAGAGAAGGGATGGAAATTGATATGTAACTTCTCCAGCATTTTGTTGGGTAATGATCGCTTGAAAATCTGAATTTAAATGCTGTTTGAGACAAATTAAGATTAATTTGAGTAAAAACTTATATTACCAACTGACACCCTTAAAATTTCAATCCTCAAGAACCAATAATACCACGTGTACGTGTTTTATATTATGAACCAGCCAACCAGACATAATCATCATCATCATCATCATCATCATCATCATCATCATCATCATCATCATCATCATCATCATCAGTCTAATGTGGGACAAAGCCTTATTTTCTTCTACTGCACAAGCTTCTGCTACGTCTTACCGGCAAGCCTTTCTATCTTGTCCCTCTTTTTTGGTCTTTTTACAGCCTCTACTATCTTATGGGCACTGATCAATTAGCCCTTTTCTCCGTCTTCTACTTTCTCTTCTTGCAAAGTGTCCAGCTCATCTCCATTTAAAAAGAATTATCTGAATATCATCCCCCACTATAGTCATCTCTCTAAATCATGATGATCATTTTCTATCTTTTAAAGTTAACCAGTCTTAAACATACCTATATATGTCTGTGTGTGCTTCTTCTCCATCCATGCACATGTGCACATCTCTTACTCCGGTGTCTTCAGTTTGAACTACTCTATTAAAAATGGATGAGGGAAGATGTATGGAAAATTACAAAATTGATTAATTCACCGAAAAAAAATCTACGCCCCTGTTCCCGTAAGCACTACCTATCGACAAATGTCTCAACACTAATTTCTGTTGTTTTTTTTTTTGTTTTTTTTTCGTCTTTTGTCACGTCAATATAGGTTTTCAGAATCAGGGAAGATCGATTTTTCACAATAAAAGCTCTATCTGAAAATCTCAATATCGACCCTGCTTAATGTAGGAGAAGAATGACAAAAACAGACCGAAGAATAACAAGACTGGCTGCTTCAGGGTCAAACTGCACTCTTGCAAATGATTATAAGTTTTGACAATATTTCGACTTGAAAAAACATTTTTCCTTCGACTGGAAAAGATCTTTACGTTTGGCCATGAAAGGAGACTTGATGAAATATTATCTTGATATTTTTCTTGATGAATAGTATGGAAATCTAGATAATTTTAGATATAAATTTATGCAATTTATATATTTAATGAAAACTACCACTCATAGCTTTCTGTTTTCACTCTTTTTCCTTCTCCTGTTATCTCTTTATCGGTTTCCTTTCTCCCCCTCTCTCTCCGTCTCTTGGTGTCTCTTTCTCTCTGTCTCTTACTGTCTCTGTCCGTCTGTCTGTCTGTCTGTCTCTCTCTCTCTTGTTCTGTCTTTCTTGTCCTCTCTTTCGTGCTTTTTTCTTTCTTCCTCTGTTTAAAGGAAGATAATCTCTCTCTTTTCTCTCTTCTGTTTCCATCAATCATTTCAAACATTTCAGTTTTTAATCCAAACCGGAAGTCTGGAACTTGAATTGTTGTTATGTGAGGAAAAAATCAAATTCAGTGAGAGTTTGACAAAAAAGGGGAAAAAGAGAAGTATTTTATGATGCCACCTAGAAGCAACGTCGACAGATCATGGTTAAAACAAGCGGAGAATGATGGAGGATTCAAATCAGCATCAACGATTGACACATCAGACAAGAAACTTGAGGACTACACGGAGGATAGTAAGGAAAATGTCTCACCTGCAAACCTTCCTATTCACAACGTCAAAAATGTGCATAATAATTAATAGGAAGAGAACAAGGAGGTACGGCGTAGACAAAAGGGCTCAGAGAATACACTCGGCGTGGTAAGTTAAAATGTCTGCTCTGAGAGTCTGTGTTCACTATGGCATGACGAACTAGACAAAAACAGGCTCTGCAACGCCTATGGAAGAGAGGTCTGGCGAGTCATGAAGTAGGTTTAGGTCCAATGACGGACACTAAAAGGCTGACACTGGAATTATTTCTACGATTAGCAAATTAATATTTGCTTTTTGTTGAATTAAAAATAGTTGTTTTGCCAGAAGAAGTGGATTCGTCTTGCACCACCGGTGCAATTGTAAAAAAACTTCCCCATTGTACAGTCGTCTGGGCAGTATGAACGGAAACAATATTAATGGCTGCCTTGTCTCAGATCAGTATTGTTACAGTGCAAGGATTCGGAAAGTGCATCCCATTGACTGATTGGAACGTCAAGCATAATGTAAGAAAAACTGATGCTGATTTTTTGTCGGAATGTAAGTCGGGGTTCAATCAATCCCAACATGGTCGCCGAAATCCCGACCTTCAATGACCCCAGGAACATTACTTGGGATGCATGTAAGTGCATCAATGAAATGTATTTTATGGAATGCATCTGAGAAAAGCATTCATCCATATCTCCAAAGAAAAGTTGAAGGTGGAGTGAGTGACATAACTTTGGATACTTGTGTCTGCTGTCTAATTAACATATCGCAAACCAGGACTTAGTAATGTTATGCGTAGAACCTTTGCAAGTAGCCAGCGTATTTAATTGAATATAAGAAATTGGGACATACACATTCATATTTATAATGGTCTTTCTCTGGGATTTATATGATTTCAGTTGATTTCAAATTAAAACTAGAGAAGATAAACACTATTGATACAAAGTCTGTAATCTTGTGTGAAATAGTTAACAAAGCAACAAAAACACCATCACACTAGCTACGACGTCAATCTTTCTTCCCGGGAATTCATATATCCCAAGTGACCTTTGTCCCTGATCGTAATAAGTGAAGTAGACTTGCAAATGACGAGTAAATGGTGTCACACAATTCACGTTAGAGGATTTTATGCGTGAGTTCGTAGGATGGATAAATGTCTTTCCCAAATTAGTTTAATGTCATGTAGTACTCCACCCTACAAAAAGCAGCCCAGCTGCTGGTTATTCACTAATTGTACTGGTTTACAATTCCTGGTTCGAATCCTTTCGAATCAGACACTTTTCAGAATTTGGATTTTTTTCTGGATTGAAGTTGAAATTGTTAATACTTAGTATTTTAAAATTTGTTAAACGACATGTGTTATGAAACCATATGCAGGTGACCAAACAATCTTACCCAGCAAGCCAGACAGGGTGGGACAAGGTTATTATGAAAATTTACAGTGCAAGTACTGTATAAAGGGTAGATGATTAAGTCAATTGTTGGGGAATGGTAATGTCTCAGTAGTTAATATTGTAAACACTCACACTGAGTAGAGTAAATTATGACTCTCAACGGTTAATGGAATGGGGTTAGACTAAGCAATTACTGCCATACTTTCCATTCTAAATGAAAAAAGGCAATGTCTCTGGAGTGGACGTTGTATATATCCGTGCCGAGTTTAAATTGTAAATAATGTTTATTTTACCGTGATGAATAAAATAAAAGAAAGATGCAAAATAATATTTTTTATCCTTCAAAATTTTAGGTGTGATAGCATACTAGTAGTTGACCTACTGCTACGGTCAGTCCCTGGTGTTTTGTCAGACAATGGGTAAAAGATGTGTGCGCGTGTGTGTTTGCGTGTGTAAGTGCGTAAGTAAACGTGCATATACGTGTGCTTGCAAGATTATGACTGGACAGGTGTGCATACGTTTATGTGTCTTTCCGAAATACCCACTTCTGGCTTTTTAGGCCTGTTGCATGTATACTGTGCATATGTATGCGCATTATACAGTGCTCACTTACGGTTCAGTAGATCGTGGTTCAATCAATTCTTGATTCATACCAAAGACACTGAAATTTTCTCTCAATTCCTCTCTGCTCAGCATTTTGTGAACGTTTAAGATTGAGGAATCTCTTCCTGACCCTAAGAGATCACAAGAAATCGCTTTCTTGTTCGATAACCAAAGTTAAGCGACGTAGGGCCAGATTGGTAATCAGATGGGTGACCATTCTGGAATACCTGCAGCCGTGTCTGTGTCTCAACCAGGATGTCAGTCTGTTTATCCAACAATCATCCCTTAAAAAAGTCTCAACGAAATCTTTTAGAATCTTGGGCAATACACAACGGAATAAAATGATCACTTTTGGTAACAGGCCAAACTATTTTTTCATAGTTACCTTTTCAAAGCATTTTATCCAACCAAAATATCCGAAGGTTTTCTGTGAATCCCAATAAAAAAAAGATAAGAATTGCTGATATTTAGGAGCAGGTCAAGTAATCATTTTCGATGGAGGATTTTTTTTTCATTTCTTTAAGAAATTTCCTGTATTCACATAGGTTTCTTTATGCATTTCAAAATATTTTTAAGGAATAATGATGATATTATATTGAAGGGTGAACCATGACATAATGGGGAATATACTAACTTTTGGAGCAGAACGAGGAAAACTTAGAGTCAACTTCCGAGCTCTGTGATATTTTTTATAAGTGATCTTTATTTAGTTTTTTGTGTCAATGGGATTCGGATGGAACGTATGAGATCTTTGAATGCTTTTACTTTTATTAGTTTCCTTTCTATCTATTTTCTATCTATTTATTCATTAATATATGAATCGATTCAATCATTCCTCGTCGCTCCGGACATGTCCAGGGTCTTAAGGTGTAGGTGAGAGGAGCTGAAGTATGTGTTATCGAATTGATTTTAGAGATCAGTCATTTTCTTGGGGGATTAACAGAATTGCCACGGCATCACCAAAGTGAGCTCAGTGCATAATCCCTTGCTGGGCACAACACTTGGTATCCTAAGATGGTCATAGATACTGACCAGATTTGATGTTGCTTAACTTCTGCGATTCTAAAACAACCAGAGAGTCTAACGTGATGTAGCCATAACTAGTACATAAATTATTACTTGTGCTTTTTAAAATAATTTCATCTCACCCCCCCATAAAGAAAATAACAAGGTAAAAAGTTTGTTATCAAAATTCAACTTTTCCCAAAATTTGTAAACCTGAAATAGCACTTCCCCAACTTTTCTCTGACACATGCTGCTTCCACGATACGAAACTCGAAAGATGGACGCGTATTCACGTTTTTATCTATCTGAAAAGGTGCCAACAGTTTGACACAACATCATACAATTCAAACACCTCTGCGCTATGGAAAGTGTGAAAACGTTATCTCAATTTCCATGTAATTCAGCGCTCTTTTGTTTTTGTTTTTAGTTCCTTTTTTTTTCAACAATCCTTTAAATTATACTCGATCGTTAAACACCGACGAGTTAATAAGCAAACAAAACATGCAATAGCGAATATGTAATCTATACTATACAACGACTACTACCAATAATAATAATGATGATAATAGACACTCAATAGAAACAGTCACGTGACCAACATTTTCTGGCAGCAAACTGTGTTAGAGGGGGGGGGATAAATAAAAAGAAAAAACGGGGGGGGATCAATGTTTGTGTTACATCTTTTGCCTTTTGTTTAACAGTGAACACTGAGAAATTCTAATTTCAAATAAGACGATCAGACACTCGCTGAGAACCAATTTACCATAACACGAATTGACCCCTCACCTACTAAAAATCTTTCAATGGGATAATTTGAAACAAAATGTCTTTTGTAGACGTATAAAATAAATGAATGAAATTTCATTTCCCTTATTCCTTCCATTGGTGGGGACTGTATGTGCGATTCATACATGCATTCATACATGCATTTATTCATACATACATACATACATACATACATACACACACACATATATAAATAACCAACCAGGCAGTCTGACAAGTTTGAGAACTGAAGAAACCTATGCTGGCAGTTAGGGTGACAGTTTTGGTTGAAGGTTTGTAATAATGATATTTTATATCAGCTCTCTATTATTTGTTAAACTTACCACTTTAGAATTCGGTGAGCTTATTCGTAAAACACTTTCATTGAGTCAGCGTTTGATCGACCAGTGTTAAGAAAGAAAAGAAAAACGAAAAAGAATCTTGTGAATCAATATTTGCAAATAGAAATCATCTGATATAATGTATTGAAAGAAATAACCAAAAATGTGGCGATGTTCTGTGAATCGATTACCATTTACCTTATATACTCATGAATTGGTCGAGTTTTGAAGATTACATTTTTGGCAGAAAATTGGGGGTCGACCTATACATAAATGATACTTTTCTAAAGATGAACTTTGAACATAATGGTTACTAACCAGAAATAATGAACATATGAAGTGTATATCGATTATTAATGAAAAAGGGTGCAATGCCTCCAATAAAGAAACTTGTGAACTTAACATTATGGAACTTCCCACTTAATAATTATTTCTTTATTGTTATTATTTCAAAGTAACTAAATGAACTATTGTCGAGATTAGTTGTATTATGAATGGTGACCCAACGTTGTCAGTCTTCTTATATATTTAAAATGCTTTTCAGAAAGGCCACAACATGGCATATATATGTGTATAAAATTGCTAGGCAACATGTCAAGATGAAATATGTAGTTATCTCGAAAGTATCCAGCTATATAAGTTACCCATGCTTAAATAATCTCATCAATTGTTAATGATTTTGAGTGTTTCTGATTTAGATTATATACATCCCACCTATTTTGAGCGATAATATTTTTTTCATTTATTTTCCTATCAAGCCAGTCATCTCTTCGATGAAATCTCCCTACATTTTCCTTCATTATTTTTCCAGAATGCTGAAGTGGCTACCTTATATACTATTTTTTTTTATCAACAACCCTAACCATTTTAATGAAGATCAGCGATCAGCTGCATATACCTTGCCCCATTTCCACCTGCATGACTGAACCAGCAAACCAACAAAAGAAAGTCATCAGATTTTATATTATTATTCTGAAAGACGTTGGTATAGTAAGCATAGTTTTATTATGGTTATCGATCAAATCTACATACTGATCGATCTAATGATATATCAATCAATCTATACACAGAAACAACCAGTGTATCCATTGTTTAAGGTGTTAAAATCAAAGAACAGTAGATACCGCCTGTTTTCTTGTATCAAATCCACATCAGCTCGTTGTTAACCACGATACAGATCTTACAATACCGTCAGCTACAAAATAATATTGTACGATTTTTAGCTAGAGGCAATGAAGCTTGAGCATAAAAATAACGCCATAGGTCAATTTTCTTGTTGTTCACTTTGATTCTTGATGTCTACTAGTCCCAGCCGTAGAGTGCCAGCGGCACGTTCGGCGCGATTCATGTTTCCAAGGCAGAGAAGAAGTGGACGCCCTGAAGCAATACTGAAATAACATCTACTGTATAAAAAGTAAACAAGACAATAACAATAAGACAAAAACAATAATGAAAAGATTATAGTGAAAGTGATTCTGTTTTTTGTTTTCAATTTTGTGTTGTACATCATGTCCATAAAATCTCCAACAAGAAAGTGAAATTAATCAGAAGTATAATTACTTACGACCAACTTGAGGAATGATTGATATATATATATATATATATATATATATATATATATATATATATATATATATATATATATATATATAAATGAACGTAAACCTAAATAAACTGAGCAAATAATAAATTTAGAAATATGTGTCTGTATTCGACTTTTTTTCAATTAGTTGAAGTTTTATCTTTCTTTCTCTTGCACAGTCTTATTCAATATACAATCACATCTTCATACAAAAAATCAATTGATATTTCAAAAAACATATTGTCATAATATGTGTAGAAGCATACGAACATAATGTCAAAATTATTCAATTTATCTTAATTTAGTCTCCTTCAGTTTTCAAGTCTCCTTCAGTTTTTAAGTCTCCTTCAGTTTTTACCCCCTTTGGATTCCCTTCACCCTTTCAAGATGTTTATTTAAGCGGGCAGTAGGTAACACTCTGGCAGTATACTTACATTGGAAATAGAAGCCCGTCTGAAATCCTTCCAAATGATTTTTTTTTCTCAAAACGTTCTGTTTTAGATCCCCCATAAACCATTGAGTAGTCATACCATATTTGTTTGTGTTTGATCCATACAAATACAAACATCTCCCATTAAAAAATTTGAAAGATATGAAATTTTCGTTAGAGCCTGCAAGAAGGGTACACAAGCGATGAATCCTCTTGATAGATATCTATGGAGCTAAATCATGAGAAATGACGAAAAAACTGGCCCTTACACCAAAAGCCATGCAACGTACACGAGAAAGAATCACGTTCAAGATAACACAGACAGATCACATGTACAGCAAATACATCGGAGTTACAACAGAAATTCAAGATATAATAGAATGCATTAAAAAAAATTGAATGTAAATGGGTTGGTTATTTTGCAAGAATGACGGACAACCGCTGGACATCAGGACTCACAACAATATTTGGGCTGACAACAAAGATGGCATGAGGAAATAAATAGGTTTAGAGTGTACTGACTCCCTGATTTGCACGAGAGAGAAGACTGAAGAATCTTTTGGATGGTCTAGGTCCAACGACAGGCACTAAAAGGCTGTTGCAGATGATTTTGAAGGGTCTATTTTTGCATTATTGTTATATTATGAATTAAGCCTAACTAAAAACAATTTGAATGCTTGTTCTTCGAAAAAATCTTTAAAATAATTCAGGGTACAGTCTCTTGAAAGAAGAAAAAAAGTTTTTTTATTCACTTTTGAGACTCTAGATGGAGGGAATAAAGGGAAAGAGGGAATGGTCTGACGTCACTTTTGACCCTTTCTACAGTGGAAATGTTGTCCAATTAGTCTTGTCAAATAAGTGGAAGAGTTTCCTTTCACATTAGACCACTTGAATGGGAAGATTACCCTCATTGTTGACTCCTTAAGATAGGGACAAGTTTCCCTTCAATTTGACACCTAAAATGAGGAAAAGATCCCACGTACTTTCCGACCCTATACGAAGAGGAGAACGTCTTCTCTCAGTTTTGATACAAAATAATTATACATTTTTAAAAAAAAAAGAAATTATGTATATTATGGGTGGGAAGTAAGTTCCACATTGCATTATAGTTACATAATATAAATAGAACCCTCTGTAAAATCCTCAGGAAATATTTTCCTGGGAACTTTTGTTCCTTATCCCTCTCTCCAGGCCTTCCCGTAGTGTATGTGGGCATACATGTATACGCGTGTGCGTGCTTGGATGTTTGTGTCCAAAACGAGAATATTCAGATGATATATGGGGAAAGAAGTGCAACTCCAATACGTATTCATATATCAGTAGATTTATTATTTGATTCACATCTCTTTATTTACATATTTAGTGTGTATATGAGACCTGCTAGAAATTGGTATCAGCTTCTATGTAAAACAAGGAAGAGCTAATTATTTGCCTGAAGACATCGGTAAATATATTCACACACACGCATACACACACACGCACGCACACACACACACTCGCACGCACACACACACGTATGTATATATATATATATATATATATATATTATATATATATATATATATATATGTTTGTGTGTATGCGTATGTGTTAGTATCAGCTTTCATGTAATACAAGGAAAATCTTTGTATACTAGGTCACTCATCTGTACATTTTTTCCTCTATTTTATTTCATTCTGCTCTCCAACTTTTTCCTCATTCCCCTTCTTCTTTGCCGACTAAAAGAGTCAGTGAATGCCAAATGAATAAATGTTAACACCTACCTTTTGTTGTTGAACAAACTCTCGAGATTTGTGTCTTGTATATGATCGGAAAGGAACACCTGATCATATTTGTTTCAATTTTTAAAAAGAAGAAAATCTTCAACTTGCAATGTAAGGTATCGTGGGGGTTGGAGACAGTGGTCGATGGCCAGCCGGGTCACTTCTCTGACAGACAGCCCATGGTCTCGCAGGCTTTTGATCGTGGGCGGGGAAAGAAAATAGCCTGTCCGTCAAAGAAACAACCCACCAAGCCATCAGCCACCGTTTCCATCTCCCACACAGCGCATCGCAGTACAAATTGAAAGATAACAAAATAAACTAAACAATTATGATCATGTTTTTTCTCTACGAATCTTCAGCAAATTAAACATCAAATAACAATTTCTCAAAGGAATCTGAACAGACCATCAGTGATATATTATACATTGTACATGTTCTCAAAACTTTGCCCTTGTCCAATATGTTCTGATCGTCTCCCACCGTCGAATAAGTAAAACTTTTATTGCGTACATATACAGGTTTATCTAACTCATTCTATAAATGTACTTGCGTGTATACATCTCAAACTATCTTGCTTGCAACAAAAGTTCAGGCAGTTATGTTTTCCTTGTGTACCATACTTGGTGATATTGTATGGACAAACAATAGTGAATAGAGAAATGGGGGGGGGTCATCAATCGAAAATAGCTGTTTTCAAGTACAATTTTATCTATTCGTTGGACAGATTGAATCCCGACGAGGGATACGACGTTATTTACTGAATTTAGTTTCATCAAGTTCAAGCCCACAAAAGCGATGCTCAAGCAGACAAGTTGAACTCACAACACGATTTGATATTCGAAAAGACTAACTTTCTAACCATTACACTAATAGATATTAGTACATGTAATTGAACCCGTAACACCTTATCATTGTGCCAGAACACACACTAAATAATAATAATAATAATAATAATAATAATAATAATAATAATGATAATAATAATAATAATAATAATAATACAGGAAAGTAAACTGTATGTTATAGAGATGTACACAATTGAATAAAGTGAGGGGTGAGCATCCACATACATCAACCCAAGTCGTCCTTTCGTCTAGATTGCACACACACACACACACACATGCACACACACAAATAAGTCTAAATATAACAACTCGGAAAAGCAAATTATATCTTATATGGATTTTTAAAAAATGTATCAAGCAGGAGTGCACTCCAACTATTTGGTCTGCATCTCCCATCGGGCTGGAACTGAACTTTGAAGGTCATTAAGGCATACGTTCATCCATGAGTCAAGTTATTCTTGTAAACAAGTTTAAAGTCTATTGGGTGGAGCCCTTTCTGTAGGATTTTGAAGTTTATTGGAAGTCAGCGTTTCGTACCTTATATTCATCCTTGGGTCAGTAGCCGTGGCTCCCAGATTTGCAGCCTGTAGGTTGCAATCGCCCTCTTACATTTGAAAATGCCAAAATTGATCAGATCCTAAATTTAAACGTGTAAGTCACCAAAGTTGATGTAACCTTCCCTTTTTCTTCTCTTGCTCCTACCATGCCATCTGTGACTATGCTAACCTCGACAATGATCAACCGGCGATCCCTTCATATATAATTTTTATCTTTTGTCTCATCTCTTACTATCGCAAAAAGCAACAGAAACCATTCGACCAGCCTTTTGGTTTTTGTTATCCTCATTTCTTCTTGTGTGTCCCGTTCATCTCCATTTTTTCACCTAACTACTCCTATCATATGTTTCACTTCGTTCAGTTCTTCCATCCACCTTGCTCTGTTCCTAAATGTTCCTATTCATTCCTAACATTGCTCTTTACATGATCTTTGTACACGAGTTCCAGATGTACCGTATATATTTGTGTATATATGAAGTCTAAGAACTAATTTGAAATCAATCATTGACTCAGAAAGGTTGAAATTCGAATTATATAAGAGGCCTAGAAGCAACCTCTGGCTAACAAAAAAATACTTAATGGTTTCTGCCACTAAATGATTAACACATAAAATATTTCAATTATAAATGAAAACACGTTCAACATCATCAATGAATAAGGACATGAACTCGACCATGTAGTCTTTTTCATCTAAGATGTCTTAATATAATATCACCTTCATGCTGGAATTATCATTTATAAACTTCTGTCGACCTATACATGAAACATCTATCGGAAACTTGTGACCTTGAATCGAGGATCGACCTTAGTGTGAGACTGACATAAAAGAGTTAATACTGTATATGAGTGCTTGTACATACTTGTTGACGCTGTCAGCAAATGTACATATACAGATACATTTGCATATAAGTAATTGAAACTCTTCTCCTTCTTCTTGCCATCATTATTAATATATATATATATATATATATATATATATATATATATATATATATATATATATATATATATATATATATATATATATATATATATATATTCGACCACACATATATAATTTAATAACAATGCTACTTACTTTTCTATAAAAATCCCAAAGTAGATTATACCTACTTGAATCATATGCAACGTACAAAACATTGCTATGGGGAAACGGAAAAATAGATTGGAAACGAACGTACAATTCCCGGTTTCTGCATCAGATAATTTTGCGATTTCAACTCATAACACCTTTGTACATGCATGGATGTCTATGAGTATATATACATACGTACAAACACGCACACCTGTATCCATGTAAGTATATATGCAATTTTCGATGCGAGGTATAACACCATCTCTCTCTCTCTCTCTCTCTGTTTGTCTGTCACGCTATAGGTAACACTCAATCATTGGAGCAGTCCAACCAAATTAGGTCTGAAAACCCAATGTACCAAAGTAAAGGCATGATTACACAATAGATGAAGTGAATAGTTTTGATGAAAAAAAAGAGATTTTTGAGGGACAGTTCTATTTACTACGGAACTATAATGCTGACCATTACTTTCTGTTCAATATACATATGTATCGTCTCGTTTTATCTGCTTACATAAGATTATTTCAGGCTGTTTTTTACTCATATAGGTCGTATAGAAAATCTTTCACTGCTTAGATGTCTCATGTGTGTATGTGTGTGTGTGTGTGTGTGTGCATGTGTGTGTGCGTGTGTGTGTGTTCAGCTTGGGTGTATGCATTGCAGCAGTAGCCTTTATAAGTTCACATTGCTTTTTCGAGGAATGGATCCGTTTGAGAACATCTCTCTCTCTCTGTCTCCCTTTCTCTCTCTCTCACACTCACACACACACATATACTATATGTACGGAAAGAGAGAAGGTAAAAATGTATTTGTTTATACACATATATATAGAGGGAGAGACAGTGGAAGAGAGTGAGAGAAGAGAGTGAGATAGAGAAAGAGATATTAGCCCTTGTTTTATTCTTCATATAGTTATTCTAACTCGGATGGAAAACTCAAATGGCAAAGGGCTGGTCATGTTGCAAGAATGTTAGACAACTAATGGAAATTATGACTCAAAATGTGGTTCAAAAAAAAATATACGATATCGTGAATGAATAGACAGGTCCAGAAAGTATTAGCTCCATGAGGTCCATGATAGAGATGACATGAAAAAGTTTTATGTCCAACAACGGACGCTAAAATGCTGCAGCTGCTGATCATATATATATATATATATATATATATATATATATATATATGCTAAGCTTCACGAACGAATATTTTATGGGATATTATTCACGGGATAGGAGTAGCCTTCTCCAAGCAGATGCAAAGTAACTGTGAGTGTGTCAGCGTACATTTAATTCATTAGTCCATCGTTATGAAATTGAATACGGAGGAGCATCTTTGTTTTTTTAATGTATACCCATGAAAAGAAATCCATAGAATTTTGTTTCGATTTTTCAACAAACTCCGTACAATTCTGTTAATATCGATGTTTCTGATAAGTTTTTAATTTTGTAAAGATTATTTATGAACATCTTGTGTACACGTCCAAATGAAAAAAAACTAATGGTCACCAATAGATCAGTCAATCATTACGAGATGTTTTAAGCCATAATAGATAATCCATACTGATATTGAATTGATACATTATGTAAATAATCAGAGATACGTTAATCTATCGCTTTATAAGTCATTGTATTTTTACGTATTATGATGCAAATTTATGTTGTTTTTTTTTCACACGTGTATATAGTGGTGTGCAGTGGATGACTATCAGTGTTATCTAATAAGCTCGGCGTACTTATGGCAGTCGTCAGTCGTAATGCTTTCCGAGACCACCTTATGTCAATAACCCCGCAACGTTACTGCATATTCATTCGAATCTCTGTGTTGGGATGTTGAGAGCTATATACGTATGTGTTGACTTTGTTGATAGCTTGCTATATGTCTATGTGTGTGTGTGTCGGTATGTGTACTTGCATATGTATTTGAGCATCCATGTCTGTTTGTGTAATATATGTGGGTGTATAAGCAGTCGGAGGCTTACATGTGTGTGCATGTGAGTGAAAAGGGGACGTATGTATGTATCGTTGTTCACCACTTGCACACTCAACAGAGGTTTCACGGGGTTAGGTACACATAAGCATTCGTTAGTAAGATCCATTTCCGGTTTGCGAGGCCGGTCGCAGCTTTGTTCTGTTTATAGTTCTTAATTTTCTCCTGTAGACATCTAGGCACTGTCAAGGTTCGACGTTGCCTAACTTAACCAACACGGTTTCGGTGGAAAACCTTTTAACGTTGAGGAACTGTTTATCACTTTTTGAAGTCACTTGTATAACAGGTCAATCCTCCAGTTACGAAATTGGAAGCTTATCACTCTACCACTTGGCCACAGTGATCGGTGTGTGAAATAATTTAAGAACACAAAACAGACGATGGCTTTGTCGTGAAATGATGGAAGATTGGATAAGATGCATCGATAAAAATAGGTTTTGAATCATGTGAACACAGAGAAGTTACAGGGGAGGAAAAAATACAACGGATAAAACAAAGAATAGAAAAGATGGAAAATAAACTACAAACGAATGCGTAACGGCAAAACTATATATATATATATATATATATATATATATATATATATATATATATATATATATATATGTATATGTGTGTGTGTGTGTGTGCGTGTGTGTGTGTGTGTGTGTGTGTGCAAAATGAAGACAAATGCAACAAGAACTGTTTTTACTGATCTGAAGCGAATGCTGCTGACTTGATTGAAAAATATGGGATCTTGGTAAGATTTTGCCGCAAATCGAATCGAGATTCCAGGAAGAAGGTGTAACTCTGGGCTACACAAAATAGAATTGGAGAATTTGATGGAGCCACTGAGTCTAGGTAGTGGGAGAAATCTGTAAATGGTCTGTAAATAGGATCGGTGAGATTAGGAAGAAACACAAGAAGAGAAAGAACGGAAATAAAAAGAAGGTGCGGGATTTACGCCAGGTATTCTTTTTGGGTTTGTAGCACAAGTAAAATCAAGAAGAAAAAGGAGAGTCTTAATGGGAAAATGGAAAATCAACTACTGACGGGAAAAGGTAGATGAAAAGAACATTAATCATAAATTCATCAAGATATTAATAGAGAGAAAAAGGGAAGTGTGTTGTTGTTGTATTATTATTATCATTATTATTATCATTATTATTATCATTATTATTAATATTATCATTATCATTAATGTTGTTGTTGTTGTTGATGTTGCTGTTGTTGTTGTACTTTTTTTTGCTTAGTATGCATATCGGTTCTTGAGTCTGAGCTAACGGTCGACCTTTTAGAGGAAGCCTCAGCCAAGGTTGCGAAACCAGATGTTTTTCTTTTCTTTTGCCTTGGTTTTTCTCTCGAATTCATGTGTCTAATGTTGACAATATTTTTCATTTTATTTCATTTTCCATTTCTCATGTTCTGATCAGTATCACCAATTGAAAAATTGAGAAATCAAGATTAGAAGCTCTTTTTAGAGCAGTGTATTCTCCTGAAAATGTGTGCCGTTCTGAGGGAGGCAGTTTTTGGAGAATCCACACGTCTGTCTTCATGTCTGAAAGTTCGATACAGTATGAACATTATGATCCAATTACAAATAGCATGATTTTCACTTTTGCTGCCGGGCATCCCAACATTATCAAAATGTTCACTACCTCTACGAGCATATATCTGTCAACAATGGCGAGGTTATTTATTAATGGCTCGGTGATGAATAGCCAAAAAGTTATTTTATCAGGTTATTTATGCTTGATGATTTAAGTATCCTAATTTCATGTTTTTGCAATTATTATAATTATTATTATTATTATTATTATTATTATTATTATTATTATTATTATTATTTGGAATCTCACACCAGTTGCCTGGTGGTAACCGCTGGAGTTTGAGTGACAGCAAGTCTCCTCAAGTCTCAAGCCCTCCTCTCCTAGTACTCATAGGTCACAGTAATTCTGCGATTTACAGTTTCACACCGGTTGCCCAGTGGTTATCGCTGAAGGCTGAGTGACAATAAGTCTCCTCAGGTCTTCAGCTAACGTCTCCTCTCTCTTTCGCATATCATGACAGAGCTACGATTCGTTGCAGTCCTTATATCTCTAGCACCTTCCTCAGTATCCGTGCAGTTCCAAGTAGTGCTGTGGTCTGTACGGTCTCTATCCTCCCCCTAATCCCGATCTCCTCCAGTCTTTCCCTCAGCGTTTGGGGGACAGTTCCTAGTGCTCCCACTATGACCGGTACCACCCTAGCTTTCATGTTCCACATTTTCCTTAACTCCCTTGCTAGGTCCTGGTATTTTTCCCTTTTTTCACCCTCCTTCTTTTTTACTCTATGGTCTGCAGGCACAGCAACGTCTACTATTTGGCAGGCCTTCCTTTTTTTGTCTACTATTACTAAGTCCGGCCTTCTTGCCTGGATGAGGTGGTCAGTTTGGATGTCAAAGTCCCACAGTAGTTTGTGGTTGTCATTCTCCAAAACTGCCTCTGGCTTGTGCAGATACCACTTTTCCCCATGGTTGAATCCCATTTGTTTACTTAGTTCCCAGTGTATCATCGTTGCTACTCTATCGTGTCTATGCTTATACTCTTTCTGGGCGAGTTGGCTACATTCACTAGTCATGTGGTTTACTGTCTCATCTCTTTCACCGCACATGCGGCATTTGCTGTTTGTCTGTGTTCTGTCGATTTTTGCTTTTATGTAGTTTGTCCTTATGCTTTTGTTTTGGGCTGCCATGATGAGCGATTCTGTTTCTCTCTTAAGGTTTCCCTTTCGTAACCACGTCCATGATTTCTCGTCTGCTATATCTTTTATCTGTCTTTTAAACTCGCCGTACAATTTTTTCCCTTCCCACTTTTCTTTTCTAGTTTGCTGTACTGTTCCATTGTTTTCTACTTTATTGTTTGTCGCACTATCCCTCGCGCTCTTTATGATTTCTTCACTATTTGTTTGCACATATCTATCTAGGACTACTTTAGCTCTCTGGACACAATCTTCTATGCTGATGAGCCCCCTAACACCTTCTTTTCTCTTAACGTATAGCCTATCTGTATCATCCCTAGGGTGTAATGCTTTATGCATCGTCATAAGTTTCCTTGTTCGCCTATCCATTGATTGGAGCTCTTCCTTTGTCCATCCTAGGAATGGTCCTGTATACCTAACTACTGACACAGCCCAGGTGTTCATTCCTTTTATTAGATTTCTGCTATTTAATTTGGTTTCTAATATTTTCCTTATCCTTCTGAGGTATTCTCTCTTAATTTTCTCCTTCATCTCTTCCCGTTTTATCGTGTCACATTCAAGGACACTATTATTATCATTATTATTATTATTATTTGGAATCTCACACCAGTTGCCTGGTGGTAACCCCTGGAGTCTGAGTGACAGCAAGTCTCCTCAAGTCTCAAGCCCTCCTCTCCTAGTACTCGTAGGTTGCAGTAATTCTGCGATTTACAGTTTCACACCGGTTGCCCAGTGGTTATCGCTGAAGGCTGAGTGACAATAAGTCTTCTCAGGTCTTCAGCTAACGTCTCCTCTCTCTTTTACCTATCATGCTAGGGCTAAAATTCGTTGCAGTCCTTATATCTCTAGCACCTTCCTCAGTATCCGTGCAGTTCCCGGTAGTGCTGTGGTCTGTACGGTCTCAATCCTTCCCCCAATCTCGATCTCCTCCAGTCTCACCCTGAGCGTTTTGGGGACAGTTCCTAGTGCACCCACTATGACCGGTACTACCCTGGTTTTCATGTTCCACATTTTCTTTAACTCTCTTGCTAGGTCCTGGTATTTTTCCCGTTTTTCATTCTCCTTTTTTTTTACTTTATGGTCTGCAGGTACAGCAACGTGTAGTATTTGGCAGGCCTTCCTTTTTTTGTCTACTATTACTAAGTCCGGTCTTCTTGCCTGGATGAGGTGGTCAGTTTCTCCAAAACTGCCTCTGGCTTGTGCAGATATCACTTTTCCACATGGTTGAATCCCATTTGTTTGCTTAGTTCCCCGTGTATCATCGTTGCTACTCTATCGTGTCTATGCTTATACTCCTTCTGGGCGAGTTGGCTACATTCACTAGTTATGTGGTTTACTGTCTCATCTCTTTCGCCGCACATGTGGCATTTGCTGTTTGTCTGCGTTCTGTCGATTTTTGTTTTCATATAGTTTGTCCCGAGAGATCTATTTTGAGCTGCCATGATAAGTGATTGCGTTTCTCTCTTCAGATTTCCTTTTCGTAGCCATGTCAAGATCTCTCATCTGCCACGTCCTGTATCCGTGTTGTAAAATCTCCGTACAGTTTTTTCCTTTCCCATTCTTATTTCCTTGTTTGCTGTGCTGTTCCATTGTTTTGTACTCTGTTATTAGTTGCACTGTTTCGTGCACTCTTTATGATGTCTTCGCTGTTTGCTTGCATGTATTTTTCTAGATCTGCTTTAGCTCTCTGGACACAACCCTCTATGCTGATGAGCCCCCTACTACCTTCTTTTCTCTTAACGAATAGTCTATCCATGTCATCTCTGGGGTGTAAAGCTTTATGCATCGTCATAAGTTTCCTTGTTCGCCTGTCCATTGATTGGAGTTCTTCCTTTGTTCATCCCAGGAATGGTCCTGTGTATCTCACTACTGATACAGCCCATGTGTTCATTCCTTTTATCAGATTCCTGCTGTTTAATTTTTTTATTATTATTATTATTATTATTTTTATTATTATTATTATTATTATTATTATTATTATTATTATTATTATTATTGAGTTCTAACTTCAGCAGGTGGCCTTCTCTGGAGATCAAGTGACAGCGCATCTTGTCAAAACTCCATGACCCTACTCTGTAATCTAGCCAACCTAAATGAAACTATCGTCTGGGTTCCCAGTTGTTTTTGTTTTTTTGCTAGCTTATTAGGAAAGGTTCCCAGGGGTCTGACCACTATTGGCACTGCCGTTACCTGAATCTTCTACCATTCATTCAACACTCTGGCAACGTACAGGTACTTATTTAGCTTTTTGCTCTCGTTTTGCCGAATCCTGTGGCCTGCCAAGATGGGTAAATCAAGTGACACGTTTTTCTCCCTCTTTTCTTACTTCTTCTTCTTCTTCTTCTTCTTCTTCTTCTTCTTCTTCTTCTTCTTCTTCTTCTTCTTCTTCTTCTTCTTCTCATTATTATTATTATTATTATTATTATTATTATTATTATATTATTATTATTATTATTATTATTATTATTATTATCATTATTATTACTTGTAACAGTAGTAGTTGTTGTAGTAGTAGTAATGATAATGATATTCATGATATGAAGAGGTGAATGTTGGAGATGGACATGAAATAGCAAGCTGTGTGAACAAAAAGAAAATATGTTTTGAAGCCATCGGAGAGGGAGATATGGAAAAAAATATCTGTCTATTCCAGGGGCCAGATCAAATGGAATAAGACATGACAGAAATGAAGCATGTTTAATAAGTAATATGAAAAAATAGCTGGATAGAAAATGATGAAAAAACGACGAACAATGCTTAGAATATATTGGCGAACTTACATAAAAAAAGCCGTTGGTCTCGGCAGAACATAAACAAAAAAGTTCGTTGATTGATGTTTTTTTCTTTTTTCTTTTTATTGTATATTTACATTAATCTTTATTTTTTTCTTTCTTGGTTCTCATCAGAAAAAGAAAACGACGAAATATGGAATTACAACATATACCCCATGAAAAAATTAAAGGTTATATTTGAATTTCGATGAGAATGTTTGGGTTTTTTTTTCCAAAAGAGAAACTTTCAACTAGTGTGCCTATGTGGATTGTAATTCTCCCAATGGTATTACAGTGAAGAGACAATTTGAAAGGACACATGATTTACAAATGGCATTTCTTTCATCAATATTACCACAACCGGACATAGATTGTACATAAGAGACAATTTCTTGTATCCCCAACATCTTTTCTGCAGAAACCAAAATGAACTGGCAAAATGTCAAATGAAGATATCTCATTTATACACATCTTTTTTCTCTTTCTCTCTCTTTCTCAATATATATATATATATATATATATATATATATATGCAAACATACACACTCACCTTCACTTTGTTCATTGCATTATTAATACAGTATAGAGAAATATGTACTGGGGATGAAATTAGGTGAGAAAAATCCCCGGTTATATATATATATATATATATATATATATATAGAGAGAGAGAGAGAGAGAGACAGACAGACAGACAGACAGACAGACAGACAGACACAGACAGACAGAGAAAGACAGACAGACAGACAGACAGACAGACAGAGACAGAGATAGGAGAGTACGAATGAAAGTAGAGGCGGGTTGAGATTAAAGCAGAAGAAGTTGATCAAAGTATAACGAAAATGAGGGATACTAACAGATATTAATTGATAGATTAGATTGGTGATAGATTAAAGGAACAGATCGCGAAATAACGATAAACAGATGATCAAACTAGTCGAAAATACAAACACATAATCTACATTTGGTTTTTCAGAGTTTGATCTGTTTTAACACGTTGTCTCACTTAATCAAAGACCCAATAGTTCACTATTTCAATGTTGTTAATCGAGTAAATAATAGTTTTCTTATTGATTTCATCAGAAGTTTTGTCATTAAGTGACTGATTCCTTTCAAGAGGAAAAGTCCATTGTATCAAATGGGGAAAAGGGGGTATTTTTTCAGTGGGTAATCGGTGATCTTTTTTGATTTATAATAAATTAACGGATAGAGGAATAAGAGGGAAAAATATCTAAAAATCCACATTGTTCATTAAACAGATAGATAATGAAAGATATATTGAAAGAATATAGAGGCTAAGCTGACCGATCATGCACTTTTGGAATCAAATACATAAATTTGGCACACATTCAAATATGAACCTCACGAATATTTCAACCCATGGAACCACCTTGACTGTGACCTCTAGTAGCTAGTGCTGCCCGACGGTGTTACTGACCTGGCGTATAATATCTGATTTCCCCCGAATGCTCATATCTTCTTTGCTAATCAATATTTTAATATTTTGATATCAGATTTGCATTCTGAGTTCTACAAATGCAGCTAATTATCACTACAACTCTCAGTTATTACGTACACATTACTTTATGTTGTAGTCATCAATGCAAAATTAGACATAATTTCACCAAAAATATCGTATGCAATGTTTTGTCGATTCTACTCTCCGGCTGTCTTCAGGCGATGAGAGGATGTATTCTACGAGGATAGTCCATCTTAGCAATTGCTCAGTACGTCGTTAAAAAATCACCCAACAAAGCCACAAAAAAAAACAAAAAAACAATTACAACCATATTTTCAAGAAAGGGGGAGGTATTAGTGAAAGTTTTCTTCCCTTGTATCACATTAAACAAATACGTCATCGACTTTTAAGAAGTTATCTCTCCTGTTACACCTTTTCTTGATGACCATTACAATTGAGTGTCTGACGAAGATGTTTTTGACCAAGAAAAAGTCTCTTCCCATGACACCAACTCTAGACAGGTACGGATTTTTTACACATATCACAATCATCAAAAGTATTAGGAGCCAGAAATCAACAACACCCATGAGTATCCAGTGGAATGCACACGGTTCGAGCGATTGTCGAGACGAATGTTCGTCGACTTGATAGTTGAAAATACAGCCATACCTGAAGACAGCCGTAGAGATTAACCAAGATGAGGACAGTAGTCTAAACAAATTTCACATGGAGATAATTTTGCTGATTTTCAGTATGTTATGATATGTTCAACAACAGAACTCTTTATCCAGTAGGATTTTTCCTGTAAGTATGTGAAGATTGTAGATGCAAGACTAATTATACACGACGGAAATGCGCACAAAAAGACCTTCAGTGCACAAGCTTATATTAATCTAAGTACAAGAAAAAATCTAACCGTATAATGAGCTTATAATTTGTTTTTCTTCGTTTATTCATTTCTTTGTTTTCGCTCAAATGGGATAGTCACATTGGTTTATTTATATCCGTATTATCACATACTAATAGAAAAACGTCTCAACGCTTGATTCCCATCCGTGTTATCACATACAAATGGAAAATAACACGTCTCGTTGGTTGATTTACATCCGTATCATCACATACAAATAACGAAATCACGTCTCATTGGTTGATTTACATCCGTATCATCACATACAAATAACGAAATCACGTCTCATTGGTTGATTTACATCCGTATCATCACATACAAATAACGAAATCACGTCTCATTGGTTGATTTACATCCGTATCATCACATACAAATAACGAAATCACGTCTCATTGGTTGATTTACATCCGTATCATCACATACAAAAAATCACATTATAGATGATTTTATGATAATGATCACACATTAAAACTGCTTGAGAAGAGTTGAAATTGAAACTAGGATGATAGGATCATTAAACAGAAAATAACTAATTAGACAGTCTCAGGCTCGTCAGCACTGATCCATCCATAGATAATCCCGTAATGTCCGACGGGTATATTTTAGTAGTCATACAATTCGATGTTTTAGGTCACTGATCAACTAATAACAGCCATTAAGTAATAAATACCAACTCATTGCGACACTTTTTGTATGTGTATACGTGTGTGTGTGTGTGTGTGTGTGTGTGTGTGTGTGTGTGTGCGTGTGCGTTTGAACATCAATTAGTAAACAAAATAACCTAATTAAAGCTGCTTATTTTCCCGATACACTGATATCGGATATTTTCGTCATGTTAGATAAAATTACAGTTTATATTCAAATATATAAAAGTTTTTATGATCACCATGCTATACTGAACAGGTATGTCTTCTTATCATGATTATATAAGATATATGATATGTAAAAATTCTAGATTTTTATACAAATGTGTTTATTTCCCATAAATTCTTGTCTTTTTTTTTTTTGTGAAAAAGTCATTACAATGAATGATTTTACGTTCAGATTTATTTTGAACAACCGAGGTGCCAAATATAAAGTAATGTTAAAGAATTCTACCAGAGAATAAATATGGCCAGAATAAATTCTATCTATGGCATGACTGGTGTTTTTCTTCTGGAAATCATCTAAAATAGAGTAAAAATACAATCTAAATCTTAGAGAATCTAGATGTTATCTATCAAATCGTCAAAATAAAACCAACAGGGTAAAAAAGCTTTTCTCCGAAAACGAAAAAAAAAAAACGCATTTTCAAGAGAGGTGTAGCACATAATAAAAAAAGGATAAAACCATTCGCTGTTTTTGATGGCTACTGTTCTACAATGTTTCTATGAGTCCCAATCTTACATAACAATGAAAATACTTTCATTAGGAACGGAGACTTAAACATTCAAGTGAAATCACATTTCGCGCTCCAGGTCACCACCACCACTAGAGGACAGCACCAGTCACTATAGGTCACTGTCAATGCATCTCCATAGCTCAAGATGTCTACGAGGTTCATATCTGTATGTGTGCCAAGTTTGGTTTTTGTTTCCAAAAGTGCATGATTAAAGTGATATGTTGGGCCAACAGATAGAAGGGCGGACAGGAGAACGAGCCGACAGGAGATGGGGGAAAAAACAGTGTCTACATCCGCAATGAAATATTAATGCAGTAAAAAATAAATATTCGCCAGAACGTATTCAGCTATGAAGAATCACGAATGTTGCTGGGGGCATTCACTGCAGGGAAAGAACTCAATTGTCTTCATATTACATAGCTAGGGTCACGGCATCAGACAATCCATAATACGAAACATGAGATTATTGCTGGGTTTTGTTTTCGTTTCGTCGAAATATTTATTTCTAATATGAAAGATGATGTATGAAATAAAGATAGTTTTACAAAAGACAAAAGAAAAAGAAAAGTGCAAGAATTTGAAGAAAAAAAAAGAAAGAAAAGATAGAAAACCTGAATATGGTAATTTCCATCCATAACGAAGAGGCCGAGGAAATCATTCCTTTATTCTTTCTTATCGCTCGTAGCCCAACCAGTTAGATTATTTGCAATGTATAAGGTGTATTTATTTGACCTGCGTTTTTGAAGTTGTGTAGAGATCAGTCTCTTCTGAGGAGGATCAACGGGATCGTTATATAGTTCAATCTACACGACTTCAAGTTGATTACAGCTCCGGTTATTCCCAGATAGTCACCCATATAGGTACTGACTTCGCTTGATGTTGTTCAACTTCAGCGATCGTCCAAGAACTTGCGTATCCAATGCAAATCGGTCGTGCCGGGGAAACATTATATAAAAAGCACGTCTGGTTTGCAACTCAATAAAAAAACTGTAGCGAGACAAATATATTTTGGTAGCATGCCATTTCGTGGATGATCGATTGAGAAATTGTAAAGAGAGATCCATGTATTTTGGTTCACTCGGCGTTTGTTGTGCAGTAAAAACTAAAAATAAGTCTATATTCCCAAAACACAAGCGCATACAGGTATGTTGATGCTGCCCGTACATGTGATACATACATAGCTAGGCCACCCTAAAAACTGAAGAAACAAACTGACATTTTCGGTTAATAACTCAGAGGGGAACAAAACATCTTAATTTAGAAGCCTCCAGATTTCTTCCGATTGCTTTGAACACAGCATGTTCTCTACCGACTAAAGTACATTAAACCCTTCGGTAAATAATGAAATCAGTATAAAGTCATTAATATATGGGCTAATCTGTTACTCCGTTTGGTATCATATAACCTCATTTTGGTCTGACTACAATTGTGTTGGCATCTATCATTGGTCACCTGAACCTAGCTTTCCCTCCCTTGTACTGCATTATTCAGCGTTTAATAACATTCCAATACAAACTAATAGATAAGCATTCGTTTCATACCTGAATTATGGGTATGAATGTTATTGGCTTCTTCGGAATAGGTCGAATTCTGTCAATTTTCAAGGTGTATAATGACGATGAAATGAACTTCTTGTAATGCATCAGATATTTTTTCACTCACTGTATTTTCATTTCTGTTTTCAAAACGAGTTGCAAGAGGAATGAACATGGTTTCATGACTCCTGCCTTAATTTTTCTTGTAGCCTTCCAGTAATTTTCGGTAGAGGCGTAGCTGATTGAAGATACGACAATTTGAAAACGCTCTGGATGCCCCCCAGTGGGATCCCAAAAGTTTTATCAATATGAGTTCACCTACTGCATCTCTACCGACATTATACAATAACAAGGATATATTTGTCCATACATGAATTGCATTAATAGTTATTCAGCTCTTCGATGTGTTTCCCATTGATCAAGTGATAGTACATGTCTATTTATTGCAAATATGAATTTTTCCTACAATCTCACTCAATGTTTAAAGGTGCCGCTTAAGGAACCAAGCCAGCGAGCCACTAAATCTCTACCTGCGTCACTGATTCTTGAATTGCTGGCAGCGTTTCTAAAATTGCATGACATTTTACCCATTCAAAATGCTTTGATTCACGCAGACACAGACAGACTTAAACACACACACACACACACATATAGCAACATGCAAAATCAACGCACGATTACACGTATATACATAAACACGTACAGATGATCCACACAGAGAGAAATGTCTTAGAAATTCAAGCACCATCGATCACAACATTTGATCAACACACGCTTCAGTTACATGTCGTATTTCGATATGTCCTGATCGCAAATGTCCTTCAGACATTGACCACTGAGTCCCAGTCCCTCATTCTCCTTATATTGCATTTTCTATGCTGACCAATGGACTCAGCATTAGTCAAACGAAATCATGCGTTGTGGCCAGTGTTCGGCAATGTTGGCATGTCCATCTCTCACAAACCATTGCTTCCATTACAAGACGTCAAAATTAGAAGTAATGGGATCTGCATCTTTTCTCTCATGGAGAAAATGCATAACCATCCAAGAGGATATGGTTTATTTGGTAAATACCAAAGTACCTATGACTGTGTGTTCCAATAGTTCATGACCTTTCGCCACCCTGCCCCATGATCAAAAATGTGATGTCCTCCTTAATATGAAGAAACGTATTTTGTGCTAAAAAGTATGATGGGTCTGTTTTTTCACCCAATAATAACTGCCACGTGACCAACATCTTTTGGTAGAGTGCTTAGTTTGGGATTATCGATCAAAAAGCTTGGAAACATAGATGGCCAATAAATAAGCTGAATGTTCGGAATTGAAAGCGGAATCAAACTAAGTGACCAATGTAGCATGAGTTTGCATTGCAAACTGAGCTCTTTTTAAAAAAAAAACTATTTGGGGTGAGGATATTTTCAACAAAAGAAAACTAAAGATTGTTTTTTTTATCAAACATTGGGGTAAATGCTTAAATTTTCAGCCCCTTAGTTCTATTGCGATGACTTGTACAGGTGATACATTCACACATTCATACATTGCCGAGAAAACAAATTTGAAAACATAAAGGACAGATATCAAGTGTCTCGGCGATAGTTTTAGTTAACATGTTTTTATACAACGTTGATTTTGAAATTTACCCAAATGTGGAGTTTTAAATCAACGAGAAATATTTATGAACACTTTTATTCCTCATAAATATAATAAGTTATGTATCAGTTACTTTGGGTCATACAGTAAAATTTACAAATAGTATTTCATAAATTAGGAATCATCTAAGTCTTAACCCGATTCAGTTTTGAGCCACAGAACGCATTTTGGTCTTCGTTGCCAAATTCCAAACTGCAACCCAATATATTTGAATTATTCGCTTGCGGGGTTCCTCACCTTCAGAATCACTGGTGTTAAGACAATGGTTGGAGTAAACATAGATTTTTCAGGTATGTAGTTGCTTATGTATGTGTAGAAATGTATCAGTAGCCGAATAAAGAATTGGAATTGAATGTGTAACAAGAAAACGTAAATGCATATTTAGGGAACCATAAACTTGGGCTTCGTCTTATCAGCGGTAAACACTGGTGGAGAATAGAGAGACTGAGAGTGATTGCTTTCACGTTCAGGTTTAGGTTGGCAGAATGTTTATCATACATACTTTTATAACTATGCATCTATTACGCGGCAGGTCCGTGCATGTCCAAATTGATACGCTCTAAAATGTATGGAATACCCGTTTTTGTTTTGGATCCTCGTTCATCCACTCAGCAGCCAATGGTAGATCATATCAATATCTCTGAAAATGTTTCTTTCAGATATATCAATTCTTCTTGTTTATAACAGGTTAAATTGAAAAGGATCATAGAATACACTCCTTGGGCAAACTTGAAGAGATGTCTCAACTTAAACTAGACAATTGCGAATGAAAAAAAGTCTTGAGTTTTTTGTTTTTTTTTTTCACTGCATTTTTGTTTTGATTCCCTAATGACTCTGTGTTGGAAAACTTTCAGAAAAGCGAGCTAACCATCAAGAAAAGCCCAACTGTTTTAAAAAGGTGGGTCTTGAACCAATGCATGCTTCTGATAGTCACCTATGGAGTTGAAATATGTTACCGAACCAAAATATTTGCTCTAAACGGTAATGTCCAATGGACATATCACAAGATAAGCATCATAGATATACAAAAAAAAGCAAACAAACTTGATAAGTCACTTAATAGGAACTGTCGCGTAACCAATGACCTTTGGCAGCATGCAGTGTTAGGGTGATCAATTGAAAAGTTGGAAAAAGAGTAATCATTGAACGTCTCTCCTTTTGTTTGGCAGTGATCAATGTAGAAATTTACAGCACTTTGATTAGATTGACCCGGCACTGTACTCATGATATATCCATACATAGCCGGTTAGTTTGACAGCCAACAAACCAGACAAAAATCCTGACCAGCTGAAAAACATATATTAACAGCTTTAGTGACAGCTGTAATTGGCTTTTTCTCAAATGGCAATGGGCCGGTCCTTTAGCAATAAATATCAAATGACTACAAGACATTGCAATTCATAAAAAGTAGTTGAAGAGATCATCGGCAAGATTGTGCCCGGCAAAAAATGATGGATTAACGATTCAGCCGAACCTTGGGGAAGGTGTAATTTAAAAACGGACGTTAAAACAGCTGCTGCTGCCGCTGATGCTGCTACTGATGATGATGATGTCTAGAGTATCATTTATTTTAAGGCAAGAGCAACCTATGAATCTAGAAAGGAAATTAAGAGAAGGCAAGGAGAGAAGTAATTGTGGTTATACCATTGGCCAATTATGAGTTATTTACCAGAACGAAACAAAGAAATCTAATACATGCACCGAGAAAAATGTGTCTATGAACTTGTATTAACAAAATTAACTAACATAGTCTACCTTGCTTGCATTTGAATGGACTATATGCTTTAATCTTGGCATACACACACACACACATACACACACATATATGCCCGTGTGTGTATGTGTGCGCGAGTGATTGTGTATGTCTGCATCAATAAGAGAGACGTACTGACAGATAATAGGAATATGTATTCAAGGATTGTGCTTACATGTCCAAAAGTACATGTGTAAGAATCGATAAATATATGACATGTATATATGTTCGGTTGTAAGTGTTTAAGATTTCGTCCGTGTGTAAATGGTGAATTTACCACGAGTGTAGGCAGATACATATACAGTCACACATACACACACACACACACACATATATATATATATATATATATATATATATATAGAGAGAGAGAGAGAGAGAGAGGGGGGAGAGAGTGAGTGAGTGAGAGGGAGAGAGAGTGAGAGTTTGTACTTCAGTGTAATATCGTGTGTGTGTGTGTGCAAATTGACAATTTAGTAGATGTAGGCAAACACACACGCATTCACGCATACACACATTCACGCATACACACATTCACGCATATAAATCAATTCATCAATTCATCCATCTTTCTTCCTGTCTGTCTATACTTGCATATATAGATATCGGGATGGATAGATAGATAAATAGATAGATAGATTGATAGATAGATAGATTGATAGATGGATAGATATGTGCAAATATGCATGTCTGAGAACATGTACAGATAGATAAAGCCGGTAGTTAGGAAAGTAATTGTAAATACTGTGTAGGTATTTTGTATACATTTGTGAAGGACGTAACTGAAATACGTGTGTTCTTGTGTACCCAAGTCCCCTGACCGAGTGAATAACTAGAATCAAAAGAAACAGAATAATTACAGGAATAAAATAAAAATATCTTCTCCCAAACCAAATACACAAACTAAAGCAAAATTAGAGAAAAAGTGTCTGTAAGTGAAAGAAACATCACATTTCCCTTTTGTCATCACGTGCGCTTCGGACTGTTTATCTAAGAAACGAATCAAATATTTTCTAATTTCCTATGTAGCAGTCTTTCACATTTGTACAAGATATTTTTTTCCTTCTTTTTCTATTCTCTTTTTTTATTATATTTTTCTTGTACCCTTTTGGGTTTTCTTTTTCCTGTTTCTCATCAATTTTCTTTCGACCATTCTTGTTTTTTTGATCATTACTGTGTCTTACGCTGCTTTATTTAAAAGTCTATATCTCGTTTTGTTGGGTTTTCTGCGGTTGTTTTGTTTCGTATTTTGTTTGCTTGTTTTTTTCTCTAAGCCTTCCTCCTCCCCTTCTGCTACCCTTATTCGTCTTCTGTCAACAGTAGATTCTCTGCATCCCTTTTCACCCACACTCGCACATACACACGCACACACATACAGACACGTATACATAAATACTGTCATTCAAATGTGGTGATTCTTAACGCGGAAAAATATTGAGGATGGGGAACTTCTGAATTGTGATGCGATAAATGAAAAGCGTTCAATGGCCCAAAACTGAGTTAGGTTGAGGCTTAAATGAATAAACACTAATTACACTGTACTATTAATCGCTAATGTTAATGATCCAGTGGTAACCAATGCTTCGATCATCGACTTTCTGTGAAGTAAAACCGTTGGTGTAATTGCATTGCTCTGACTTAATTCCATAGAAAAAGAAATTGCAAGCATTTCAGTGCCTTAATTCTTAAATACCAGTATCTTTTCGCGGAAATTATACATATATATAGATATAGATATAGAGTCCATGATGTATTTTCGATTTGTGAGACAACAAAAAGAAAGATAAAAAACATTATATGTTGTGGATGATATTAGTAAATTAGATGTTGTATTTCTCCTATGATCGGTTTATAAGAGTTATCATGTAGTTTCTTTTTATTTGTCAGACTTGTTAGTTTTCAAAAACTTTCATACCGGATAGGATGATAGAAAGAAAACGTTATTCAAATGATAGGGCTTTCATAATCAAAAGAACAATACCAATTGCTGGAAGAGTGCATCGGGGGCGAAATGTTTACATTCACTATATATATGAGAATGAATGAAAAGACCCAGAGGCTGGCATATTACCTCTACCTTACGTAGAACTGGACAGTCAGTAAGGTTGAATTTAAGCTATATCTGTATGCGTCTTGCCTGGAGACATTTACACTATTGCTGACAAAATTATAGATTTAGCTTTGGTAATTCATAATCAAAATACATGTTTTGTCTGTAGATTCGAACGACAATGTAAAACATATGAACGCATCTAAGAATGTGGAATTTAGGTCTAACTTCTAATTCTTTATAAATGCATTCTAACAGAACCCCCACACTCTCAAATGAGAGAATGAAAAAGAAAAATATTCATACCTTCTATGTAAATCCATTCTAAATCACCTATGTATACACAGACATACAATAACAGATCTGTAAGAATATAGTTCGTTAACTATCATTGTATTTAGTGTAAACACTTTTATATTTTGATAACAATACTATGTACACGAGTTACACACCATTAAATCCCCTGGTATAAACACATACAAGCATGAATATCCTACATCATTACTTACTTATAATCTCAGCTCAGGGAAACGAGAGAAATAAGAAAACTTTGTGATAACCCGTCCTTATTTTCACCATCCAAGAAAAAAGAAGAATTACACGGTGCATATGCAATTATCTGTAAAAGCATTTTGGATAGGAACGTAGTTTTATGGTTAGAGCGTTATCTGTGCTAGCCATTGGTTGTGAATGGTTTATTTCCTGGCTTCTTCATGATATGACCGCTTTCTAGAGTTGGATAAACGCATTAAATATCTTTTTAGACATGTAATTATTTATAAACAAGTATATGTGCATATCAGAAGATGTACACCTACTCCAAAGTCTGAATAGGCAAATGCATCTTTTGATTCCAAAATGCTGATGAATATATCCTTAGTGGGAATATCGAATAAAAGCTATCAAAAAAACAGCTATGGCGGAAGGAACCTCACAGTAGATTAAAAAAAATGTTTTCCCGATCATTTCACCATCAAAATATGCAATAGCAGAACGTCATCCCGATAGTAAATTGAAAATTCGAACTCTGAAAAAAAAAAAAAATGTTTTCTTTAATTACTATTACTAGCTGAAAGGCTGCCTTACGGGAGTGTTTTACCTTGCTCATATGGAGCAGATGTGAGACCTTGGCCACAACAAGAAACAAAACTTTATTTTTCAAAGCATTCTTGAATCAGTATCTCTGGCTACAATGCATGGTTTCAGCTACTTAGAGGTCACTTGCGAATAAGCAAAATCACACTTTTTCTTAAATTATATAAACTGAATACAAACAGGTTTTCACGCTTGTATATATGATGAGTAGTTCAATTTTCCTCGACTCTTCAACTTGAAGTTACAGTTTTGTTGATGAAAATATCTCCTACTCACTATTTGAAACAATGAACTCACACACTTAGTAGTGGTTACTTATCCTTGTGTTAGGGTCATAATGAATAGGGTTTGCAGATAATATATTTTCAAGTCACTGTGTCAGATTAATTTTCTTCTAGCAATTAAAAATAACATTGATCGGGAGAAAGTAAATCAGAAGAACTTATTTTTTTAATTCTCTGGACTGAGCTAAGCTTAGAAATTACAAGTGAGACCTGTTACGGTAAGTACTATTCAGAATCAGACAAAATCTGGATTGAAAATACATCTGAAATGTCATCTCCAGATAATTAAATATATATATATATATATATATATATATATATATATATATATATATATATATATATATATATATATATATATATATATGCGTGTGCACAGGTGTGCATAAGTTAGTGCATGTGTATGTACGTGTATGGTGACCAATTCTTCTGGACCAAAAAATCTGCAATACAATCCACAACTGCTGATGTTACCTTCCATTTAATGTCCATACCATACCGCCATAATCCTTCTGACTTCTGATATATATATATATATATATATATATATAGAGAGAGAGAGAGAGAGATGGATGGATAAGTAGATGCAGATATAAACAAAATGATAATAGGTGGTGTATAACGTTACAACAAGATGAACAATCTTCAAAATTTTAATGTAAAAAAATGGCGATAGGTAAACTCAAGAAAATGTAAAATGTAAAATGTGATTGTGTGAATATTTTAAAAAGTAGGGTGCTTTCAAGAAATACAGAGGAATATAGATATAAAAGTTCAATGGTGTGTAGGATGGGGTGATAATATTCATAAGATGCAGCCTTACCGCTCAGAATAAAAGATGGGTGTATATTACATATTTCTAGAGGGATATCAATGGTGGAATAGACCAACAATAATAATAATAATGATAATAATAATAATTATTATTATTATTATTATTATTATTATTATTATTATTATTATTATTATTATTATTATTATTATTATTATTATTATTTTCTGTATATAGCCTTCATGCAACTGATCATCTAAAGGTCACAATCAAAGCAAAAGGTGGTCACGCGGAGAAATGATTTCATAGACTACAGTGGGATAAATGGGTTTCGTACTACGCACGTGCCTCAATTCAATTTTAATAAATGGAGAGGAAAATGTATCTTCAAGTGCAAGCTACAGTGGTCTGGGATACACTCGTAGGGGATCAGCAAGAGGAAAATAATTTTGAAAAAGATGTTTACTAGAGAGATTGGTAAAAAGAAAATGGATCTTTTTTTTCCAATTTAGAATATATCTAAATTCCCCTCAAAATGTAATTCTGGAAAACTTGTGATAACTTTTTTCAGCATATCCATTTAATAAGAACGAAAAGATCTTCAGGGGTCTACGTACATCATTTTTTAAAAACATTATGGGGTTCACAGGAAAATTAAATTGAAAAACATTGCTAAACTCTGCCAAGCTAGGTATATAACAACTTCACAAGTTACCTAGACGCTACAAGTAACTACGTGTGCAGATGAATCATACACCGTAAACGCTTTAATAAAATAGAAGTATGGTTTCCTTTGTCAAAGTACTGTGGTAGGAATAGGTGCTACATAGAAAATTACTCCTCTAAAGGTATTATGGCTACTTTGAAATAAACCTTAAAAGACATTATTCTGACAAGGACGAAAAATATTAAAACGCATACCCAAGGGCATCCTTATTCAATTTCGTACCCTTTGAAATATGGACTTCGTCTAGACAATGAAAGGAACCTACCCTTTGTAAGATGTATATTTTATGACATTCTTGGGTTTCTATTCTAGAACAATCGGTTTAGAGTCTCGTGAGTCACTTTTTGTTAATCAGAATTACAAAACATCTGGAATGGTTTCTTTAAAACTTAGGAAAAAATAACTTTTATGGCTTGACGATGTCGCTCAGAATGCATGCGTTGTGTAGTTTTGTTCATGTAGCATAGAAATCTGAATATCCAAAAATATGTAACATACAATGAAACTGATAGAATGAAAATGCCCTGATGATTATGTTGACTTATGCACTTCCAACAAGTGTTGTAGACTAATGGACGGGCTTGCGCACAACACATTGTCCGGATATTCCAATCCTCTCTGTGTTTAGAGAAAAATCACATACATAAATTATATGAACGGATATTTGGGAAAATACGCAACAAACGTTGCTGATATGTTTAGTCTTTGAATCTGCCAAGTTTTCTTGACTATATTTAAGGAGTGAAAAATGTATCCAGTTCATACCAATAGGTCTATCTCAACATACATTTATATCTCCGAAATCGACAGAATTTAACCAAAGATTCCAGATTTTTGCATAGATTTAGCATAACGAATCTCGTTTCGACCTTCCACTGAATTTTATATATATATATATATATATATATATATATATATATATATATATATATATATATATATATATATATATATATATGTATGTATTATCTTTGGTCCAAATTCTGTCCGTTTGAAGGCATTACAAGGATATTAAAATGAACTTTTTAAAAACCTATTGAATTTTTTTGCATCCCCAGTATCAATTTATCTAAGGTGAGGGAATGGATAAGATTTATCAGACATAATGATGAATGTAATAAACAATATGGAAACATGAAAATTCTGAAACTGGATCGTATTCCTTCCAGTCACACATAAGTGTGCATTGTAGTGGTTGTGTTGCTTAGGAGGAAAGTGTATTTAGGTCTGTGTGGATATGTGTACAGGTAATCCAAAATTTTGGAAAGGTGTAGGTAGCATTTTTTTTTTCTCCTTTCAGTCAATTAAATTTTTAGGATGTGATGTTTAATTTCAACGGCGCCCACTTACCCAAGCAGCACACACATAAAATCTTTCTCAGAAACACAGTCATTAACTTCAACAACAAATACTCACACAAAACCCTTTTCGTATCCACTTCCCATACGTCAATGATTTGAACATTAACACGGACACTTCTTCCCCTTTTTCATCAGTAAAAGATCAAGAAATCTATAACGATAATAACTTTACATCATCCCCCTCCTCCTCAAACCCCGTTATTCGCAAAACGATACCATTTTCCTCAGTTGACGTTTTGACAACGAGAGTCAAGTCTCTCATGACATATAACGGATATAAATACTATCCAGTTTCTAAACGTTAATGTTTCCATATTGTCTGTTAAATTTATCAGTACTTTCATATCTATCCATTTGACGATATATCTATTCAACAGTCTTCTATCACGGACAAGAGCTGATTTTTACTTCTTATATGTGTCATTGAAAATTAAATTGAATCTCACGAATGTATTTGTTTCCCAAGCAGCAAAAAGAAATGTGACACAAGGTCAATCATTTAACCTTGGTAAATCAGTCGATCAGAGGAATAGAGTGAAAGGCACTGAGTTGTTCATATACTTTGGGCTCTGCAATTATAAAGAGAGACATTTCAGTTCAAGTACAGTTGAGGAATCTTTTCAGGTATACTATTCTTCGGTCAGTTTATCATACTATCATTCATCGAATATATGTCTGTATGTGACAGCAAAACTCAGTTACACCACAACGTATAATCGCTTAATTGTTTAATTGGACCGAGTGGTAGCTTTTTAGAAAGATGGATTTGGAATTTTTAGTTGGGTCTAGAATTTACAATGCAAATGTCATGCTGAATCGGTTCCCTAGATTGTTTCTTCGTACGTCACCTAAAAATTTACTGTCAAAATATAATTCAGCAAACGTTTCTCCATCTGCATGTAACGTAGTAATTCAGGGACAACACAACAGATTTCTATTGAACATGTAATAATCGGATCATCGATCATGAATCTCACAAGCTTCTTCTGATTATCCGAATAAACAAAAGGCAAGTGAGTTCTCAGAGACACACGAAAAAATTGACTTGATCGATTCACTCAAGTTAAGGTTAATAACTGTCCAGATATCAACGCTCTCGTGTTTTTCATACAAATAACTGAAAATTGAGTTTTATGTAAAAGATATTAAGATTTATTTATTGTTTTTCTTGTATGAGTGTTTCATTTTTCCGTCTCTTAATTCTTTTGATGGATTAAATGTGTAGTCAGTCCTTTTATTATAGTGTTTGGAATAAAGTTTCAATATAGTGTTGATTATATACGACAATATATATATATATAACATGTCAATTTGTATATATGTATGTGTGTATGTATGTATGAAAGTATAGTTGTATGTATGTATGTATGTATCTATCTATCTATCTATTTCGGCTTTTTCATATCTCTGTATGAATAAATGTTTATGTATGCATGTATCAATCGATCTGTTTCTTTTCGTATCTCTATATATCTGTCAGTTCATATCTATCCGTCTACCTATCTATGTTCATACTCATCTATCAAAATGTTTTCTTTTTGTGTGCCTATCTATCTATCTATCTATCTATCTATCTCTAACTTTCTTAAATTGTTAGCAATCTGGGGTTTTTTTTCCATTTGTGCAAGATTTTATGTGTGTATTCATGTCTGTTTGTCTCGATTATTTAGCTGCTTGTACTTTGACCAGTTTTCAGATATCTCTCCCATATATTTATTTTTTCTTTAATTTGTTTCTTGCATATTTTTTTGTATATCTATTCAACAGTCTCTTTTTTTTACTATGAATTTGAATTAGTTTGCATGCACGAACGTGTATCTTCGTTTAAATCATAGTGTCCACTGAATATGATTTTCCGAGTAATTCTTTTTAAACATTAATGTCTGTATCCTTTTTTTAATTTTATATTATGAAAAGGACGCTGTTTTAAATTTTAACTTTGTCTCTTGCAATCCAATTCAACCGCGTCTCGGGGTTTTGTTTTAGATCACGTTCTCTATCTTGGTATTTGTCTTCTTCAAATATTTCAAACGTCCCTATTGACTGCCTTCAACTATTCAGTTCATCGCCATCTCTTTGCGAATTTATTTACAATTGGGCATTCAATAAGGAGATTCAAATGTTGGTTTGTTGCACAGCGTGTAAGAAGTAAAAAAAAACGGGGTGGCGAAGAAAAGGGAGGAAAGGGCAAGAAGGGAGTTGTAGAATCAACGAATGAATGAATATATGAAAAGAATACGTGAATGAAAGACGCGAAGAAAAAAAGAGAATGATGAAAGAGAATGGACAGACCTTTGAGACTTGCAGAAATCATCCATAGAGAAGCGGATTGGAGGAAAAGAAAGAACAGGTAAAGAGAATAGAATGAGAGAGGGAGATAGAGGGGGATAGGGAGAGGTAGAGGGAAAGAGAAAGTGGAAAGACAGGATTGAAGAAATGGTGTAAAAGAAAACTAGGAAATGATGGAAAATGAAAAACAAAATGGAAAAAATAAAGAAAAAGTAAGAGAAAATGAAAAAAAAGCCGATATGGAGAAGAAAAGAAGAATAATGTGAAAAGGAAAGAAAAACTCATTAGAGAAAGAACAAGAAATAAGAGAAAAATAAAGAGGTAATGAGAAGAAAAAAAGAAGTAAAAATTGAAAGAAAAAAATTAGAAAAAAAGAAGAAAAATCGAAAATGAATGACAGAATAAAAGAAAAAGAAAGTGAAGATTGAAAGAAAAAGGAATACAAACCATAAAAAGACAGAAAATAGTAGAAATAAAGTAGAAAGGGAGAATGAAAGAAAAAGAAAGACGAAATGGAAAAAAACGAAAGACGAATTGGGAGAAAAACAAAGAGAATGATAGAAAGAAGGAGAAAATAGGAGAAATAAAACAGAAAGAGACGATGAATATAACAACAAGAGGAGATTACTTGAATGAATATATAATGAAATTTAAAATATGTAAATCTACGACATGATGAAATAGAATAAAAGGTTAGGAGAACCAAGATAAGTCGAAATGTTCGAATTTCGAATGCTAATTTATTTCTATAATTTTTCGGGCCATCCTCATCTTAGTTGTTTTTCATACAACGTTTCGGCCTTTGGACTCTATGGCCTTCATCAGGTATCATCTTGTAAGTGTGGGGAAGTAACGAACCGAACCCTCAATTTAACCGAAAGAGGTATATTGATTGCACTCCCCTTTTAGCATTAGTATTATTATTATTATTATTGTCTCACACTGGGATTGAACCTAGAAACACCAGATTACTTGCAGTAATTTTTGTCTGTTTCTGTAACCACTACACTATGTGTCCATGTGGACAAACGGTGCTAACTTTTAGAAGCCTTAAACCTCAGGTGACAGTTTTTGGTATTTGATGTTATTGTTTTCTGTCTTTCATTATTAGAGGTTCTCATATGGTATCCATTTCAATGCTAGGTCTCAGTAATCCTAAGAAGGGGGCGCGGTCAATATAATCCCGTCGGTTAAATAAAGGGTTCGGTTCGTTACTTCCCCACACCTACCAGATGATACCTGATGAAAGCCGTAGAGTACAACGGCCGAAACGTTGTATGAAAAACAACCAAGATGAGGATGGTCCGAATAATAATAGAAATAATAATAATACCTCATCTCAAAAATTCAGAGATATACTAGCTAATATTCAAGCTGGGACAGCAGTCTCCATTTGTTAGATTGTCATAACACAATATACTTAATCGCTTTTCAATGCTTTCGAGATTTGTGCTGAGGTTACTTGGACTATACTATAATCATCTTATCTCTACATGTTGTTTCTGGATTTTTGATTTGTTACTCTGCAAAACAGATACTCATGGAGCAATTTTTGTATTCGCAACACTGTTAAAATGCTGTTACTACGAGAATTAAGGAATTTCCCATCCGATCTTGCTACCATTCCCGAATAATCGTTTTAATAATGAATAAACTGATTAGAAATATCTAAGGTCACTAACAACGGATCAATTAATTGTTTATTACAGTTCCTTATGAGAAGATACGAAGAATAACTAAACAAATTCTTTTGAATACGACTCAAAATCTATCTAAAAGGTTACATAGAGCAGCTTTAGAGCGGATATCTATAAATGATATTGATACCAAAAGGAAGAATATTTCCAATAATAAATGCATTCTTGATTCTCCCATCTTCCTGAACGAATATATTTTCCGATAACAAGAGCAGATATGTCTCTAGAGTGAAACAAAATTCCTTTGGATAATATTTCGTATTTGAATAGAAGTTTTCATTTAAATAACTTTTAAGACATTAATAATGCAATTAATTACGTAAAAATACATTTTCTCTCGGTGCTGTCAAATTCAGTTGAATATATACAATATTTTATATCATTAAACGTCTAGACAAGGTAATAAATTCTTATCGGGTTTTCTACGTTAAATCAATTGAAACTATTTGCATATTTTTCATTTAATTAATTGTTTCTCCGTCTTAACACCATAGGTTATTCTACCCAGATATTTGAAAAACAAAATTATGTCTTTGAAAAAAAAAAAAAGAAAAGGAAATTTATTTCAAAATAAGGCTCTCTATCAGGGGTCTTAAACATTTTGGCGTCAACGCCCACTTCCACATGGAAAAAAAATCCACTGACCACTTGTAAAGTAAATATTCAAAAGGATGCCAACCGTAAAAAACTAAATAAGATAAACAACTTCTTCTATTTCTGTAATGGAACTAATGTTAAGTAGTAACATCAAATGTTTCGTCCACACATGCTGTGTTTAGATATCATCAATGCATTCCCAGTATCTGCTGAGATGCAAATAATGCAGACACGTTGGGTTTACGTAATGCTCAATACCACAGTGCAGCTTGGTAAAATATTAATAGAAAATGTGGCTGTTGACTCATTTCTATTGTCAATTACAGGCTATAATACTCAAAATCCTATACCACCCACCAAAATTCCCAAACGCCCACCGATTTTGCGCAGTTGCTCACCACTGACCCAAGATGCGAAATCACTCATCAGTAGGCGATATCGTCCTGGGTGAGAAACTCTGTTCAATAAGGTGGAGTTGTTTCAAAAAATGTGGAATCTAGAAGATCCAAGTAACATACCTGAATAAAAAAAGACGTAAAAGCAAAGTGATCTGATAATTCTGTGTTTTTTTTCTGCCTAGGGCTTTTGTCATCTACCCAAGGATGTTTTCATCTTCAGGGATGTTTTTATTACTAATGCTCTTCATGTAAGACGTGACCAAAACCGCAGCTGATAAATTGAAACTCCCTTTTGTTTGCTCTGTATTTTCTAGGTAAATCATGATAATCTATTTGTTGACAATGTCTGTCTTATACATTTGAATGACGGAATGTAGATAAAATTAGTTTGTAATAGTCGACTGTTTGATACATCATGATTAATCTGGGTAATTCTGGAACATGTATTCAATTAATTTGCATTTCGTATCAATATGCAAAATTGTGAGAATATGTTGCATCAGTATATTTGGTTCTTCGAAACGTGAAAGTCTTCGATATTCATTAATTGAAAATTCACAAGTATTTGCCTTATCGTACCCTTTCAGTAATTCAGACGTTCGGTACCTCAATAGATTAGTCTATATAGACCCCCCCACACACACACACATACATACATACATACATACATACATGTACATATGTATACGTTTCTAAGACCAAGCTTTCAAACGTTTCTATTGGCGGCACACTACTCAGAATACCCATTTTTGACACTAGTTATTTAGACAATGTTATAATTAACAAATCTGCCTCAAAGGCTGAAGGTTCTAAATTTGTATTCCTAGCATGAATGAAGAGTGTGGAAAACTCCTTATTAGGACGAATTTCTCAATACACTCAGCGGTTAATAAAGTACATTCTAAACTTGGTGATCCAAGTGGGGTTATCCATTAGGTGGACTTGCGTCCTGCCAAGAGGTATGGTCATGAAAACTTGTAGGAATAAAGTCCTGGTCTCGACCAGACTTGAGACTCGCAAGAATTACTAAGCTGATGCATTTAATCGAAATCAGAACTTTGTCAGCGGCGTCAAACTCCATTGAGGGTTGTGTCTTGAAAGAGACACAATGCTTTACGTTACATTATTTATGTCCTATCAGCAAAGCCAAAATACTTAATCACAATTCAGCTATTCAATTGACTCTGGGAAAGCAATTTTTTTAAAGATATACAAAACAGGTCTGCTTGGTCACTCAGTACAAGCAGTAATGTGACAAAAGATTTTTGACAGCATGCCTTTCTAGAGTTCATGGATTAAAACATGTGATCAATGAATGAGTTACTTCTCTCTCCTTTTGTAAGGTCATTATCATCATCGATCTCTTAAGGTCTGCTGTTGGGCAAAGACGTTCCCTAGGATTTGCAACACCTCTCTATCATAGGGGTCGTTGAGCCAGTATTTCCTGAATTTGTCTAGTTCGTCTCTCAATGTATTCTGCCGGCCTCAGTTTCGCATTTGATCTTTGGGGATCAATGTTACGAGTTGTGATGTCCATCGGTTTTCTGTCATTCTTGCAACATGACCAGCCTATTGCTATATTAGTTTTATTATGGATTCTATGGTGTTTCAGACTCCTGCTTTCTCCTATATATATTGTTCTGTCTTGAAAATCTCCTCGTGAAGTTGGGCATGATTCTTTCTTTGATGCTTACGTTGCATTTTCATCAGTTTACGGGTCAGTCTCTGGGTTAGTATCCATGTTTCGTTGGGTAATTTTCACTAAATGGTCCGATTTGAAAAAACAAACAAACAATAGAGATCAAAATGAGGGGAGAGGACGATTTGGCACAAATTTTCATCGCCCCAGTAAAAACACTATTTAAGCATTTTTTCATGCGTTTCGTAGATGCAACAAGATGTAACTGTTGAAATCTTGCAGCAGCCTATACATGTAATATATACATATATAATCAGCCGAATCGACTTGAAGACTGAAAAAAAACTATATTGACAGTTTTTGTAATAGTTTTTTTATTATACTCAATATTCCGACACACGAAATAATCATCAGCTATAGTCCAAAGAGTTGCAACATACAGCTTGAAAAGGTCCGAGTCATGAATGTACGTATTAGGTGAGAACATACATGATAATTTCTTCAAGTTGCATTGTTCAATTCTTTTCAATCAATCTTTGAGTGGAACGTTTCCCGGTGAGTCGACTATTGACTCTCTCTCCATTGGTGTCTATACTCAACATACTCTCCACACTATTTTTCTCTCT
>OY735198.1:86683521-86711021 GCA_963457665.1 Thysanoteuthis rhombus
TGTGATAGCCGAAACTACAGAGAATTAGACAAAATCATTCCTCATTCTGATATCGAATTTTCAACAATCTCATTGCTAACAAACGGTTAACAGAAATGATCAGTATGATGCTTGGCTCTCATACATACCCGTATAAATGTCAATCTCTTGTGAAAGGTGGGCTCTTCAATTCCATAGAGACTTTGTAATTCCCTTTAGATCATTGGCATAGTTGTTGGGGCTAGGGAGCGATGACTAGTCACCCCTCGCCTGAGAAAATCCTTCTAGATTGGCACCTTTCAAAAATCTTTTGAAATCTCTTCTGTTCCGTTGTGCAATGAGAGTCAAATCTATTTTTTGTTTCAACTTTATTTCATGGCCTTAGAAAAACGTTGTGGACTCGTAACTCTATTTGACAAAATTCTCTTTGTTTCAAGCTGTGCGTCAAACATTTTTTCATATTGTTTCGTTTTATTTTCATTTTATGGTTAAGAATAATTGAGTGACACACTTTTTTATCATTTTCCGCTTCTGAATGGAGAAAAGACTTAAATGCTTATTATGAAAATTGAGTTTTTATTTAATACTATATAACAAGGACATACTTAATTCAAGCTGGAACATCCTGTGTTTGGACTTTTAATAGAAAATAGAAATGTAAAATGAATTTGAAACTATTTGGTACGTGTCCAGGTGCCTTTTTATGTACTTTCTCTTCCTCATTCTGGAACCTGATTACACCCTTATTCACGATTATTGATTACGTTTATTTTCTCCTCAGAGAAGCGACTTATAAATGTTCAAACTGGTAGTTATCAATGAAATGATCGAAAATATATTTTCTTTCTTAAATATTGTATGAGTCTTTCCAAGATCGAAACCTAAAACTATGATTAATCGAAATGAAGTATATATATATATATATATATATATATATATATATATATATATATATATATATATATATATATATATATATATATATATATATATATATATATATATATATATATATTGCTGCTGAAAAGATATTTTACGCAATTTTCCTGGGGTTTTTTATTACAAAAGTAGGTTTCCCAGGTTCGAGGTGTTCCTTGATTCTTTTCAAAGGAGGTAGATATGATAAATATTTTGTGAGGATTATCAATGAAATGTGTGAAAATTAATGTAACAAACCATGAACAAATAAAATAAATCATCTAAATGGTGGAATTCATATGAAAGATATCTGACTGTTGGAATGGAAATTATCTTCTTTGGATCCCTCGTTTAATAAATAATTATCGAAAATATATCATATTCAGCTCCGAGAGTAGGTTTGATGCGATCTACGTGACCTAATCATAAGATTTAACCTTTTTACGACTATTTTACCTTCATTTTAAATAGTAAATAGATGTGATGATGATGATGATGATGATGATGATGATGATGATGATGATGATGATGATGATGATGATGATGATGATGATGGTGGTGGTGGTGGTGGTAATGATGATGATGAGGATGATGATGATGCAAGTGGTGTTGGTGGTGTTGGTGGTGGTGGTGGTGGTGATGATGAGGATGATGATGATTGATGCAAGTGGTGGTGGTGGTGGTGGTGATGATGATGATGATGATGATTGAAAGAAGCCTGGCTACACGAAGGTCAAATTTTTCTCCAACTTCTATTCAGACTGAAGATAATCAATACAACTTTTGTACTGAATATATAATGAATAGATTAATTGATATAGAAGACTTGTCATTTTAGTTCAGTTGGCAAGAGTGCTGCCTACCGATCGAGGTAGGTAAATGGTAATTTTAATCATTGTTTTTGTTCAACGTGACGTGATAGTTAGTTAATGAAAAGTTCATTCGCCTGGATTCGGTGGAGATTGTTCTCAATCTTTTTTTCTTAGTATTTTTGTACGGGAAAGAACAAAGTCAACCCCAATTTGACAAAAATGAATATCAACTCGCCGTCATAAACAATAATTGAACATCTGCAGCGTCACAATTTTGAATCCATTGAAGAATAGATATGGTCAGAATAGAATCAATATATGACATCGTTGGCGTTTTCTACTGGAAACATCTAACATATGGTGAAAGAATAAACTTTTAAAAAATTGTCAGGGAATTTTAATCTTATTTCCACTGAAAAACATGTAAAATGGATAAAAAAAAACTTTTAGGAATATTCAGATTGTGGAAATTCTAGATTAATGAGCTCGTCAAAAGAGGGTCCCAAAAAGTCCAAAAGGTTTTTTTATTCATTTATTTTTTTTCAAAATATGAGATTTAGTGGAGTACGGTTTCAAATCCGTTGAGAAAACCTTATGACCAGGAGTGATTAAACACATTAACACACACATGAACACTCGTGATGGCTTGGTTTTAGAAATATTCTTTTTTACAGTATAAAAGCTTTATTGATGGCAGTATGTGTGGTTTTTACTTTATGTTTCTTCGGATGCAACGCATATACCTACATTTTAGACTTTCTAACACTAGACTTACTGTTGAAAGAAATGATTGAATCAGATAAACATGATACATATCTAAACAGATAATGTGAAATAAATTTGGTTGGATGAATTTTGAGTATAAAAATATCAATCCTGAGAATTCAAAAATATGTATGTCATTTTGCACGCATACGCACACACACTCTTACACACACATACACATACGCATAGGTGCAGTAAACCTATGTTATGGCGAACTAATTGGGGGAGAAAGTTGTTATCAAATCAAGTTCGTTAAACCCGATGGGTCCCCTCCGTTCGATCAATAAGTTATGATGATAGTTCACTGCATTTTACGAACATTGTTTCTTAAGTCCAAAGAAATTTCAGTTCCCCTTAACTTTATTTTCGACCTTAGCTCTCCACACAAATGACTAATGTTATGAATAGATCTATACAATTTTCAAATACAATATATGCTTCAAGCTACAAAACACGTCTTAAAAGCTTAGATTATAACAAAAAGTTACGTTTCGAATTTTAAAGTTACATAAGTTAAACTGGGCAACTCATAATTATTGTTTATTTCATCTATCACTAATTCTTACAATCGATATATTCATTCACATCAGTGTACAATTTCCGTTTTAAGTATTCATATAGAATAGAGGTGGATAAAAAATTCTACCCCTGAGATCTGCGACATTATCTAAACCAATTTTTGACCAAAGGCTGGTATTGATTTTAACTACTATTTCCATCTAAGAAAAACATAGAATTACTTATTTACAATTAAAATATCTGGACGGGCGTCTCCAAAGAATCAACTGATGCGATAAATAAGTTTAGATCGAATCACCAATTGTTACTTTTTCTAAGTACTAAGCATCACTGTCACAACTCCAAGTTTTACTTGTGTTTTGTCTTCCCTTTCAATTCAGTTGTAGTCATCATCATCATCATCATCATCATCATCATCATCATCATCATCAGTCTTTTAACGTTTGTCGTTGGACATAGACCTTCCCGAGGACCCACCACATTTTTCTATCATGGGCGTTGCAGTGCCAGTATTTTCTGAATTTGTCTACCTTATCTCTCCATATTGTATTTTTCGGCCTCGGTTTCGCATGTGGTCTCAGTGGATCCATGTTGTGTGTCATGATGTCCATCGGTTGTCTTTCATTCTCGCAACATGACCAGCCCATAGGCATTTGAGTTTTTTAATGGATTCAATGACGTCTCTTCAGTAAGTAAAGCTAACAGATTAAAAAAACGAATGTTTCTTTTCAAATTTTATTTTATGTTTCAATTAGTCCAGTGTAAATTATGCAATAAACTGATAAGATTCTATTTTTTTTTTAAAACAACACCTAATTTCCGTTCAGTTTTCTTTTGTTGCTTTTTGTAAAATTTATTTATGAATACGAGCTTGATATATCCACCATCCAGTCGCTCATTTCCAGCTTTATGGAGCCTACAGATTTTCAGCTACTATCAAATAAAGAAAAAAAATGCTTGCGTTCGCCGAATTTAAAGAAGTTCGTTCGATGAATGAGAAGACAGTTCGGTTATGGTCCTTGTGTTTGCAGCATTTATCGAACTTTGTCCAGCTAATTAGTCAGTTTGGATGGATCCACAAGCTCACCAAGACGAAATCCGTTGTATCGAGGTGCGATATTGCAAGGGTTTACTGTATACACCATCCAAGAGTGCAGAAGGGATGGAGAGATAGAAATATTTCTTTTCCAGTGGTTTACATATGAGTGTGTCTGTGTGTTAGAGAGAGAGAGAGAGAGAGAGAGAGAGTCGTCCTATGTACATATTTATGGAGATGGATAGATAAATGTGGAACAGGGTATTTGTTGGGGAATGGTGGGGTACAGAATTGATGCCAAACAAAACAAAAAAAACATTGAAGTAATCGACAGAAATATTCGATTTTTTTTTCAAAAGCTGGCCATGATTGATCAGATGACAGTAGAATGGGTACGATAAGCAAGTAGCCAGCGTGTGCACATGGGATAAAAGCGACTGGCTGGATTGGCTGAGAGAATTGAACCGAGATCAGATAGCGTGGCCAGTTCATGCGAATGGGCCTTTTGTGCCTCCTGAACACACGATCACTCATGAATCTTCAATGTCTACTATTGGCTTTCGATACTGCATATCCGTCTTTTTTTCTTTCTTTCTTTCTTTCTTTCCATCTTTCTCTCTTTCTTTCGTTCTTTCTTTCTTTCCCTCGATCCTTTTACCATTTGCTTATCCGATCGTTTATACGCGGTCTGTCCAGAAAGTATCAAGCCTTTCTGATACGTCAAGAACTGCTTGCGTGGCCTCGTTGTAACTAGCTGTTTAATTTGAGGAGGTTTACTGCAGATGCATGAACTAGGCTCGCTCCAGTGAGGTTACTCAGGCGACGGTGGGAAACCATTCAGTGAGCTAGTGTACCCCAGAACATGCAATATTTGTCCCTCCTTGTTTCTTTCTTTCAAACCATTGTGCATTCGCTAATCCAATTGTTCATCTGGCGATTTTTCTTCTTCCGTTCCTTCATTCTTACTTGTATTTCTTCCTTTTCACCCTCTTCTCTTATTTCTCTCTTTAGAGCTGCCTTTGACGACCTTCAAGCCCAATGTCAGTTCACTTACTATTCATAAGTTGTGTATCATAATTTGTTGCTTATTCCTCTTATCTTCCCATGAAGAAATGGAATTAGTAGTTAATAGACCTGTAGATTTCCCCGTTGGCCATGCATTGTTTGTTAATTTATACTTTATTAAATTAATTTCTCGGATAACATCGGCCTGACTGAACTGCTGATCACATTATTCTTCAAGAACAAGCATTTTACGGCGGTGCAATATCGAAAAATGCGGTACGATAAACTGTTTTCGCTCTGTTACAGTAACACATCAGCAAATCCTTTAAACCAACGAACAGGACACAGAAATTGGATCATTGTGATACAAATGACGGCCTGCCTTCAATTTTTTTTTCTTTGCATCGTTTTTCCTTTCTCTTTCTGGGGGGCATTTTTGTCCGTTTCTTCTTCTTAGTCTTCAATGATTCTCTCTTCATCACGTTCTCCTTCCTTTTATTCGTTTCTTCTTCTTTTTTCTCTCTCTTGTCTCTTTCCTTCGTAAATTGTCTCAGGTTTTTCCAACTCAGAGAACCGAGAAAATGGGACATTTTTTCAAGTCTAGAGAAATTAAGTATAAGTGTTGTCCTGATATCGGTCCATCTTCTCGACTCAACGTTTCGGCCGTTGTACACAACGGCCTGAGGATGGAATATTCCTATCCCAGTATCTAATTTCGTGGTGGCAGAAGTTGGTAAGTTAGAACGATGCTGTTGTCCATAGTTCATGTCATAAATGTGTTGGTATCTGAGATTATTACCACAGTCAATTATTCCTAAAGGATCCAAAAGACTGCCACCAGAAAATGATGGCTGTGCATGAAAAGAGAAATCAAATAGGAAAGACAGAAGATGTTTCGTTGAAATAGGAAGCAGCCATATTCGATGGATGTAGCCAAATAATGATTAGTAGGCTAGTGGAGTTTCGATAGGTCTAGTAAATAGGAGTGCCAATGCAAAACTGATAGAGTAAAACGATGTGGTTGGAACGGAGGAGGACATAAAAGATAGAAAAGGACCCCTTGGATCGAGGTTTGAACGCTGAAGTCTTATTTCTTTTCTGTCACATAGACAGACCCACCAAGCCATTTCCAGCCGTTTCCATCCTTTTTGTAGACCTTTTACTATCCACTGGTAGCACTCTATCATATCTGCCACTTGTCCTAACTCTCCCTTGCTCAACACACGCACGCACAAACGCACACACACACACACACACACATATATATATATCTGTATATATATACATATATATATATATGTATATATATATATATATATATGTGTATATATATATATGTGTGTGTGTGTGTGTGTGTATTTATGTATGTATGTATGTATATACATAGTATAGGTGGTACGAATCAGGCTAGCAGTATAACATAATATAATATGAGGCCCGAAGATAGCAGGAACATGAGCTAGTTTGTGTAGCGAATCCACATTCTACTATATATATATATACATATATATATATATATATATATATATATATATATATATATATATATATATATATATATATCGCATTTTCACTTTGGTCAGAATACAAAAAGAAAGAAATATAAAAACAGATTTTATCCGTTTTATCATAGAAAATTTAATTTTTGATATATAGGGAAAAATGATCAAAGTGCTGATAAGTGCGTTAAGCACGAAATGTTGATATTCTCAGGGTATATGTGTGTTTGTATGTGTGTGTGTGTGTGCGTCGTTTTTCAAGACCAAAAGTAAGTAGATATACGCTGTGAGCGAATCGGATACCCCGCTGGCCACTGGACAAAAATCCTTTAGAAACTGCAGATATTTTTTTATCAATTCTTCAAGGCATATTTCCCAGGGAAACAAATGGCCCACTTCCCTTCTTGACCTCACAGACAACATTGGCTTTGTCATGGTCATATCATTTAATGTGTACCTACATTTTGGAATTGGTCGTAGTACCAATGCATAAAAAGGCATCTGTCAATCTATCGGAAAATCATTGACAAATATCATCATTACGCAATTTTATGTGAGTTATATAAAACTTTTATAGGGGGAATATTTCTTCGCCTGTGAAATCAAATAAGACATACAGCAAAGATCCATGAAACGTAGATCTTGCTTATCAAATCTATTAGGAACTGTTAACCAAGCAGGAGAACATGTAGCAGCAGGTGAATATGTCAATTCGCTGTATTTTGATTTTAGCAAAGCATTGACTCAGTGTCTCACTACCACATAATAATTAAATTTGTAACTATTGGATTTTTTAAAAACAAAGAAAGCATTATGAGAAAATTTCTGAGTGATAAATATATGAAAGGTAAAAGTAGAGATGCAGAGTTGGAAGCCAAGGCTGTATTGTCTGGGGACCTCCAGGGCTTTGTGTTGGGTCTTATATTATTTCTGTTGTTCATAAATGATCTTCCCGAATGTATTAAAAATGTTATCAGAATATTAGCAGACGATATAAAAATGGTAGAGGACCCAGGGGAGAATGAATCTATCATAAGTGATCTTAATGGGTTATCAATGCTGGGAAAATGTGTGCTTACGAAAGTGTGTTGTACATGATTGCTATGTTCTTTACGTTGGAAAATCAATATCAAAAAACAAATATGGGTTTCTTGGAATCAAATCCGGATACTTGTAGCCCTAAAAAGGACCTCGGTGTCATTCTAATTTCCAGGCCAAGGTCTGTTTTAGTATTGCTTTCAAGAAATACTTTACACCGAAAATCATACGAAATAAAAATAAGCCTATAAGTTTTCAGGTTGGCATACCATCGAATATTGCTGTCAAATTATGGCGCCTGTGGTGTGCCATGGCAATTGGAGAACTATATTGGATGTGGCAGCAGTACATGGAGATCATCAAAGAAATGCCAAAACTTGATAATGAAGAAAGACTGAATAAAATTTAGGTATGATCACATTGTCATAGAATGAGAGGAAACTTGATAGAGACATTTTAGGTTTGGAATTAATTCAAATACGACAAAAATAGAATTTTTAATTTCACCGAACAATCAATTTAATTTGTACCTGGAAAATTGTCAAACCTTGATTATTTTTTTAGCTGAAGAGCCATGCATTTCCCGAAACAGTGATCATGATATGTTCAAAACAAAAATACTGTAAATAATTCTTAAAATGAGTTCGATAAATTTTGCCGTCGCATAGCTTATAGGTTTATTTTTTCATACAATTTTCAATCAATTGAATTTTATCTTCGGAGAATAATCATGTAACTATTATATTCTATATATCATAAAACAAATAAATACATAAACAAATATTAAAAACTATCAATTAGGCAATATTTTGCCAGTTTCGTAGATTGAACAATTAGCCGATTCCTCAACATATATACAATGCAAGAGTTGCAATATTTATCTTTAGTAAGAATAGAGATAAGAGAGTTGTACTCCGTAGTAGCTAACTTTTTGCTCCCTATTATCCGTAGAAAAAATGGATATTTTGATTTTTTTTCTCATTTATCCATATCGCTAGAATCAGTTTTGTTCGTGTGGGTCCAATTTACAATATAAGTTTATGTTATATTGACCTCTTAGTTTCTGTCGAGCTTCATTAACACTTGATACTTTGGAAAATTGGATTTGTTTGTGATCTATCTGAAGACAAGATAACTGAATAATCCATTGATCAAATCTTTATTCAATTTTCATTCGATCAACACGGCATACTGCAAAAAGACGTTGGTTTTTATTGATTGACTCATCAGACTGGAATTCATATACGTATGTATTTTTTGAGAGAGAGACAGAGACTGACGGACAGACGGACAGACAGACAGACGGACGGACAGACAGACAGGGGGGAGTAGATAGATTTGTTCAATGAATAGTAGTTTTGTTGCTTTCGAGTCGAACAAGGGATTTCAAATCCCACTTCTTATGACCAGCCAGTCTTCAGCTTTAAAGAGACTTAGCCATGTTTATCAATACTAAATGATGATCTTTTTTTTTTCTTTCCTTCAATTTATATATATATATATATATATATATATATATATATATATATATATATATATATATACCCACATATCTCTCTATATATATATGTGTGTGTGTGTGTGTGTGTGAAGAGAATTCTGTAGGAATTTATTTTTGTTCGGCACCGATTTTACTCTCTGCCAAATCCAGCAACCAATACATTTCGTCGGATACATATATATACGAACACATGAGCAATAAACAAACACACGTACATACATACAGAAATCGATCCATTTTATCTCCGATTTTGGACATATATTCAATAAAACTAAATATGGATTAATTCACATTTACGAAATTCGAGTACAACTAAACCCTTACGTGTTCCAAAAGCGAATCTCTATTGAACGTATTCGTTGTGATGTGTGCGTCTGAAAAATCATCCGTACACTGCTTCCCCACCCTGTCTCTCTCTCTCTCTCTCTCTCTCTCTCTCTCTCTCTCTTTCTCTCTTTGATTGAACTTTTTTGTTGGTTTGCCAATGCTATTATCATTGTAAATATTCGAAATTTCACAAATAGAATATCGATGACAAAGAGAGTAATAACATTCTCAGATAAATTCCTAATTCGAATTCTAATCATTGCTTTGTCAATGATGTTTTTCTCACTTACTCTTCATTTATTCATTCATTGTGAACCTGTGACCCATTCAGCGCGGTATTACGACCCAGTAATGGATCGGGACCTGCACGTTGATGAACCCCGGTTTACACATCAAGCTTAATTTATTCACGCCACGGACGCCCCTATCCTACCAACAATCTATTTGGTATTCATCAAGCGGTAAAAGGATTGGAAAATCATTGTTGATTTCTCTATAATTAAAAATGAACCTGAAAAACACATGGAATGAGATGCAACATCGAGTAATAGGCGGGTGAGCTTGAATGTGGCTTGTTGACTGTGAAAAATGGGGGACGAGCATGGAGTGAAAATCTATAATTCACCATGGAAATAGAAAACCTGTGCAAATAACAAACAATTTTGATATCCTGATGTATGTATCAGCGTGATCTTACATGAGCCAATACACTTAATGTGATTTTACTGTGGCTAAATCCTAGTCCTTGTGTTAAGCACTTAGACAAGAGGTATTGAGTACCATTTGGAAAATATTTGGTATAATTAGGCAGTGGATTGAACCACGGACCACCGAAACGGAAGCAAACTCTCTATTATTGGGCCACAGTGTTGGGTTCAACACGAGCATAGGTCGCTTATTTGATGTGAGCTGTGTTAAAAAAATAAGGGAAAACATCTGAGGCACTCCAATTAAGCAACAAATAGGAGAAAATGCTTTGACCCTTTCTATTTCAATGCAAGCGGTACGGCGCCATAAAGCTAAGAAGCGATACAAACGCTCGTTGACCCCTGACCCTCCAGTCAGAGATCTCTTACATAATCTCTATGGACAAATCTTCCCTAAGGACCTGATTCAAATCTCAGCATTTCGATTTATCAGCTGGCAAGGACATGGTTCCCAGTAAGTTTATAGTATACATCAGTGCGTTTCAACCTTTTTTTTCTGTTCAGCATCCACCTCGTGACTTTTGGGGGGGTAAGGTTTCCGTTCTGACTTCTAAAAGCTTAAATTGCCTATGTTGGCCCCATACAGGTTGAAGACCACTGCTCTACAGGATTCTCTGCATGACTGTTGAGATGGATTATTTGATTGAAGTTATCATCAAAGATTTTACAACGTTATGGCTCCTGCAATCTCTTGGGCGGTGAGTAGCAAGATGCTCTTGCAATTCACTTGGTTTTTAATAGAGACTATAATTATCCTACCGCCCACTAATCGGGAATACCGCCAAGGTTAAAGACTGCTTGATTTCGCAGCAGTATATACACAATATATGGCTGTAGTGATATGCCTGCTATCAAAGTCAATAATTGATCAACCATAGCGTCAAAATTTGAAGTAATGTAAAAAACGATTATATCTAAGAATGAATAGAGTCAGAATAAATTCCTTAAATGACATCATATAGACCACTCGAAAACGTCTACAACTGAGTAAAATAACGTATCGAAACATTTAGATTCTGGGTGGGATTTTATCAAGCCCCTCAGAAAATTTTCCCAAAATGAAAACATTTTTAAAAGGAGTGTGCTTAAATACTGATGCCAATTTCAAGTCTGTAGGCAAAACTGAGTGGCCAAGTGTTCTGAAATGCCACATAAACCCTCATGCATATAAAAAAAGGATAAAACCCGTCATTTCCCTGGTGTTTGAGAGTCACTTGGGTCGAGTTGTGTATTGAAATCACTGAGTCGAAAGAATACGTCTATTAATAAAATGCATTGATTCTATTGTTTACCGGAGAGCAAACATCGTATGGCATGCTAGAGGGGTTATAGCAGATGAAATAGGGATGGCTAAGAGACGAGGGTGTTTTCGCAGTGAGTGAAAAAGAGAACAGCTTTATGTTGCCTTTTCAGTTTACTCAGACGTCACACTCATTTCTATGTAAATCGACATAGAAAAGTATCAATGATCAATTAGATTTGATGGATACTGATTTTTTAAATCCTCAGATTTCACTCTCGGCATTTTGAGGGAAAAACTGCTTCTATATAATTGACATGCAACACCCGAGAATTAAGAATGACAAGAAGGAATAAGGAACAAATAAAATTGAATTGCAATGGGAAAGACGTGTTGTAAAGATATCACACAAATCTCGAGTATTGTGGGTCACAAAATGGATACTTCGAGACCATCAGTGACAACTTTATGATCTGGACAAATTCGAAAAGCCTCGGTCACGTGACGCTGAAGAGCGAAAAAGAGAACGGCAGACCATCAAAGGAGGGGGATTGCCCAAAGGCTAACTTCAGACGACTGCAACTAATGATGATGATGATGACGATACATACGGCGTTCGATTCTACGAGTGCTTAGAATGTAGATCGGCATAGCAGAATTATCTTTGATCGATCACATTAACTGCATAGGGATTTTTTAAAATATTAAATTTCAGTTTGAACTATGAATGAAACCTATTTTTTCTCAAAGAAAAAAAAAACTACATTTGTAATTTAATGGTGCTATATGCAAGAAGATCGGACGCTGAAGGTCTGTTTACAAATATTCTCCTTGTGTTCATAAAACCTGACCTTTGTTGTCCTAAATCGGGAATGGTTACGATAAGCTAAAATAACGGATAATAGGAAGTATCACGCACATCTCACACCAGGAAAAGAAACATTCGACGCTATCAAACAATCTTCCGAAGAGAAATATACGAATGATTATTTAGAAAGCCCGAAGTAATTTTAGCACGAAGAAAAATGGGATAGCCCTGGGTGTTTCAAACATCCTAGGCGTAAATTAGAATTGCTCAAAGGTCGTATGCAAACTAGGCGAGACATAGAATTTTCGCCTTCGTTTGCTTGATCATCTGTTAGATTTTTTTTCTTCCAGAAGGTCAGTTGTACGCCCATCCAAGGTCATCGCCCTCGGCAGCTGCCTAGTTGGTCGGATGGTAGCGTCACAAATTGGTTTTGCTGTGTGCGAAACTAACTTTGACTTTTCAACTACATTTTAATTAAAGGAATTTTCCTCACGCTGAGCCACTGAATTAGGAAATTCTGTGAAACGGACTGCTATGAATTAGAGTTCACAAACAAACTCTAATTTTATTTATCTTTGAATCTAAATTTTGCATAATTGAAGGCTCCAGACGATTTATGATAACGTCTATTTTGATATTGTTATCTTAATTATCAACCATCCTTCTCATCTTCCAACCAACAAACCAATAAACATTGACGTTTCAATGAATCATAGGATGCTAAAAACTTGCATAAATTTAGAAGAAACGTTTTACTGGATGGCGACTGTCTGGGAGGCGTTGAAACGATAAACTGACTGCAAAATGTATTTAATGTATATTCCAAAAAGTTCATTTGATACATCTTTGAAATTGACTGTATTTAAAGCATTTTTAAAATTTTTGTACATAAATTTTTCAACGTTTATTCTTGTTATGATATTATTTTTGTTTTCAATTTTTTTGAGTTTTGGTTAGAAACTTGGCAATTTCGAACTTGATGTTAATATGTAATTTTTTAAATGCATGAGTGACTTATGCACTCGCCTTAAATCAGATTGTGAAAGAGAATTGTGAAGAAGTCTACTGCGTAGTTGAATATTTAATTCAATTATTCTAGGACTGACTGTTTAAAAGTCAACCAGAGCCTTCAGTATCAGCAGCAATGCGCACTGAGGTGTGTAAATATTTCTATAACATTGAAGTCGAAAAAAATTATAAATGAGGGCAGGTATTTATGGGGTGTATTTACTGAGTTAAAATGGATCATTTCAAATAGAGTTTCATATATATATATATATATATATATATATATATATATATATATATATATATATATATATATATATATATATACACACAAAAAAAGAACTGACCCTAACCATATCCTTGCATATAAGTCTATACCCCATCCAACCTAGCAGAATCCAACCATTAAAGATAACTGCAAACAAAATCCCTCAGTACCCACTCACGACATTATTCTGACAGTGGGAGGCTCTCCCGTCTTTCATTTTTCTCATTTCACTGATGATATAAGGTCATTCTGTACAAAACATCCATGAATCAATACATATTCACCAAATCTGTGTTTTTCTCCCTGGTCTCTCTCTCTATCTATCTTTCTATCTATCTTTCTATATATATATATATATATATATATATATATATATATATATATATATAGATAGATAGATAGATAGATAGATAGATAGATAGATATACTATCTGCATAAACATGGCTTCGCTCGTCTCATTGAGCTTAACAATCTGGTGGAGAGGCTAAGGCCCAAATAACCGCTTCAACTCAACGTTCTCATCTTATTCATTTACTTCCCATGCTTGCGCTATTGCATGTCAACGCAGACAATTATATCATTAATAAATAGATATAGATTCCGTTATTGATAATTGCCTCATATTAATTGATCATTCATTAATCAAACTTTAAACACATTTGGAGTGGATTCCCGTTATTACACGGATAATGTATCACTCAGTCAAGACAGTGTAATCGAAATAAGCGATTAAAGAAAGTTAAACTCTTGCAGAAATCGAATATATGACTAATGTGATATTGCTTCAAAGTAACGTCACTCTTCCCATTGAGCTAAACAACCTGGCAGAAAGGTGAACGTCCAAATATCCTCCACTTTTCCATCTAGTTCATCCAATGTCCATGGAAAATTAAACTTGTAACAAAGGAACAAGAGAAATTGGAGTAACAGAATACAATAATAGAATGTAAATATTTATCTTGAATAAAAAGAGGGCTCAGTTTTATATAATGATTATGTGTGAATTGAGCCCCATCTGAAATCCTCAAAATATGCTTTTTTGGATAAGCAAATACTAATTCTCATATATTCACTATTTCTTCATACAAATTTGGTTGAGCTGGGCTAAAGTTCAACCAATGTTTAAAGGGAACAAACAAACAACATTGTCGTTAGATACATAGATATAAGAGGATAGGAATTATGAAGTAATCATTGGCAAGTCTAGTTGATACTTGACAATAGAAATTTGACGATCCCTCCTCCCATTGTACTGATCCCACACTAGGTACAGAGACCCTGAAATACGCTAAAACCAGCTTAAAATACGCTAAAGTATTTTAATGTATAGATTTTCCTGATCTTTAAACAGTTTATAGGTGATAAAAATTATATTTAAGCAAATCACTTGATTCTACAGTTTTGTTTCCGACAGAACTGTTGGTAAACGATAAAAATGTTGGCAAAAAATGTGTATCCAATCCACAGAGTAGCTACTTAACGCAATAGATTTGTTTGTATTAATCATGGGGAGGAGATTGTCCGTAAAAACCAACAGAATCCCCCTTGTGTGTAGGGACATCTTACGCCAAGATGTAATAATAATGAGCAGATAAGTTTATTAAATGATCCCTCATTCTATCAACCCTCTATTTAATGTGAAGAGCTTCTAAAACGAATCTAAGATATCTTTTAAGAACGCGATTTCTTTTAATACTATTGTATTTAGACATATGTAGGCAGAATATGAAAGCTGTTGCTGATCAACACACTTTGATACGGCGGTAAATTTAGCTTAACCAATTTAGCATTACAAAGTCACACACCTCGGCGTTTATCGGTACAGATACTAAAAGAGAATAGTAGAACAGTGAATACAAAAAAAAAATGTAAATCGATTTCGACTTGTTTGATTTTAGTTATTTCAATAGTAAAACTTACGATACGATAATGATAGCTGTTCTAAGTCCTTACTTTGAAATTTTAAACGTTACATTTTGTTGGGCACTTGAAATGCGTTTTTATTCTCCTAATCCTATAAAACTTGACCAAATCTGACTCAAAGATACCACCTTGCAGTACAGAGTTACATTCGATGTGAAAAGTAATAAATATTCGGCGTGACAAACAGAACGGCCTCCACTCTTCTGCAAGGCCACTGAATTCATGTTGGGTATCTCTAATCAATCGCTAACTTTTCTTGCATAATCACGTACATTGAACAACTTACGGAGAGTTTTGATTCACTTAGCCAATCATCGAACATTCTAAAGGTAGTTCCCTCTTTGCGTTGGTTGATTCTTCAAACAAAGACGCCACGATGACAGGGTCAGCGGGAGGGATACTTAAATTGTAGTACTTGGAGAAAGACACTTGGAATTGACAGACACCCAGCCAATGTCATGCTGTTGAGAGAGTGGAACATCAGATTATTAACATTGCAAGTTAGTGTCCATCTATGTATGAGCAGAAATTTTATTGAGGAAAAAACCGGTTTCAATGCTTCCACTTCTGTCTCATTTGAATTCTTCATTTTCTTCTTCAAATCTGTGTCTGGCTTTTGTAGTATATGTTGTTTTTGTATTCGTTTTTTTCTGTAGCAGTTCTTTGAATTCAGCGAGAATGTTTCCGAACTGAATTCAGTTGATGTCACACTGAAATGCAATCCACGTAAAACAATTCTTTTGAAGTACACACGGATACGATATTCAGCCTACGTAGGATTCACAACAGAGAATCGGCGCCGCTCAATTTTCATCAATCTTAATTTCCTCCAAATCAGCACCAACTAAGTGCAAATAATTAATTTCCTAAGTTTGTTTCAGTACTCAATTGAAGAGTACCTTTTCCTATGAAGATGCCTACTTGGCATACCAAGTAGATATCGATGTCAAATAAAATATTTGTCGAGAAACAAAATTGATTTTTAAATTATAAAAGTCATTTTTCCATTGACTGTTTGAATGACGTGATTACATGAAACTAATATCAATAATAATTAATGCATCATGATATTATCCAATCAGCGACCAAAATCGAACCTTGAGAATTTGACAAAATAACGTGAAATAAAGTGAATCAGGAAAGTAACAAAATTTGTTCAGAATGATAAATTAGTTTGTTATTTCAGAAATGCCATTGTTTAGCTGTTCTTTTCATGAGCAGAATCCAACATTATAATAAAATCTATTTGAGTTTATTTCAAATACTGTGTACGAAACAAGATTTTTAATGTGATCAAATTAATGCTAATTATTATTCATCACTTTTGAAAAATGAATCTTCCGAGAAACACATGTCAAGCGTTTTCGCTCTCTAATTCCTCTCTCTCTCTCTCAATATATATGTGTGTGTGTGAGTGTGTGTGTGTGTGCTCGTATGTGCGTGTGTGCGTGTGTCTATAGAACATGGCTTAGACATTTTGACAGGCACACACACACACGCGTGCACGTAGTATAATTATATGCTTATCATCGATTTTCAACAAGTCTATATTACGGCAAATTTACACTACACGCACTTTTAAGTGGGGCAGTTGAAGAGGCAGTGAGCATCGTCTTTTTCTTATTTCAATATACCTGTTTCCTCCTTCCCCCTTACATTTACTTTTGACGACTCAGCCTAAAATACCATTATCCCCATTCTTTGGGACTGGTTATGCTGTTTTTTTCTTTTTGTGATAAAACTTATTGGTTATTGCCTTTCTTTTTCTCGACATTTCGGCTCACAAAATCGTATGATCGCTTAACTTCCTCCATATCTTTTTTTAAAATTTAGGATTATTATAATAATTTCAAAGTTTTATTAAAGTGTTGTAGTAGAATTCTTTTGAATGTATAAGATACTGTTGCACTCGCTTCATTTGTTAACGGGAAAGCATTAATAATGTCTACACATTTTGGATAAGTTGAGCTCTCAGTCAAAAATGAAATAATTTTGCGACATTATAAACGTTGGCCCCGAATCAAACATTAAATCTCTCCGTCTATATCTCGTGTCATAATTTTACACCCAGTTGCTTTTTCCTGTTAATTAATTCGCTCTCCAATGGGATTCCAAGCGCAGAATATATGAGAATCAAAGCTCCTTACACGGTCGGCTGATAGAAAAATTATTTCATCAATACAAAGATGCTTTTACTAACTCGCAATACGTTCCAGAAGAAGAAACTGCAGTGGACTATTTTTGCAATGGCAATATTTGAATTTATCCATATAAATCTAAAGGTTAATCATTTTTAAAGATAAATATTATACGCTGTTCACAAATTACAATTGTTGATCGGCTAATTTCTGAAAATTTTTGTTTTTAGATTAAATACGTACTAAAGGGAAAATGAAAATCTTGGAGACATTAAACAGAATGTTTCAATTCTTTTTCTCAAGATTTGATTATTTTCTAAAATTATCCTGTAACTCAGTGCTCAGTCACTGTGGTAACACAGATGATTCCAAAATGGGGGTGTCAAGGGAGAGAAAGCTCGATAGGCCCAATGCCATTTCAAGCTGGTTTTTCTATACTGATTGCAAACCATAGCTATAGATCACAGTCTGCCCAATCATTTACCCATAGCTTTAAGATATAAAAAAGATTGATCCATGCCTTCCCCCTGCTAAATAAACACAGTGTCTGCCGGAATTTGAATTTGAGCTTGCCGATTCTATTCGCTGAGCCATTGTTCGTTTGACCACTCTGCACCTCAAAATTAAGTTGAAACTTTCATTGCAATGGGATCCAGATTAGTATGCTAGTTTGGTAATTCCCTTAAAAAGCAATATTGGTTTCCTGCTTCAATCTGCTTAGTGGATTTTGAACAGGGTCTACCTTCATTTGAATTCCATTAGATGATTTATTTTTGGAAATCTAACAATTTTGTTCCGGTTGAAGAGTCAGTTATTTAAGATAGTGAAGATTGGATTTTTTTCCAGCAAACATGTAACCCTCACGTCAAATGACCTATGGTTATGAACAGAGAATCAAGAATTTTACACCCTTAATCATATGTAGATAGACGTGCATACAAAATACACGTATGTTTTTGGAGAAGAGATGCAGTATATGATGCGTCTGTAACTTTATTAAGTGCTGCCGATGTTATAAGTACTTGGAAAAATTGAATAAATGCAATTGAATTTTAATGAGATTGAATTCTTCACCAATAATTCATAGTTTTGGTATAATGAACAACACATAATCCAAATAAATTTGTGACAACACAGATGGGATATTCAAATTACTTGTTATTACGTATGAATTTATGTCGGGCAGGTGTGTTTAGTGCACTGCCCCCTAATATGAGTAAGAGGGGTTTTCTCTTGAATCGACGACTTCAATTTTGTAACAACTTTTGCAAAACTTGACCAGATTGAATAAGATTTATGTCATGTCTTAAAAAACTTTATTTTCAGTTACTCTTCCAGTTACACCGACTTACGAAAATTGCTTTAAAAATGCTAGATACAATATCTTAAGAAATATTTTCTTCGAATTTGATATAAAGTAATGCACGCCTAAACCGTGGAAGTGAATTACACCAAACTCCCCAATTACTCTTGATCTAATCATACAAATGATTTCTTTAAAAAAAGTAAGTTTTCCAAATTTATAAACATATAACAATAGTTTAGTGTAATCGATTCCTATAGCGAACTTCATTAAAAAATTATTGCAGTTATAGACAAGGATGCCGTGTGTACATATTGATATTAAAGAAAACAGGACCAGTAAGGGATATGTACCTGCATAATGTGTTGATATAATTGTAAAAACTTTTTAAAAAACAAAACAAAAAAAACTGATCAATAATATCTAAATAGATGGAAAGATTTAACAAAATTTCCCTTACATGTGGGTACATACCACTGTAGATAGCTATTTTGTTCCACTGCATGAATATTTTGATATTCTTAGTCTGTATTTTTTGTAATTTTCTAGAATCACGTTAGCACATCGTGCAGGTACGCATCTTATACTAGTTACAAAATGATTGGCTGAAAGAGTAGATAGATTATTTATTTCAGAGAGGGTAGGTCAGGTGACTCAGATTTGTATAGGTATTTGAATAGATTAACCGAGATCGCCTGCATAATTCAAGATCAATGTCATCGTGGGATTTGAAAAGAAGTGCATATGCAATTTTGTAGTAATCCGTAATACCTTAGAATGTTCTGAACCTCCCGTTTTGTGCAGTGTGCTTTTTACCGAACAGGAATTGCAAACCTATACGAAGGAGGATCAGGCTCATGCCAAGTCCGTTATGACTTTCACTGGAGTCTTTAGTTTTAAACCCAGAGTGAACAAGTGCCTTACCAAATGTTAGTCTTTTTCTTTTTTTCTTTAGTGTTCTTCATTTTTAGTACTTTTAACTCTTATAAATCATTTGAACATTTTAATTACTTTTTAGTCAGTCTTAGTCTTCATTAAAAACGTTGTGTTCTACGTTTTCCAACTTTTAACATCAAAAAAGTATATTAACAGTCTTAATTCTGTGATCAAATTCTTATTGAGTCTTTGCCGTGAAAAGTGTTCGGAAAGCCCGGCTTCTTGGGAACAATAGTGAAAACAAACCTGCAAACGCTATAAGAGGCCAAAAAAAAGTCCTTTATGTAGATTGTTGAGCACTTCGTTTCCCAAATAAGCAAACAGGTTTTGCTGTTTGCGCTAAACAAAAGGAGTCGATATTACCATTATAAATGTTTCAACTTTGCTGCCTAATGAATACTAACAGTCACCCATCCGCTTGTACAATCGGTGGTGTTACGGATTTATTCCTTGTGAACATAGTAATCAACTTGCAGTTTGTCAGACCAGTCAAAACCTCATCATACATTTTGGAACCCGTTTTTTGGCCTTTCAAGAAGGAGGAGATAGATTCATGCCCCTTTTTGGAGCATTAGTGACAAATGCATCTCGTCTAAGCTGGAATTTGAACTCTGGTCGCCAAATCCATTTACTGTCCGTGGACTGGCATCTACATCGCGACATAGTTATGGATCTGAAGAGAAAAAAAATGCACTCTTGTAAATTACACCTTACATTATAGCAACTGCGACACTCCGCACCAACGAGAAATTTAGATTATGGTTTTCTATATCCTTACAAGGATGAATTAAATACATTTAATCAAACTACTGGGTAAAATAGTTGAAGAAATGACGCATGATATGTGTAGGATCGGGGTTCAACTCCTATCCTAAGTTTTACGTCTAGATTTTCGATGGGTGTGCGTATGTATTGTAAGATATCTCAGTAACCCTAGTGAAACAGTTGTGAATGTCTATGGTTAGCCACCGAAAAAGTTTACGTATAAAAACTTGGTTTGCAAGCTGTGGCACTTCTACATTCTTCATCAGGAAATACTGAGCTACTCGATTGGTATTGACGCCATTTTGCGGGGTTTTAATTTTTTTTTTCATTTAGCAGGCAGGGGAAAGAATTGCGTAGTTTCTACCTGTTCAAAAAACAAGACTCCTACTTGTCATCCTTAACATTTGAAGTAAAAAAATCGAATAATTCTGCTGAGGAATCTGTCAAGATGGAGAAAAGGAAATAAGCAAAGACAGCAATTGTTCAACATTTTCCGAATAGAATCTCACAAGGGATTAAAAAATATATGTGTGAAACTATTCCAAATATTTAGTTTTCTTTCTCAACACACTTTCACTTAATGAACATTAAAGAAACGACAACGGTACAGTTTGTTCAGTTTTTTGATTTTGTTTTGTTCTTTGTCTTTTTGTTTTTTTGTTGTTGTTTTATTTGTTTTTGTTTTTTAATACATTTCGTGAAAGACTAAACCAAACCCTTGCATATGGTTGAATTATGGATTTTATCAAAAGCATATAACGGTAAATCATTGTTGTTATTGAAAATTAAAACATCAAATTGGATTTAAAGAAATCTCATTTGCACGCTATATGACTTTCCGAATAGTTTTTCACTACAATACTAAATATGATACAAATCGATTCAATATATATATATATATGTGTGTGTGTGTGTGTGTGTGTATAGAATAGCAATTCGTCGTACAAGAAGGTTTATGTTTCTGTCCTATTTGGGCCTATCAAGGCGCCTAAAGACGCCCAATTAGGACGGAAACACAAACGTATTTGTGTAGCGAAGCCCTATTTTACCATATTCCAAGCTCTATTCTGAACTAACTTAACATTTCAAGTCGAATGAAACGAGAACTCTATGGAATAAACCCGTCATACATTGGACATCGCATTATGTTAAGTTATATTGCATCCCTGATTTGTACTGTATATATATATATATATATATATATATATATATATATATATATATATATATCTATACTATTATGAATACGGGTGGCGTTTCTTTCTAATTATGTTTTCCATAGATTCTCACAAAGTTTCTACATGCTGAAAATATGTGTAAATGGGTAATTCGACAGAGGATAAGCGGTGATGAACTTTTGGGACTTTTGAAGCTCAATTTAGGATCTGGTTAATTTTGACATTTCCAAACCTTAAAAAAATGGCTTTGCATCGAAGGCTGCACATTCTTGTAAATGAATAACTCGACCTTATGATGAACATACGAGGATCTAATGGTATATGGAAGGTCAGATTAATTTGGTCATTTTCAAAGAAATTCAACTTTGGAATTTCAAATCTAACGGTTCTATGTGTTCCAAATTGTGTTCAATGGCAGCATAACAACAGATTCAATATTCGTCAATTTTGGCATTTTTTAACTGGTAAATTTCGGTATCTTCGACTCTTCTGGAGGGTTGTGATCCTCACGTTGAGAAGGTCTGTATTAAACTTTATCACATGATCTTTAGGTATTGATTTATCCCCCACCTAAAACACGCACATACAATTATATATATATATATATATATATATATATATATATATATATATATATATATACATACATACATATATATATATATATGTGTGTGTGTGTATAATAATATGTATATTATATACATATATGTATATCTATATCTATATATATATATGTATGTATGTATATATATATATGTATATGTATATTATGAACATATATGTATATATATATATATATGTGTGTGAGTGTATATATATATGTATATATATATATATATATGTGTGTGTGTGTGTGTATATATATATATATATATGTATTGTTTCAATATGCAAGGATCGAAGTGTAGTGCCGGTATGCTCTAGCCTGAATAGAAAAATGCCACTCAGTTCATCAGATAGATAGATAGATAGATAGATAGATAGATAGATAGATAGATAGATAGATAGAAGCGTGTGTGTGTACCCCCTTATTTGCATATGTGCGTGAATGTACATCTGAGAATAGGCTGGCTCGTGACGACTTCTACCCCTATCCACGAATCTTCCGAATCTGTCATTGTAGATGTACGTGAAACTGGTAGAGCGTACGTGCGTGCACGAGCGGCCCGTCTTCATCAACTTTTGTAGCAGGAAGAATTCAGCTACACAATACATCATTCGGTTCCCCCAATAAAATGAACCTCAACTTTCCTCCCCTCCGAGTCTCTCTCTATCTCAGTCTGTCGGCCTGACTGTCTGTCCGTCTGTCTGTCTGTCTCTGCCCCTCTCTCTCTCTTATTCTGTTTCCTTTTCACTTTTTCTCTAATTTTACCCGTTATCTCTCTCTCTCTCACTCTCTCTCTCTCTCTCTCTCTCTCTCTATATATATATATATATATATATATATATTATTTTTTCTTTTTAGCTTTTTTCTTTATTCCACTCTCTCTCTCTCTCTCTTCCTCTCCCTCCATCTCTCTCTCATTCCATCTATTATTTCATTTCTTCTCTCTCCCTCTCTTGACTATTTCTCTTTACTCTGTATTCTTTATTACACGCTCTCCCCACTCTCTCTATCTCATAGTATATCCCTAATTTCCTTCTCTATCTCATTTTTTCCATGTCCTTGTTTCTCTCACAATATTTCAAATTTTCTCTCTCTGCCGCTCTTTCCTCTTTTCTCTCATTGTCCTGCGTAATTCTCTATTATTCTACTTGCATCTTCTACCTCTCTTTCTTTATCTCTCTCTTTCTCATACGTACACAAACGCACGCACACACACTCGCGCTCGCACATATACTCGGAGAAAGTGATCTTTGACAGAAAATAGTGTAGAGAATCAAAATTATCATAGTCTGCGTCAAGAACACATCGTTACAGCCATTTCGGTCGGTCTTAGTGGCTGGAGCAAGACGGGTAGTTCCTTGGCACACCACAGGTTGTCCCTGGGGGTGGGGTGTGCAGGCCAGCTACGGTCGATTCCTCCCATACACAATTACCATTTATATTAGGAGAGTCGGGATCGCGTTTCAGCGTGAAGTGCGCCGTGTGTCTAAGCGGTGTGTAACACACCACCAAACACGGCATTGTTGCATATACAACATCGCGATCTGGTCGTATCTAATGATTGGCAACAAGGGGATATGGGCGGAGAAAAAGGAAGGAGAAGAAGGAAAAGAAGGCGAATAGGTGGAGCAAGAATTCAGTAGTAATAGTTGAAGAAGAAGAAGGAAAAGAAGAAGAGAAAGAAGAAGATAATAATCTTTCTTATTTTATCCATTATTCCCCCTCTCTCTATTCCCTTCTCTCTCTCTCTCTCCCCCTCTCTCTCTGTCTGCCGCTATATTTCTGTCATCTTATTCTCTTCTCCTCTCTCAGTAAAAAAAGTTTTATAAAAGGAGAAGAAATTAGTAGAAGAAGAAGAAAAAAAGAAGAATAAAGAAATAGGATTAGCAAGAAGGAGAATCTACTAACAACAGTAAAAGATGAAGAAGAGGAATGAGAAGTAGAAAGGGGAGGAGTATTTAGTAGAAAAAAAGAATTGAAAGAAGAAGAATAGTTAATCTAACGCTTTCTCTCTCTCACTCTCTTTCTCTGTCTCTCTCTCTCTTTCACTCTCTCTCTCTCTCTCACCTTATTCTCTTGCCCTCTTTCAGATCAGAACAAGAATTTAGTTTAGAAGAATAAGAATTTATTACAAAAAGAATCTAAAAAAAAAAAAAAATAAAGACATAGGATTTGCAATTTGAGAGAAGAATTTATTTGCAGCAGTGAAGGAGAACAAGAATAAAAAGAGGAATAGAAAAGAAAGATGAAGTGTTTAGTAGAGAAAACAGTGAAAGAAGAAGAAGAAGAAGAAGAAGAAATTCGGATTATCAGTAGAAAATGGTAAATCAACAGTTGTCGTAGAATTTATATAAATATGTTAAAATAATATGACGAGTTGAAAAAGATGCAGGAGTATTCAATAATTATGATTATTTATATGAACCGAGACGACAGTAGTTGAAGAAAGGGAAAGTTTCACTATAGTAATAGTCAAAGAGAAAGTAATGTTATAGTATTAATAGAAGAAGGAAGCTGGGTAATAAAAGATGAAGAAGAATTAGATAAGATAATAAAAAAAAAGAACACAGCTAGGTAGGAGTAGAAAGAGGAAGAAGAAAATAATGTAGAGGAAAGAAAGATAGGTATGAAATCAAGGGAAATGGGGTAAGTACTAATAATCCTCATATGTAAAACTGAATGATTATCCACAGATACACACATACCTTAGAAGCACACACACACACACACACACACACACACACACACACACACACACATATATATATATATATATATATATATATATATATATCTATATCTATATATATATATCTATATATCTATATATATATATATATATATATATATATATATATATATATATATACATGTGTATTTATGGGGGGGGGGAGAGAATGAGAGACACAGTGGCACAGAGACAGAGGGACTACAATCGGGATCCAGTGAGATTATCCGAATAATTCATAACTATTTACAATCGATCCCCAATAATTCGTAGCCGTGGATTATAGAAAAAACACACCTAACACACACACATGTATGTATATATATGTAAATATATATGTATGTGTGTATGTGTGTACAGATGTGTGAGTGTCTGTGTGTGTCCGTGTGCTTCAAATGAATAGTGAACATCTTATATCCTATTTGACTAAATTCTTCTACTGTTCTCGTTATGTAAATGCTAGCTAGCGTATTATTATATTTTAATGCAGTTCTAATGTTGAAAATGTCGTATTGGTGGGGTTTTTTTTTAAATGAAATTAAAATTAGAAAAAAAATTCTCGAATTGTTTGTATTTGTTCTGCTGGGAAGGAATGCCAAAAGAAAACATACATACGAACAAGTATGTTTTGGCCTTTACGGTGTTAACCTCTGGCTAAAAAACAACTTACTTTATTTGCATTAACAACATTCCAACGTTAAAAGACGTTGATATTCAAATTTTATCCATAAAATACACAATTTGGACCTTTATGAAATATTCAGTACTTATTTAAAAACAACGAACGTTTTATCAAAAACTTTCAAATCAAATATCGAACTTTTTTTTCATATGATGTAAATAACTAATGTACCGCACTGTTCATTTATTTGATTATCTGTAATTCAATGTTAATTTCTCTAGGAACAAACAATTCTTCATGTAAAATTCATTGCTGGGATTAATATTGTTAAACTAGGTTGGGGATAGGTTTTCTGTGATCCGCAGCTATCAATTGTTCAGGGATGAATTGTTGGAGATGAATTGTGTACGGCTATGAACTATGGGGGTGAATTATTGGGGATTGATTGCATTTGGCTATGAACTTTTCGGGGTGGACTGCTGGGCTTAAATTGTTGGGATGAATTTTCTGTAGCCCAGTACAATCCAAACAGAGATGCCTGGATTGACATTTCCATCCAAGGCAGAGCGCTCATATGCTCTGATTGTGGACAGGATTTCAGATGCATACGTAAATAAACCTATATTTTCTGATGGGTACCATAATATGATAGAAATGAAAAATTAAAGGTAGTGATTGGATTTGAAGTGGAAGAAAAATGTGAGAAATTATCAATGGTTGTATTAAAGAGAAAAAACTGTCGCCGGCGAGAAATTATTTGAAGAACGTTTGGAAGTAATTTAAACAGAAGATGATTCGAAGAAAACAATAAAGATACTGTACCAGAATGAACTAATAAAGTGTAAAGTGATTGAAAGAGACATAGTAAGACTTGTCATAGAACGACATTACAACAGATGTAAAAAAAAAAGTAAGATATATCCGTACTTCGCATAAATGAATCACTATTACCTGCGCGTGTACAGTAACTAGTTGTCTAAAAAATATTATAAAATATCTTATCTAGAATGGTATGTAAAATATCTTTAATGGAAAAAAGGACCATAGAGACCGAGGAGACACTAATTCGAATAAACAAAAAATTGTTATATACTCAGGCATATTTCCTTCCTCAACCAGGTGCATCCACACACACACACATATGAACGAAGAGGGAATAATCTGTTGCCCACTTGGCTGGTTGGTCAGACGAACCATTTCTAGATTTATGGTGATTTGATACACATACAGGGTCAGAGCTACTTTTTACGCCGATCTAGGAAATCCGCTTTGGGCTCAGACCTCACTTGTGCAGTACTGGCCTTCTAGTAGAAAAATTCAAAAGGAGATATAGAGACCAAAAAAAAAATCGTAGTCTCACCTGGGGTGAATAAAAACTTTGTGCAAATTCCAAGTCCCTACGAATGTACATGAAACACTCACGCCGGCCTTTCGCACATAATCATATGTCACAGAAACACTCTCGGGCATATGAAGGAAGATATGTGTATGAGGGGTGTATTTGCATATCTATGTGTGTTGCATGTTTGCCTAAGTGTATGGATGAGCATATGTGGCCTCTGCGAGCACGTACGGCAATGAGTATTTGGTATGTGTGTATGTGCATCCGTAGTATGTCTAAGCGTATGTGTCATGTGTGTACATGTTGGGTTTTAGCTTGCATGTGTATTTGGCATGTTCTCTGAAATGTCGTTCGATAGGAAGGTGCATAGGAAAACAAAGAGAATTTATGGGAGGCAGGCGGTAAAAAAAAAATGTGTCTCTAAAGGATCCATCGTTGTATAGATAATGGGGGAGTGAAACTGGAATTTAACACATATAAACTATCAATATGGGTTGATATCGCAGGACGTAGGAAGTAAAATTATT
>OY735198.1:86716021-86721021 GCA_963457665.1 Thysanoteuthis rhombus
TATAATGCTTGGAAGCGACGACTTAATTGCATTGTCGTTACTGAAATTCACGCAATAAGAAAATTAGCAAGGTATTCGAAGTTTATGTTTTAGTATCTTTCTTACAAAGAATTCATATCTTTGTAGATATTTATCCACTTAAGATGATTAATATTGAAAAAATTCCCCCGTATTCAGAGATATATGAGATCTGTTTTTTGTTGCATGATACATAATTGAATTATAATAAAGAAGACGTCGAACTTTTCGGTGTGTCGGGGTGAGTATGGAGCAGAATAACTCAAGAACTACTGTTTTAGATTAATAGTCTGATTGCTGATAGATATCGTGTATTAATAAACTTCAAGAGTTAAGAAATGCCTCATAGAATAGATCTGAAGCAATATAAGAGAAGATTTCTCCTTTAAACACTACTTTCTCAACAAATATTACAATAATCTATATCTGATACATTCATAAAACTTCATAACCGTTTTTCCAATTTCGTGTCCTTTTAGAAAAAAAAAGCCTATATTTAATAAAAATAATTAAATCAATGTAACTTTTTTTCAATCGAGTTTCACAATTGTATTCATTCGTTTGTTTATAAGTATCCTTGGGGGTTAAAACGCGAGCATTATTAATTCTGTTATAAACGGTCTATAGTCCATAGAGCCGTGACTAGTTCAGGGGTTTTCAGTCTCCAGTAGCGTGAGTTGTCAGGGCATCTTTCCCGACCGGTGTGTCTTTGGCAAGATCCAAGTAACGGATCCAACCCTCTCCAGGCTTCCCAAATCCTACACGTAATGTTGTGTACTTAACAGACTGGAGTTGAGTGCCATTTAGAAAATCCTTGGATTCATGGATCGGACCCACAACCTATCGAACTGGAGGCAAGCACTTTACTACTTGGCTGCAGTGATTGATCACGTGAACTGTGATAGGACACATTTTAGGTGAGTTTCCATCAGATGTTTGGTTTTGCACAAACTAACTACCTTAAGTCGGATACGAGTCTATGCACCAATAATTCTAAGATTCCACTTATCTTTCCTATTAGAAGCGTAAACAACCCTTGCATGCTCCCGATAGTCATCTATGAAGCTGAAACATTGAACCTAGCCAAGAGACAGACCCACAGACCGAGAAGCTTGCAACGTGCACATGAGAGAATCTTGCTCATCGCAACATGGAGAGAACACAAGGCAGTTCAATATATCAGGGAGAAAACAAAGGTGTGAGACATCATAGAATCCATTAGAAAACTCGAGTGGTAATGGGCTGATCATGTTGCAAGAATAGCAGACAAACGCTAGACATCACGAATTACAACATAGATCCCCAGAGATCACATGTGCAACCGATGTCGGCTGATTACAAGATGGAGAGACAGACGGGACAAATTCAGGAAGTACTGGCTCCGGACGCCCACGATAAAGAGAGGTGGCGAATCCTGGAAAAGGTTTATGTCCAAGAAAGGACGGTTAAAGATGATGATGATACCAATGAATGCTCATGATAATCTCTCTTTCTCTCTCTGTTTCTCCAGTTTTCAAGTTTATCCGGTAAGCTGGGTGGTCGGCTATGGATGAATATAAAGCACGCGTAGACTGCTTCTATGGAGCTTGAGGGCAGAAAATTAAAACATTTACTCTTCATCATATGTAGAAAAAAATGTTCTCTTTTTTTATTATCATTCCTGTAAATATGTCTTATTCATTGATCACCCTTTTTTCATAATAACCCCCAACGTGGCATGCTACAAAAAGAAATTGGTTGCATGACAGTTCCTATCCCAGAACTAAATGAACAACGGTAGCCATCAAAGGTGGTGAAGTTTTCAACCTTTTTACTTATGAGTATATTTTTTTGTATGTGTGATTGTTCGTGTGATCCAGCTCTTCTGGAAATGCAGTTTTGTCAACATATTTTAAAATACTGATAAATAAGGTTAACAATAGTTTTGTGTAATTAGGAATTTGTCTAAAACGGTTCTAGTAGGCCCTAAATCGGCTGTACAAGTCCGTCAAATTCAAATATCGTCTCCCCGTTGCGCAACAAATATTACAGAAAAATCACAAAAATAATGATCTGATTTTCATGAATTTGTATATAGTACTAAAAGTTCGATGTGCCTAACAAAATTTGACAAGCAAAATCAACAGAAATGGGGTCCTGTTGTCACTTAAATTTGTGAAATAGAGGCTGCTTTTGATAGTAGCTTCTCACCATTACAGATACGGATATATCCGTGTGTGTGTGTGTGTGTGTGTGTGTGTGCATGTGTGTGTGTGTGTGTGTGTGTGCGTGTGTGTATAATTTGGGTGAAGGTTTTGAGGTGAACTGAGTCATATTTAACACATTTCGTCTATAATAGGTTTTAGAGGCTCCATGTCTCGGAAAACCAAATAACTTTCAATGCTTTTCCCTCTTCAAAGGTAAAGCTATCATTATACTTCCGTACCATAGATTAGATTACATTTGTATCCTTTGGGGTTAAAATTGAGATAACTTGTGTTTTTTTTTTGTTTTTTTGTTTTTCAATTGGTTTACTAGAATTTCTTAGCCGGGTAGCTTAATCGTGGTTTAGAAAGAAATTAGCCGTGACTAAGTGGGGAAAGGAAGGATTGGCCGGTAGAGAAGAAACAAAGGGTCGAGTCGGATTAGATTGATTTCGGGCAGATTGCGTCTAACGTTTTTCTTCTTGAGAAGGATAGCAGGTCACCCACTTTTCTTTGGGATATTACATGAACCGATTGAAGAAAAATCCTTTATTCACACCTTAGCTTTTTCGATCTATTTATTTTACGAACGCAAAAAAAAAGCAAATGTTGGTTCTGTTATTGAAGAAAACTCTAGACTGTACACACACTTTTGGTCCTATACTTATTCACTTCTCTCATCCCATCTCCTCAGAATTTCGTTCTGAACTCAAACCAAGCAGAATCAATTTTACTACATTGTTTCTGTTGCATGTAACTTATATCTCTCAACGTTCTGCATATGCAGTTCATCTTTGGGAAAGATTTGAAAGTAAAATATATATGACACCACAAAGCCAACCAGTATCGATGAATGTCTACCGATGCTGTAAATAGAACGAGTATTTGATGGAATGTTTATAGTAAACCATGTTCTAACACATGGATGACGATGACAATACTAATAATGATAACGATAATAAGACGACCCCCAGTTGGTAGCATTGGCCTAAACAACCAAGAAGAAATGCATGATGAAGGCGGTTCAAATCACAGCGCAGCTATGGCAGGTGTGGATGATATGAAAAGAGGGCTGGAGACCTGAGGAGACCTTACTGCCACTCAGCCTCAAGCGGTGACCACCACGTATGCAAATGCAAATGCAAATGCGAATGCAAATAATAATAATAATAATAATTGGTTATATCAAATCTTTTCGGGCTTCGGGACAAAAAAGCAGAAAATAAAGGAGGCAATAAGCTTCTTATAACAGTCACCATGAAGAAGAAATGACAAACAATGAACAAATGACAGCAAGAGAAGTTGTCCACTAGGTGGGTGAAATGTACGGGAGGATTGAATTGACATCACTGATCAGTGAACTATTCTTATCATCGTTGTAAATCGTGTTCCTTGAAATTAAACTCTTATCGATGTCGATCTGAAGAGAAAGAATTAATTATTGATCTCCATCGAGTGAATCTTTGCTTCCGACTCAAGACATTGTTTTGAACGAAGAACAGTTGTTCCTTAATATGTAGAAGCATCACCACCGGCTATCACTCCGCATAGTGACTCAAGAATAATCCACTGTAAAATATGTAAATACTTGACGAACTAGAAAGCACTCAGGAAGCAATAGCCTCGGGTACAATATATGAGGGAGATATATGGCAATGGGCTGGTCATGTTGCACGAATAGCAGACAAACGGTAGACATCATGATTCACAACATGGATCGAATGCGTAACCAAGGCAAGACGAAGTAGACTAGTTCAGAAATCATTGGCTCCGTGACGCCCATGATAAAGAGCTTCGGTGAATTCTTGGGAAAGGTATATATCCAATGACGGACGATAAAAGAATAATGATGATGATGAAGATTATGATGATTTTTTTCTGATATACCAAACATAGCTGGATTTTATTATTTTTAGTGGAACAAGTTGGATATCATTTATAACAAAACCCTACAGTATTGAAATTTGTTGCTACATATTCATATTCATATCAACAAAGTGTCGATGCTCTATAGTATAGATAAAAATGACAAAATCTTTCTATGTTTTGTCCGATGGAAAATTAACTTTCTATAAAAGAAGGTGGTGGGTGTGTATTTATTTATGGGCGAAACTGTACCGCTCTAACTTCGTTGGCAGAGTTTTAAAAAAAGCGGTTCGATGTTATAAGTTTAATATTTCCCAAAGTAATCAATCATCTCTGAAAATATTCATGATTCATGTTCCAGACTGTTAGTGAGAAAAAAATTCAAACCACTGAGCTTAAAAGATGAAGCAGGACAGATAATCAATGTTAAAGCGACTCGACTTTATCGGTTGTTGGAAAGAGAAAAAACTTTAATGAGGAAGATAATAAACATTTATTTCTAACCAAATTGAATTAAGAATTACCCTTCTCCGCGTCATCATCATCACCATCTTTTTCCCATTCGTTTTGTTAAAAACCCTCAACCAAAACTGTCCACATAGGTTTCTTCTCATTTCCAAGCCAGTCTGACTGACCCTATACGTATGTACGTGCCACGCTTACAATCGGCACCAAGGAAGTTAGAGGGATGAAAATTCAAACTTTTATAGTTTATCATGTTTACAAAAAACGTTTTCCACGCTTAGTTGGTCACTTTTTGCGTAAGCTCGTTTTGCTGGTTTTTTTTGTTTCTTTTTAAACCAGACTTTTGTCAGTGATCGCTGTCCCACAAGATGCAAAAAAGGGCAACTTATTCCATGCTCACCTCTTCTTTTCAAAATTTTTGATGATCATCCTCAACACGACATAAAGCCAAGAGAGGTCGGTTGCATG
>OY735198.1:86726021-86746021 GCA_963457665.1 Thysanoteuthis rhombus
AAATTTGGGCAATAGGTCTGAGGTAATTTGACAATGTCATACAATTTAAATTCGAAATAACAATAAGACAGAAAGTATTTGGATTGATAGCAGTGTTGTATATACGAGATGCATAGACGGCACTCGAGTACGACAGTATTTGAAAATGAAGTCATGATCACGGCACAATAATCGAAACGAAGACAAAGTAATACTACCAATTTTTCTTCAAACTCTTTTTTCCATCTTCAATGCAGTCACGACGTTTCAGTCGATTCATTTCTACGAACTTCTTCAGGTGAAAATTGTGTTATCCGTAAGGAGAGAAAGTTGAACCAGTGCGAGAAGAGACCGATAGGAAGGACCCCTTTGCTTACGGATGTTACAATTAAAACCCAAAGAGAGCCGTAGAGAAGAATCGGGCGAACTGTCATTGCTGTAACGAATATGAGAAGGGTATGTCGAATTGTCAGACATATAATTGGTATGTAAATAACTCTTATCGAAGATATAGACAATAGAAAACTATTGCTAAAGTGTTACATCGTAATATTTTGCAATATAAAGGACTAAAAAAAATAAACATCGAATTATGCAAGTAAAAATTTATTTGTTTAAAATGCATTTAATTTTTTGGACCCATTATAACAGATACTACTGGGCCCGCATGAGCTTAATGCAGCACTGAAAATAGTTGTAGGGAATATTTTACTCTAGCTACTAGTATTTGGAAAAAAATATTGACGTAAATCATCTGTCATAGAGAAAGACCGAGAGGCAAAGTGTATTGAAAAAAAGTGATTGGGTTTTTTTCCTGTTTATTTTAGAGCAGTAATGGTCCGTTGGATTTTTTTCCGTAATCAAGTTATCAGAGTGTCGATCATGTATATTACATGCATTTTAGTACGAGGTAAAATGCTTACAGGTAAGTTCTTGTAATATATTTATAAAACTAGCCGTCTAATATAAATATGACTTGGAATTGAAAAATACTTTTATAAGTAGGATGATAGAATATCTAGTGGCGAGTCACTACTGACTCGCGTGTCAGAGGTTTGCCATCATTGTCCTATAGAGAGAAATGTTTTCTGGCTTCGGACTTGGAATTCCAGTCCGTGCAAGGGATAGATACACATAGCTGCTTGCTAGCTGAATATCGACTCAGATTACATCATTCGATGACATCATCGATGACATCACAATGCATTATCCAATCACACCACATCAGGAGGTATATGAATATATCTTTTTAAAAATATCCCAGAATCATTGATTTTTGTGTAAGTGTAGAGAACTGGTCAAACAGAACGTGGGAGGGTAAAATGGATGGACGAACTTGAAAAGGCTGGAGGATGACCTCACAGGCATTGGATCATGGGCGTGGCATTGGAACCCTCGAGTCCGGCGGCCTGTCCATCATATAGCCAACCCACTAAGCTATCGACCAGTGTCCCCATCACTCCCGACGACACCACATGATTCAAGCAAAAGATGTAATAAAAAGATACAAACCATTGATTTTTTTTATATTCAATTATTGAGGTTGAGTCAAAACACACAGATCGTCCTAAACATATGAGAAGATTGATAAGAATTGGGAGTCCCTTTTTTTAACCCTACGAATGCTCCGATTTCTCTCAATTTATGTCATATCTCCATCAGTCGATGCATACGCACGTGCACACACTCAATTACACACACAGATGCACATACACTCACTCACACATATACACATACACACAAACGCACACACACACACATATATATATATATATATATATATATATATATATATATATATATATATATATATATATATATATAAAATTTAATAACAAACTGGGAGTAAAACACACACACATATATATATATATATATATATATATATATATATATATATATATATATATATATATATATATATATATATATATATATATATATATTGAATTTAATAACAGACTAAGAGTAAAGCAGAAAAAACACTTGAGAAAATCATATTAATAACATTAACAGATATTGGGAAATAAGTGACCGAAGCGACACAAAACATTTTTGAAAAAAAAAAATTAATATATTGAGCTGTAATGTTTTCTAGAATATATATATATATATATATGTGTGTGTAAATATATATATATATATATATATATATATATATATATATATATATATATAGAGAGAGAGAGAGAGAGAGAGAGAGAGAGAGAGAGAGAGAGAGCGGGAGCGGGAGCAGGAACTGGAGAGGTTCAGAGAGAGTGAGGGTGAGTGATAGAGAGAGAAAAATAAATGAATACTGAATCTTTCTCCATTGAAATTGTAATTTGTTCCCATTTATTTTGATAACATCACCATTATTTTCTCATATGATCTCAAAGATAATTTTCGGAAAATTCCAAGTGACATCGTTCTCAATGTACGAACCATAACATACAAATATCAAATAATTGCAAAAAGAATATTTTATTTAAACATTTATTCTATTTTACATAAGTTTCACACAATTTGACCAGAAATTGAATTTTGACAATTAAAAAGTGATTTCGTGTCAGAACCGGGTAAATTAGCTTATATCTAGAACTTAGCTACAAGGATATGTGACCCGTTCGGTCACCCGTATAGAAACACTTTCTGCGATCAGTTGGCAAAATGAATTTATTTTTTATGCAATTGCTTACAAGCAAATAAATAAGGCACACAACTCTATAATTATTATTTGATGTTCATTCCCCTTGAATAATCAGTCATTGTAATATAGAGGTGAGCAAGGACGATGACCCAAAAATAGTATCATCGAATTACAAATCTCACAGATTTCTTTTCATTCTTCAGATTAACGCGATTAAGGGATTCCGTAACTCAAATAATTTGACAACAATGCACTGTCCAAGTTTCGTACAGGTTACAATCTTCACTCAATTACAACTAAAATGATATATTATTGAAAGTGCTGTCATTTCACATTCAAATTGTATATCGGGTTAAAAGTTTTCGAAAGATACTTGTTTTGATAATTGAAAAATATATATTCAATATTTTTATTTCAAAAAATGCTAACTCGATAAAATTACTGCTTGGTCCAAATAAACGGTGCATCGGTCATGATAAACAGGGCAAATTAGTGATGATTACAAATGTTTGATTCGGTTCTTACAATGTTGATCCTAAAGTGCGATGAGTTCTGTTAAGCGCTGGTCACATCAAGTGTTAAACACAGTACTTCGGGAATACTACACATATTATTTGATTTTCATGAATTTTCATGTTTACTCTAGATGTCTGGTGATGATTGCTGAAGTCTGAGTGACATCGGTTTTCCAAAAGCAGCTGTCTCAGTATCCTCACAGATGTAAGCTATGTTGTGCTTTTTGCGTTTTCAAATCTTCCTCGTATTTTTCATCCGTCATATCTCACCTTTTGAATATTTCAGCACGTTCCAAGTGCGCCAATTATCATGGGTATGACACTGATTTGAAGTTCCAAACTTACTTCCCTACGAATGCTAGGTCGAGATATCTACTAAAATGTCATGCCCCTTTTTTTGATGGTATGGTCCGCAGGCACAGCCCCATCTACATTCTGATACGCTCTATCTGTCGTTTATGATTATCAAATCGAGTCTACTTGCTTAAGTGGGAAAGATAAACTTGGTTTCAAATGCCCAAGGCACCTGAATCATTTGGCCTATTTGGACAATCAACGGTCCGTACGGAAGCTGCTTACATCATCGAACCGAAGTCGTTTTCCAATGCACTACTGATTATATTCTGTTATGCCTGCTTTTATATTTTTATGTGCAATATATATATATATATATATATATATATATATATATATATATATATATATATATATATGAAGCATACGACCCAGCTGGTCGCAAATAGCCAAGAGAAGAGTAAGGTGGGATTGGTACAAATTATAGCGCTCCCATGACAGGTGAGGTCGATATGATTGGAGAGTTGTCTGGACGGTTTTAGTCTTCTCTTTGCTCTACTTTACAGGACTGTTTGCAGGACTCTCATCACGATTGGCACTACTGTTAATTCCTGGGTCAGTATTGTAGTGGGCGAGGAAGAAATGAAAAAAGGAATAATAACACCATGGTGAAAGTGTTCCAACGATAGTATTGGTGTTTCCAGATAATCTGTCTGTGTAATTTTGTTGTAGCATTTCCAACTACCTGGCCACGGACCGGTATCAGGCTGCTAAGCATATGGTATCGGGCTACATAACGTTTGGTACCGGGCTGCAAAATACGCGCTATAAGGCTGCACCGGACTGCAATTTAGTGATATGATTCAGCAATTTTTCTTCGTGGAATAACATTTTAATTTCATTGGATCAAAATACTAAGATTATTCAATGAATCCTTTTAGAGACGGAATTCAGTGAATTAACCTTTCATAATCGACTTATAGTTGACCTTTCCCCCTATATCCATGGATAACCCGTCCCTCTGCAGCCTGTCGTCGGTGTGCAATAAAACTCTGAAGATTAAACCATTCTATGACACAAAAAATGTTGAGGACCCTTGCTTCTAAAACTAAAAGAGAAGTCTGAATGTCTATTGAAATCGAATGAAAATATTTCATTGGTATTGAATGCATATAGTGAGAGGAGAAAAAGAGAAGAAAATTTAATTTCGCATCGTAAATTTAGTTTGTGTATAAAACATTGTAAGACATATACTTCAATAAATTTCTTTCTGTATAATAAAATGGAGTCTCATTCAGATTGATGTGAAGGAGACAAGGTCTTGCTTTGTTGAATAATGATGAATTGCAACAATAAATACTTACAAAGCCAGTAATAAGAGAATCACACTGGATTATTTATAGAAAGTTTTAGTCAATAAGAATAATAAGAATATCCTTACCCAGCATTAATGAATCATCATATCCCACGCACGTACCAGATTTAATTTTTTGCACGAAATATCTAAAATTATCTGGAAAAAAGATAAATAAAAAACACCAGAAGATTTGATATTGTTGGTTTTGTTGAAAATGCCCATAGAGACCAAAAAAAGGCATTTTTTTCGAAAAAAAAAATAAGAACAACATTCCAACGTGATACTTCGTGATACTTCATGGTGTGTTCATGTTAAGAATTATAGCGCAACTGTTATGCGTCTAATTGCATGTGCGTGCATCCCGGTTACAGCAAAGGAGGAACCAAAAGAGTAAGAGATTCTTAGCTGGTTAGTTTTGGCTTTTGGGTTACGGTGATCTGATGATTACAATAAAAATAATGATGATACAGTAACGATTATTATCATTATTATTATTATTATTATTATTATTATTATTATTATTATTATTATTTGGAATCTCACACCAGTTGCCTAGTGGTAACTGCTGGAGTTTGAGTGACAGCAAGTCTCCTCAAGTCTCCAGCCCTCCTCTCCTAGTACTCATAGGTCGCAGTAATTCTACGATTTACAGTTTCACACCGGTTGCCCAGTGGTTATCGCTGAAGGCTGAGTGACAATAAGTCTCCTCAGGTCTTCAGCTAACGTCTCCTCTCTTTCGCATATCATGACAGAGCTACAATTCGTTGCAGTACTTATATCTCTAGCACCTCCCTCAGTATTCGTGCAGTTCCCAGTAGTGCTGTTGTCTGTACGGTCTCTATCCTCCCCCTAATCCCGATCTCCTCCAATCTCTCCCTCAGCGTTTTGGGGACAGTTCCTAGTGCGCCCACTTTGATCGGTACTACCCTGGTTCTCATGTTCCACATTTTTCTTAACTCCCTTGCTAGGTCCTGGTATTTTCCCCTTTTTTCACCCTCCTTCTTTTTTACTCTATGGTCTGCAGGTATTATTATTATTATTATTATTATTATTATTATTATTATTATTATTATTATTATTATTATTATTACCACCATCAGCAATTTAGCCTCAGTTGCCTGGTTTTTACCGCTGGAGGTTGAGAGACAGCAAATCTCAAGTCAAAAACCTTCTTTTCCACACTCTCATAGTCCGCAGCAGTACAGTGGTTCGCAGTTTCACAACAGTTAACCGGTGGTTATCATTTAAGGCTAAGTGACAGTAAGTTCCCTCAGGTCTTTCGCCCCCCTCTCATCTCATCTCATCTCTCATCTATCACAGCAGTGCTGTGCTTCGAACCTCCACTACCATTTAGGGTTTTTTTTCTCCCTCCTCTATTTGGCCACTGCTAAAAGCTGAGGTCGTATATCTTAAACTTCTTGAATTTTCCTCAGTATACGTGCAGTTCATAGTAGTGCTGTAGTCTGTATAGTCTCAATACATCTTTTTATCACGAGTTCCTCCAATGTCGTCTTCAGTGTCTTTGGGGAAGTTCGGAGTGCGCCAATTATAATTTGTACTAACCTGACTATCATGTTCCACACTTTCTTCGGTTTTCATACCAAATCAGGCATTTTTCTTGTTTATCACTCTCTTTCTCTTTACTCTATGGTCTACAGGTACAGCCACATCTATTATTTGGCAGGTTTTCCTCTTTTTTACGATTACTATGTCCGATCTTCTAGCCTTGATGAGGAGGTCGGTTTGGAAGTCTAAGTCCCAAAGTAACTTGTGGTTTTCTTTCTCCAGGGCTGCTCCTGGTTTGTGCTGGTACCACTTTTCTGCATTGTTAAATCTTTATGATGTCCACACTGTTTGCACATACATTTTTGGACCTGTATTAGCCTTCTGGATACAGCCTTCTATGCTAATGAGCCTTCTTTTTTTTTCTCTTCACGTATAGTCTATCCGTGTCATCCCTTGGGTGTAAGGCTCTATGCTTTCTTCGCTGGTCCATAAATTGGAGTTTCTCATTTGTCCAGCCAAGGAATGGTTCTGTGTATCTCATTTGTACAGCCAATGTGTTCATTCCTTTTATAAGATTCCTACTGTTTAATTCGATCTCTAATATTTCCTTTGTCCTCCAAAAGTATCCTCTTTCTATTTACTCCTTCGTTTCTTCTCGTTTTATTGTGTCGCATTCAAGAGCTCCGATGTATTTGTATCGTTCTTGAGTGGTCAGAGCTTTAATCTTCCTGTTGTTCGGGAGATCGATTCTTTCTGCCATTGTGAGCCTTCCTTTGTGCATTACCATGATTGCACATTTTTCTATTCCAAATTCCATCACTGTATTCTTTTGCTTTGTTGAACAGCATCTCAAGCTCTGCCCTGTTTTTTTTTTGCAAATAATTCTAGATCGTCCATGTACATTAGGTGGTTGATTTTTTCTTTCCGTTTTGGAGAAATGGTATCCTTTGCTGTTCTTCAGGATTTGATTGAGTGGTATCATAGTTAGGACAAATAATAGTGGGGACAGTAAGTCTCCCTGGAAGATTCCCCATTTCTATACTTACCTCTGCTAAATTTTTTCCTGTGGCTGTCAAGTCTACTTACCAGTTTTCGATGAGTCTCACTACCGGTTCACTGATCTTGAACATTCTGAGGCATTCGAGAATCCTGCTATGTGGAATCATGTCGTATCCTTTTTTGTAGTGTATCTATACCATTGCAATGTTCTTTTTCCTTTTTCTTACTTCTTTTAAGATCATCTGGTCGAGGTAAAGTAACATCCTGTAACCTTTCTGCTCTTCTGGTAACAGTCCCCTTCTTTCCATTGATAAATAGGTTCTCTCCGCTATTTTTCCGGTCAATATTTTCCACATGAGTGGTAAGCACGTGACTGGTCTATAATTGCTTGCCGTGTTCCCCTTTTCAGGGTCATTTTGGATGAAAGTGGTTCTGCCTTTGACATCCATTCTAGTGCCTCGCCTTTATTTATGCAACTTAGGAGTAGGTGGGTTAGTCTGTCGTATAGTGTGGTAAATTCCTTAAACCAATATCCGTGGATCCTGTCAGGTCTTGGTACTTTCCAATTCGCTATTATCCTAAGAGCGTGTTTCGGTGTGGTTTCATTCAATAATATTGGTTCACCATTTATTATTATCATTATCATTTTTATCTCACCAGTCACCTGAGGACTGAATGACGGCAAATCTCCTCATTCTCTGGCCTTTCACACTCTCAGACTCTGCAGGAGAGTAGCAAAAATCCAGTATCACACCAATTACCTGGTGATATCACTGGAGGATGAGTGTCAGTGAGTCTTATCAGGTCTCAAGTCCACCTCTCATATCGTCCTCACCTGTCACTGCAGCGCTTAGGCCATTGCTACCAACTGGGGATCGTATGTCCCATATTTCCAATCCTCTCTCCGATATTTGTTCCGTCCCTTGTGATGCTGTAGTCTGTATAGTCTCAATCCTTCCCCATCCTCTACATTCGTTTCTCGGTGTTTTTGGAACGGTTCTGGATGCGCATACTATTATTGGTACTACCCCCGACTTCCACGTTCCACCCTTACTTCAGTTCCTTTGCCAAGTCCTGATTTTTCCCTAGTTTTTTCTTCTTTATCCTATTTGATCTGTGATTTTCAGGCACAGCCATTTCTGTCATTTGGCAAGTTTTTGTCTATGATAACTAGGTTGCTCTTCTCGTTTGGATTGGTTGGTCAGTTTGGATGTCAAAGTCCCAAAGCAATTTGTGGTTTCCATTCTCCAGGGCTGACTCCAGTTTGTGCTGAAACCTCTTGTCTTGTTGAATTCCATTCGTTTGTTCAGTTCCCAGTGTATCACTGTTGCTACCCTGTTTCGTCTATATTTACACTGTTTCTGGGCTAAATGACTACATTCACTGGCTATGTGGCTTGCAGTCACATCCCTTTCTCCACATTGGCGGAATTCGTTGTTTGTTTGGGTTCTGTCGATTTTTGCTTTTGTATAGTTTGATACGTTTGTTTTAGGTTGCAGTGATGAGCGATTGCGTTTTTCGGATTTCCTTCGCAAAGCTATGTCTATAATCTCTCGTCTGATGCATTTTGTATCTGCCTTTATAAGTATTATTATTTTAAAAAGCAGGTACGACAAAACGAACAACGTAGGCTCCCATGTGGGTGTCACTCAGTCCATTATGGAATACCATTAAGTGAACATTTACTGAGTGTGATCATGGCATTCAAGTCATCATTTATGTCAGCTGTTTTGGCAAAACATCACATCATATCTATCATTCCCATTGCAATTCAGATTTAGCTTGGTGTTACTTCTTTCCACGAGACGATTCAGATTGTTAGTCTGATTAAAAAGAACGCAATAAAGATGATGATGCTGATCCCAGAAGAAAACTTTGCAGACTAGTTTTAAAAATTGAAAGGAACGCCTGAGAGGTCTTCTGTTCGGGTTTGGTCTCGCCAGATGTGGTCGTGAGGAAGCTTTCACTGGAGAAAGGCGATTGTCAGGACAGCAGGTCTAACTTCTCTACGCACAAATGTTGTTCAAGGGGAGGGCAACTGTGGTCTATTTTTTTTCCTATTTAAACTAGAAGTTGCTTTAGAAATGCAAACTAAGAAGCGATTAAATTCTGTTTCACGTCTGGGACCTGCTTATTTACAGCAAAATAAATAAATCTGTCCGAACAAAAGCGTGTTGATTCCATGATTTAGACCATGGGTATTTCGGTTTGTACCTCCCTCATTGAGAGGTTGAAACACAATCTCCCAACCAATATTCTGCCTTATGCCATACTTAGCTAAGCGGTGAAATATCGAGATGAATTGAAATCAGGGCTACAAAATGTTCAATAAATCGGAGAGTTTTATTAAAGGGGTGTGATATGCAAAGCGACGTTTGCGAACATACAATGCGTAGATATTGGTATCAAGAACGAAGAAAATGGAGGAACTTATTTATTCTTCGTTTTTATATGTTGTTGTGAGCTTGACTGATATTGTATCAACAAAACAAATATTCCAGGCCCTTGTGACCGCGATTCAGCGCATGAATTGTTGAGCACAAAGGACTCGTGTGAAAGGTCTCCGCCTCGCTGACCATCTTTGTGTACCAGTTTGGTTTTGCTCGTTGATCGGTCAAGGAAGAAAAATTGAATTCTTTTATGAATTCGTAGGGATCGTTTGCAAGTTATTAAGGTCGAGGAATCTCTTAGTATTGATCAACTAACAAGAAAAAAACAACCAAGAAAACAAAAAGAAAGCTATTCATGTATTCATTTCTTGTTGTTCGAAGCCAGGTCAGTCAGAAGGAATCTGGGGGCAGGCAGGAATGACCTCGACGTGCTGTATTGAACGCACTGTTTAGATTTGTCTCCTCCTGTGAGGATTCACAGGATTATCACGACGCACTTCGTACATGATCACCACTTGCTTACAGCACCTGATATACTCAGCTGAATACTCATTTAAGTACTGAGCAGGCACGACGTTGCTCAACACCGGTGATCGTAAATAAACCGATGTATCCAACGTAAGTTGGTCGTTAGTAGAAAAAAACGTCGTCGATAATAATTAGGTTTGATTTCTATCTTTTCATTTAGTCAACTCTATCAAACACAAATTAACAAACAAACAAAGGAAAGGGATATGAAATTATCATACGAAAATGTTCGTAAGAGTTTAACCATGTAAATCTTAAGTTGAATCAATATGATATATGGTGTAATGAAATACAGACAGCAAACGCAAAAGATTTAGAGGTTTGCTTAACAAAGTTGGTGATTTCGAACTATTGCGGTCCGGTGATTATAATATGATCTTTGTTAATACCTGTAATAGAAACCATCAACCTGTCAACTTTTCTTCAGTTTTTAAGTTAATCTGGTTAACTGACCGGTTGGGTGGCTGGGTGGCTGGCTATGAGTCTATCACCTATACAATTGCACCTTTGGTTAAGAGGGCTGAAATTTAGATACAAATATTCACTTCTCATCATATCCAAAGAATTTTCATTTTCGCCCCCTCAAAAGGAGTTTCCAGAGGGGGTTCATTTTGCAATGTAAGTTTCTTGGACTCTTACTTAATTGACAACAGCATTCACGTTTGTTTTGTTATTTAAAAATTGACTTTTCTTAGTGATCACTGCCCAACAAAAGGGGAGAAGTAATTTATCGATCAATTTTTCGAAATTTTGTATTGATCCCCCGAGCATGGCATGCTGCCAAAAGATATGGGATTCGCACTACTGGTGGCTATTTAGCTCATTTATAAGACCAACACTATGTTGAAACAGTTATACTATCGGCCGCAGGTTTGATACCTGCAACAGACTCATATTTCTTCAATTGCTTTTTTTCTATTTACGTTGTCTAGACCGAGTGTCACATTAACTGTGTAATGAGAGAATATCATTTCATATAAGGGTTTCTGGATAATATCATACGATTTACAATAATTCTGTCGGTAACATATAACCATTTCTCTTATATATACATATATACATACATACATACATATATATATATATATATATATATATATATATATATATATATATATATATATATATATATATATATATATATATATATATATATATATATATATATATAATGATGGACAGAATGAATGTAACGCCTAGGATGTTGGAACTTTTTGACCTCTATTCGAAGCATCATTATTCTTCGGCTTGACCAAAGCTGTATACTTTAACTAAAATGAAACAATCAAAAGAGCAAAGATGAAAGTGCTGTTATATAAAGACGTCCTCCTTTCAAAATAAGAATATTTGCCATTTCTATCCGAATATGAATGTATTTTATCAAAATTAACTGCAACAGAAACGTCTCCTCTTCAACTTTCGTTACTTTTCCTTAAATGTTTGGGCAACACTCATAATGGCTTTTATTAATATTTCCAAGAAAGAAAATTCATAACAGCTCGCTGGTGCCATTTGATGGATGCCAAATAACCACGGACAGAGAATGATATATACTTCAGTTGGAAGATGGTTGTCCTTTCATCCATGTCGGATAACGTTTTGGACAATGGCAATAAGGACTGACTTCAGTGGTCAAGGCCTTGATAATCAATGAATGTGTCAGGGCTCGAAGGACTGACTCGAAAAGTCGAAAGCAGTTAATTAGGCGCCAAAACTTCGCACTTTATGTTTCTTTGACTTACTGTGAAATATATGAGCAGAAGTGCTGGCACACTAATATATTACTTTATACTTCAAGAACTATGTATCAGAAGGCCAAACATCCACCCAACACCTACAAGTATTTTGATTGATAGATCTTTTGTAAATGTCTTGATACTTGTGTATGTGTGCGTGTGCATATATTTACACTTACATGTGCATGTGCTCTCGTGCGTGCTTTTGTATTGTGTGTGTTCACATATATACGTTAGTGAGCAAACAATATATATATATATATATATATATATATATATGTATATATATATATATATATATATATATATATATATGTATATATATATATATATATATATATGTATATATATTTATATATATCACATTATCAAAATGTATAGCTGTGTCAGCAATCTTTGGTATCTTTTTCCTCATTTACATGGTAACATAATATTACCACTAAATCCCTGAAGAGAAAAAAATGCACAGATGTACGGGAGTAGAACGATCCTATAAAAACCTTTTGTGCTCCAAAATGACATAAAGAGAATAGGCAAATTTGTTCAGTCAAAATAATAAAAAAACTGTGATGGTACCCAGAATAAATTGTCAACAAAATAAATTTGGTACTGTTGGAACCAGAAAACTATCCCCGTCAAAAATCTGCTCTTTTCACCTTATTGAGGAAAAGCTCCACTTGATATGGGTGTTAAGAAATATCATTCGAACAAGCACTGGTTCTTTTAAATGTTTCTTGATCCCTAATCGTGCTTAAAGTTCCGATGCGTGAGAACCAGGTATATTTATTTGGTCCTGTCCTTCTGTTTGCACGATTGTGTGTCCACCTGACTCTCCACATGATATCTCCTAAAGTATTCAACAAATTTGAACGGTATTTTCTGGTAGGCTGGGGAATAGGACAAAGAAGAATTGTTTTAATTTTGAACTGTGTCCTGGAATCTATATGTATTGAGAGATATGTTTCCATTTTTTATTTTTTATTTTTTTAATTTTTTCAAACAATTATGTATACGCTCATGGCTGTCAATGGAATATCTCCAAGACTTCCCGATGAATTTCTATCGAATTCCGTGGAAGTGTTGAGAATAGACACAGGAAAAGACTGAATTTTGAGGTGGATCCATGCACAACTATTTCCTCTAGGCCTGTAATTATATGTCAACACCAAATAATACCCAAAAATGTCATTCTGTTCCCAAAAATCATCCTAAACTTCTTTTGGCAGAATGCTCAATAGGAGATGGAATACGTGCTTAGGCTAAGATCTATTCCCGATTACCTCCCCAGCATCGAAGTTATGTATGGACGCCACATAATATTGCCAAAATACCATTTTGTCCCCATGAATATATCCAAAATATTATCAATAAATCTCAAGTGGAAAAGTGGACAATATGCGACAGAAGATTTGGTTATATTTGGGAGTGGATTCATGTAAAATCTTTTTTCTTTTTTTTGGGGCACAGGTATGCACTTGCTTAGTGCTTTTTAGTTGGAAAATGTAGTATAATTAAAGATATTAGAAGTATTTAGCAATAAATGGTGACGACATACATGAAAAGTGCAGACAAATATGTCAGCTGATACGTTGCCATATAAACAGCATCATATCATAATTCACCATGCGTTCATCCGTCTATATGTGATAAAGTAAATCAGAAAACACACTATATATCACCATATAATTTTCTGTGTGTACTAATGTGACCCTTTGAGTATGTTTTAAGTTACTTTTTTAAAATTGTGTTAGTCCTGTTTGAACTTTTTTTTTTTAATTTGGTATGCGGTCAATAAACAGTGCAAGTATTATACTAAAACAGGTCCTCATTCAAAATCTCTGCATTAGTACTTATAAAGAATTCAGTAAATTGATAATAAATTTGTCATCCGAAAATATCAGATGGCGACTTGATAAATGCAGTGCGATGTACTTGCAATTTTGTTGCATTTGAGAAATATGTTTTGAAATAATGTCGGTAGATTCAAGTTTGAACAGTCAAGTGATATAAAACAAGTTCAACGTATTCCAATTTTTTGATTCCAAGGTCTTTGTTTTGCATTGCAGTACCAGTGGAAGATTTTTTTTTACGAAGAAATAGATGTCTACAACAATAGCCGAAGTAATTTCTTTGCAGAAAAGAAACGCCCACATCTAAGATTATCAGATCAGATTATTTATTGATCTCACCTTTCCATTTTTTCTAATTGGTCAACTCCAACACGGCTCGCTGCCAAAAGACATTATTCTAGAGACAGTTTCTATCGGGTGACTAATCGGACCTGTAATATTGTTAACATCTGAACATAAACAACATTTTTTTTTCCTTTTGGTTATACTACCAAGTTATATAAACCAAACTCTCTGAAGGACCTTTGTTAAAACCTTTCAACTGTTTCCCAAAGGTAATATATCACGAATATTTTGGACACTCGACCTTTACTAACTTTAACTTTGAATACAAAGCAAGTGTTTGCCCTGTGACTTTTTTCACCTTTCGGCTGACATCGTCAATTTCCGGTCATCTTCGTCACTCGATCTTTATTTTCATTCTCTTTCAGCTTCCCCACTGTTTCCTTCTAGTCAGAGTCACGCGCTGTGTATTCATAATGACTCAATCAATAAAGAGGAAATTTACAATTGTTGCTGACTTGCGACTTCTTGTCCGCTAAGGGTAAATTTAAACACGAATCATTCGACTGTTGAAGATCTGTGACTCGTTGATTGTATGAATTTATAGATTGACAAACTACAATGTGACCAGAATAACAGATCTACAAAGGGGGGTAAAGATTTATTCTGTGGTTATGAAGGGATCAGTTGTGGAGATGTTGAACCGAATAATTAACTGCAAGTAAGAAGGAAAGTACAGCAATATCTTGAATAGTACTATTATGGTCAGTACGGGGTTTTCTACATGGCACAGTTTAAGCATTGTATCTAATGAAACTAACTCAAGAGCTAAAACAAATATTAATTGATAAGACAATTGTTTCAATGCACAGGAAAATTTAGAAACGAATGAACCACACTTGACAAGGTATACCAGAGTTGATGTTTACATATTCATGGTATGTGTGGAAAGTGCCAAGCCATTTAATATCAATAACATATGCAGTGTGTTGGGGGCGGGCCCACGTGATGGAATGGTAGTAGATGACAGTGTGACTGTATATTTGTCAAAAAGCTCTGTCTGAGACATGAAGAATGATTTGCTTGGCCGTTGTGAATGCAACGGTCACACGGTACAAAAGCTCTTTGAATGGCACCTCACTACTGACTGATTATTCCCCCGGGTGATTGCAAACTTACTGCTGTAAGGTCCCGTCTGATTGGTTGTGAAATTACATCAAGGCCTTGTGTATCCCAAATGACTAGATACTTTCTGGAAAGACATCGTTTATTAATAAAAAAAAATGATATCACTTCTTAGATGTAATACTGATATAAGTCACAGCTTAAAGTGATAGAAATCGGGAATGAGAATGGCTTCTTGTGAAGTATTTTAGGTAACTCTGAAATTAGCTGTGTATTTAAAACCACATTGCAGCGATCTTTTCGCAATGGCCGTCATATATTTTTTTCAATTTTTCACGTGTCTATCATACTATATTTTAGGTGCAAAGTTTTTTCCCCCCTGGGACCATTAATTTTCTAATATTCACTCTGCAATTGAGTACAATAAAAATCTGCATAACGCAGTCATATTTATTCATATATACACAGTTTAATTGCCGATAATTACTAGTGCTCAGAAGAATAAGCACCAACGCGAAGATTGTGGTCTCCAATTGGCTTCAGTAAATTCTGGGAATTCTGGAAGTTGTTTCTAGCAGCAACCACATGCCTCTTCAGGTTGCAGCGAAAGTAATTCAGTTCCTGTATTTTTTTTTTAGAAAAGTCCCGAAGCTGATAGAAAACAATGGCTTGCTTGTGGGCCACGGCTCACATGTTGCCGTTCCCTGGTCTTAAACGTAAACAAATGCATTTTGTCAAACTGAAAACTAACGACAAAGTGTTACATTTTCCACTAACCTCGATGACTTTCTGGAAACATTAGAGAGGAAATGATAGGTCTGGTTAGTGAATAGAAATGAGTGCATGGCCAACGTCTTTTTTTCTGCATGATGTGTTGGGAAGTGATCAGTTGAATATTCCACTAAAACATTGGAAAAAAAAGGGATGATTAACGAATAGGTCATTTTTTGCCTTTTGTTAGAAAGCTAAAAAGACAAAAAATCAGAGAGCAAGCTTGAATGCAGCTAAACACAAACTAATGGACACAATCAGCATAAATTTATATTGTAAAATGACCACCAACCAAATATCTTTTTCGGAAGGAGCGATTTTAAAAAACATTGCTGACACAATAAGTATTAAATGTCCAAACTTTCACATACATAGCCAGCCAGACGGCCAGAATAATTCAAATACCGGCGAAACCTGTGTTGACAGTCCTGGTTGACTTTATATGGTCTTTGATTATCTGTGAAAAGCAAAAAAATCAAATAAAGAGAATATTTTCAGAGCTTTACAATACTTATAATATTCAGTCGATATAAAAAATATGACGTATTATGATTTTTTCGTTCTTTGAGAGAGAATATCGATCTTCTCTCGCAAGGTTGACTTAAGTAACAATAGCATAGAACTGAAAGCCTCGTGATCTACAGTCCAATAAACTAACAACTGACCTAGAAGTCGAGGTAAACCGTGTTAGGCTCCGTTTCCAATGACCGAGGAATCGAATTATGTTGTTAGTTAATGTTTTTTTTCTTCTTTCCTTGACGCTCAATCTAGGAGCTGGCAACTTGCCTCCGATAACCAGACTCCGTATCGCAACCATTCGAGTTTTGTGAGCATTTGAGAGGCTAACATGGTACCGGTTAGATAACGACGATTCCCAAGATGCAACATTCAAAAATGATGCTCATCTTCAATAAGTTACTATGTCAATTATTCTCTTTCATATTTAAGTGGATGCAGAAATACACACGGAGGACTGGACACAGCAACACGCAAAGAGACCACCAGCATACATATACACAAATCAGAAAAAAATTATATATATATATGTGTGTGTGTGTGTGTGTGTGTGTGTTGTGTGTGTGTGTGTGTGTGTGTGTGTGTGTGCTGTATGGAACATAGAAAAAAAAACAACTTTTCAGATATTTTTCTGTCATTTCAGTCACCTACTGCCCAATATCTGTGAAATACATTATGCTCCTTCCTGTGCTCCCTGTTTTACATATTATTTGTTATTACAGTTTAATGTGTAGATAATATCTTTTGGAGATCATGAGTTGTTTACCATGTAACAGGTTGGGGGATTTTAAAAACGAAAGAGAGATATTAACGTGGCACCCCAGCAGTGTTGATCAGACACCAACCCTCTTCCAGATATGATTTTAGTGTATAGCTCATATCATACATGTAGTTTGTATAGGGTATTATCATAACGTACTGTATATAGATTTTATTTCATACTACGCATCGTTTAATCTTTTGAAACAAGGTTTACTTACGTAGCTTAATCCCCCCCCCCTAAAAAAAAATGCATTAAACGATGAGGGATCTTTACGTATATCAACAAAAGTGATTCTTCGGTCGCGCCATTCCTATAGAGTGTTTACTCATGTGAATATTAGATATTAAATTCGTTTTGTTGATGTTCACGTATTCATTGTATGTGTGAAAAGTATCAGCTAAGTAATATCAAGTACAATCTCAGACAACAAGCAAACAAACCAAAGATATCTTGTTTAATGATACTAAATGCACAGAAAAAACTTTCTTCGATTTGGTTCTCTACCAACATATTAAACCAATGATTATTTTTTCGATTAAACTTAAATTCAATTTATCCATGTTTCATCTATGTTTTATACCATCTTATTCCCATCATTTTTTCTCCTTCAAATTGTCCACTAAAGTATATTTATATACATGGTTGAAAGGAAACTCAAACACTTTTTAACAGGTATTATACCCCGATTGGCTATTCCATTAATATGTATAGACAATTTGTTATTTAGAATTCAAAAGATCGATCCCCCACCCCTCCCATCTATCTATCCGTCCGACAAATAGACCAGAGCCGAATGTTTTCCTCTTTCCTTAGTTCTAGTCAATACAATGATCTTTCATGCTGACAAAGACTAAATCCATCTCGTTGGTTGCCTGATCACCCGAACATTAATACAAATTTATTCATTTCAGCAAATATCATTCAGTTATTTTATTTCTATACTTTTCTTAGCATCTTCTCTAATTTTCGTGATTATTTCATTAAGCTGATAAGTTTTAAAAGGATCAGGATGTCTAGTCATGGCTTTATCGAATAGTCTAAAAATCTTACTAATTTCGCAGCCTTGATTGACTTTCTTATAACTAAAGAAACAATTTTCGGAATTGAATTAATAAATAATCAATGAAGTAGCTATAGTTACTCTCAAATATTTTGATTATATATATATATCCGTAAAATATATAAGATGTAATACTTCCATCCACAATTTTTATATCCAAATGAAAGAACTTTATTTGCATTCAGTTATGTTCATACTTTGAATCAAGATCCTTAATGTATACAATACCATACGATTTCCCGAATTCTCTTCCAACAATGAATGAACATAAGTCATCAATAAAACAGGTACAGGCTAAAAATGAATGAGCTTGCTTCTTCATCATCATCATCATCATCATCATCATCATCATCATCATCATCATCATCATCATCATCATCATCATCATCATCAGTATTTCAACGTCAATCGCTGGACATCGATCTTAACCAGGATTAGCCACACACCTCTATCATGGGCATCACGGAGCGAGTACTTCCTGAATTTGCCTCGCTTGTATCTCCATCTACTATTCTGTCGGCCTCGAGGGATCCATGTCGTGAGTCGCAATGTCCATCGGTTGTCCAGCATTCTTGCAACATGGCCAGCCCACTGCCATTTGAGCTTTTTAATGGATTCTACGATGTCCCTGACTCTTGTCTTTTCCCGGATATACTGTGCTGTTTTGTGATCTCTCCTTGTGAGGCCCAGCATAATTCTTTCATGTGCACGTTGCATAGTTCTCAATGATTAAAAATGATATAATTATGTATTCAATTCTATGTAAATAGTAATTCTCTCAGTAGGGCACTGGATCAATTCACATTCGTTCACTAATGATCTGATGGACTATTTTGTTACGTATTTTAAAGTAAATTTCCCGATCACCCTAAGGATAAAGAACATAAAGTAGGTCTGTATTTTATTTATTCATAAACCAGGGAACTTTATTCTTTGTAAACCCAATATATTTACTAATCTTTCTTGCAAATAACAAGACTGCAATGAGATTCTCACGAGGAGATGTTGTGTACACAGAATTAAATTCGTAGGTTGAGATAGATTTAGCTCCTTTACAGGTACTCATAATATCTAATCTTCCTTTAATGGGTATGTATATTTCAATTTACTTGAAATTATCAAACACTGTATGCTCCGTTTTATTAAGTTATCGTTATTTACCTTTAATGATCATTTTCTAAGATATGAAGCACAATGTATTTCAAACATATACGTAAAAACAGGCCATATATATATATGTATATATATATATATATAGTGTAGTTCTACAGGAACTTCCTGTAGAACTACACTTTCGCACACCTGACCACAATTTTGCCACTGATGCTAGCTTCACCATCATAGAAAAAATAGAAAAAACTACTCCAATTGACATAACTAAAGTTCTAGAAAAACACGAAGACATGTGGATCAACAAACTTAAAACCCTATATCCTAATGGATTAAATACTAAACTGAACAACCCGCACCACACAGAACACTAATACACACAACTCCTACCATTAATATCCTCACACCCACATCTTAGACACACTCAATAATGGAAGCTTCAAAGTCATCTAGACCCATAGGAAAAACTTCACCTTAGCCTGTTATAACCCCTGTCCAAATTATATATATATATATATATATATATATATATATATATATATATATATATATATATATATATATATATATATATATATATATAGCTCAAT
>OY735198.1:86748521-86866021 GCA_963457665.1 Thysanoteuthis rhombus
ATATATATATATACACATACATACATACATACATACATACATACATACATACATACATATAAATACATATGTGGTATAATGATATGTATGAAACTATCAGTTATCATGTGTATTCGAATAGAGATCATTGCAAGTAATTTGAATATCCCATTTGTGTGGTCACAAATTTATTGGGACTAAGTGTTAGTTCATTACACCAGAACTATGAATTATTAGTGAACTCGATACTCTCATTAAAATTTATTTCCATAGATTCAGTTTTCTGTTATATGTATCCATTATTTATGTATTTACCTATGTATGTAAAACTCCGATAGCAGTTAATTAGGTGGCAAACGCGCCGTATATCATGTTTCTAGCATATGTGTGAACTGTACGCTCGCCTATCTACTTATATAATCGACAAAGTGATTTACTTGATTCTTTGTTCATAACCATGGACTCTTCTTCTCTAAGGGCAAAAGTATCGCTGAAAGCATATCACCGAACCATTATTTAAACAATGGAATCCTCCATTGGAACGATATTTCGTTTTTTTTTTTTGTTTTTTTGTTTTCGCTTTCAAAAAATAGATAGCCGATTTGAATTAAAATAAACGAAAGACCTGTTCAAAATCGATCAAACCACTGCTCATGACATTTAGAAATAATTTGCAGTGTGGTATATAGCTATGATATAGCTGAGGAAGAATTCCTGGACCCCAACCCAAACTTGATCGTTCGTTTCTTTAACTCATGGCCCGCCTATCCAGAAAATATCGAGAAATTTTGTAGACTTTTGTACAGTTTTTTGCGTTGAGTTACGATGCAGAGGAAGAAGATTTTATTTCTTCTTCTCTAGCCCATTGCACAGAAAACCATTGGAATTAAGTGATAACTTTTGGAGATATTGTGCAGGGGCATATGGCTACGACAAAGGTGAGTTAAGGGATTCCTGGCTATACCCTGAAATTTAATCATTCATTCCATTGCATATCTTTCAATGAGAACCTTTGGAGATATTGCACACCGTGGATATATAGCTACGATTCAGGGAGGAAATAAACAGCCTGATTCATTCACAAAATGTCATTTTCTCGGATATTCTTGTCATTGAAATCAATTGAGAACTTCTGTAAATACTGTGAGGACAAAAAAACAAACAGACAGACACAACTTCTGGAGATATTGTGCGGACAGGCAGGCGGACTGACGTGAGTGGATACATTCGGCATTGAGATCCACTGAGCACTTCTGGAGATACTGTATGGACAAACAAACAGACTGACAGACATAAGTTAATGCATGTGCCTTTCCTAAATTCGTTGGCAGGGGTAATAATGGATAAATATTTACTGGTCTCTAGGCTGCACCAGGCTATACATAATGGCCTCCCCTAATCAGAACTATCGATACGGATACAATAAGCTGGCTCACGTCCATTGAATACGCGCTTCTCATTGCGCAGATGCAGAGGTTAGGGGGGTAGGTCATCTGAACCATATGTTGTTTAGCATATTGACATTTGAGTGGAAAAGGCTATAATTCATTCATACATGTATTTCGTTCAACTCTTGTGGGTTTCAAGATGGTCTCTTGATACCGAACCCTTTGGCCTGAGCCGAATCTCACCGGACAAAACCTCAACTGTAGATATGGATATCCTATGGGAGCTGGAGATTTTATAATGGTTTGAAAGTACTTTATTTGGCAAGACATCACTACGGATGCAGAATGTATGCCAAAAACGGTTTTATCAATAATATTAGTAAGAATTGGCCATAGGTTTGTCAGACGGAGAGATGAATGAAATAGGAAAATAGTTTCTTATGTCAGTTAGTGTTGGCAGTTATAATTAGTTTGGTAAAAAAAATGGTAATGTTTGTCAAATTAAGTTGCCAGCGGGATTACTTAATTACTTAGTTTCAAAACAGTATTATTGGTTTTGTAACCAGCGACCTTTTCAAGAAACAACTATTTTCTTCGTTGGTAGATGTTTCCACGCATTTCTAATAGACACTTTTCGGTCAGCCAGTCGGTCCCAGTCACGCTAGGCAACAGAAATAGGAAGGAGGGAAAAGGTGTGATATCATTGAAATATGTGATATCATCAAACGAGGTGACATCAGCAAGGAGTGTGACGTCATCAAAATTATTTCTGGTCAATTCTTTTCACCAGCTGCTAATATTTCCATATTAGGATATCCAAGGTCCATGTTTTGTATTTTAAAAAAACGTCAATGGTCATATTCGATTTTTCTACGTTTTTCTTCCACCTTCCAGTACATAATTACTACTACTCTAACTACTTCTCTTACTACTACTACTACAACTACTGCTACAACTACTACCACAACTACTATTGCTGCTGCTGCTGCTGCTGCCACTGCAACATTTCGTTATGAAAAGCTGACTCTTCGAAATTAACAGAGGTTCAACACCGTTTTCCTGACTAGAAATGATCGGTACCACTTTCTGAACAAAATCTAGTCGGTTCTGACGCAGTTTCACTGAGTGACGAAAAACCATCCGCTCACAATATGTTTTAGAAGACAACCTAGAATAATGAATTTCAAAGCTATAGTTCAGCATCTACAAATCCTTCAACTTTGAGTTACCAAGATGTTATTCCTAATTGTAAAGAACATGAACTATTGTTTAATTCTTTGCGTTCGGAGTAGTAGAACTTCAAAATTCTTTACACTACGGTAATATGTTTGTTCAGTTAATATACCCATATCTGTTTCTTATATATTGATAGGCTGGGTCAAAAAAATGGGGAGGAAGGTATATCAGGTGGTCAGGGTGATGAGAAGAGCAAGACAAACAGGAGTAGGGGAGCATTTTCTCAATAATTACTTATTGTGATCACATGCGCAACCGAGGCCAGCAGAATATTAGATGGAGAAATGAGCTAGACAAATTCAGAAAGTACTGGCTCCGCGACGCTCATGATAGAGAATTGTAGCACATCATGGGGAAGGTCGATGTCCAGCAACGGACGTTAAAAGACTGGTGATGATGATGATGATGATGATGATGATGATGATGATGATGATGATGATGATGATGATGATGATGATGATGATGATGATGATGATGAAACAAAAACTGAACTCTCGGATCGAAAAAGTGATAAAGTTTGTCAAGTGAAATTCTGTATAGGAATTCTAGCTAATCATTATTTTAGAAGACTTACTGAAAGAAATATAATTGTTCCTGAAAGGGGGTTCATTGCTTAGATGTTGGTTGGGAGATAATCTTACCAACTTAATTCCTACCTTCAAGTGGAAGAATCGATGGTTGAGAGGGAACCAAGAAAATCACCCTGTCTGTTGCTCATGTCCAGTTAACAGAACAGGAATATGAATTGACGAATAGTTATATCACGACTTGACAAATGAAAGCTGACAAAATCTGGTCGACTTGCTTTATGTCAGGAATTACTAATAAAGGAGTTGAAGCTGGACAGTTTGAATATTATCGTACGAAGGAATGAATTGTTTTGTTCACTTTTTAAAAATTCATGAAACAAAGGTGTTTGAACCTAGCGTAGCCCAGCTTGATTTTTCACTTGTATTTCTTCAATTAAAAACCGCCAACAAAGCTGTCAACAAAACTGTCAATATAGGTTTCTTCAGTTTTTAAGTTTGTTTGGTGGGCTGAATATCAATGTATCAAATGCACAGGCCCTCAGCTATAGGTCTGACAATTTTAACATCTTCTGCTAATTGTGTTCAGAGAAACGTTCTTATAAATAACCTCGCTAAAATAGAGTTTTTTTTTAGCTGCGTTTTTTTCCCAGGTCTTTGACTGATCAACCCTGATACGACATGCTGCCAAAAGACGTTGGTTACATGACTTTTTTTTCCTATTGAATGTCTAACCAGGCCCCTTTTATTTTCAGTTGTTTTTTTAACAAATTTATCTCTGTCATTATACCACTGTTAGTCAGCAGTGTGAATGAGAAATGAAAAAATAAGCTTTAGATGTGACTCGAACTCTTACTCACTAAAATCTTCAAAATGATAGTCTAATTGCATTGAGAGAAAATGTTTTGGTTCCATTAGTCAAGTCAATCATTTCTACGGGGCTCTATAACAGCGCTAGGACTAGAAAAAAATGCCCATTATTGTAAAAAATGTTAACGTCCAGATACTCTCAAATAGGGCCGTTTCGTTTGTCTCCATCGAGAAAAAAAACAAGAAACCTTACCATCAAACCCTAACCTCTAACAAAACCCAGACCCTAATCCCTAATTATGGTATTACTAACGAAATAAATTCAACATATCATTTCCCAGTAATTATTAGATTTAGTGGATTCTAATAGAATTCTATGCTCTATTTTGGTATTGTCGATATTTTTCTCAATTCAAACTTTTGTTGGCATTATCCACAAAGCTTCAAAAATCTCACAACTTGACTGATCTGTAACCCAAATAGAAAGATTTGTACGACTGAGCATTTGGGAGAAATTTTGGAATGAATCAATTCTCCAAGATCAAAAGGGTTCATAGATTTGACTCAAAAAACAACACATCGAATCGTGTTTTATAGTCGGCAAAGTAATGGAAAAACCTCATAATCTTTTCTTTTTCCTTTTTAAGCTTCAGTACATTTGAGTTAAGGATGTTTGTTTCAGTTGGGGACTAACGAAAAAGCACCCGATCTAGATCTAAATCTGTATAAACGGGTTGAAATTCCTATTACACTTGAATTATTATGCCACTGACAATATATATACATATATATATATATATATATATATATATATATATATATATATATATATATATATATATATATATATATATATATATATATATATATATATATATATATATATATCCTTTCACCATTTATGCCCACGTCAGTTATTAGGTATAAATGGATAATTGTTTGTGAGAACCACTACTGGCTTGCTAGGCCTGTCGAAGCTTCGTTCTGCTTATGGTGCTTGGTATTCCTTCAATGATTATACAAGGTTTCACGTTTTTAACTTCGGAAATCTCACGCGAATCGATATATCGAACATGATTTCTTTGTATTCCCTTAACCCCCGGGAGGAGTCCCCCAATTGAAGTTTTTGTCCTGTTATCTTATCGGAGAAGCATTGTATACAATTCTTGAAGTCTTTAGTGTGACTTGGCTGTAGATTGAACCAAGGCTTATCGAACCAGAGGCGAACACTTTACCACTGGGACCCATTGATCAGTCCAGACACGATAAACAAGTTTATATCTCGGTTATTGTTCTTTTATGAAGGTCGTTTGGTCAGAGGTCACTCTCTCAGGCCTGCAATTACTTTTATTGAAGAAATCATCATCTTTGAATATTAAGAGAAAAATATGAAGCATGAAGATAATTTAAGAGCGATCTTTCCATTGGATGAATCAAGTGTTTGTCACACTTGGTCGTATAACGCATTTATAACTTCGATTAAATACTACAAATAATGAGAATATTCATAAGCCACGGCTATTTTGGGATTCATTTTGAGCCAACTTGCAACGTTCGCTTATTATTTGATTAATAGTCTCATCTCTAGCTCCACACTGTCTGCATTTATATAATAATGTATTTAAGTTTTTGAGTTTGGACTCAGTCGAAAACTACGCATCACAGAGACATAATTGAAATCAGAAGGTCTCAATTTACCGACAATTCACATTTTAGGTCGAATTTTTCCACAACAGAAATTGTTGATATCTAAATGGCAATGGGCTGGTCATGTTGTTAGAAAGTCTCACAATCGAGGGATATCATAACTCACGAAGTGAATCCCCAGTAATTACATGCGAAACCGGAACCAACCAAATATAAGATGGCCTGACCAAAAAAATTCAGAAATTTTGTAAAATTTTAGAAAGCCCAGGGTCAGTGACGCCCACGATAGAGAGTTTTGGTGAATCTTGGGGAAGGTCTATGTCTATTGTCAGATGCTAGAAGGCTGCTGCTGCTGATGTTGATATCTGCAATGGTGTTCGTCTGTCAAATAAGTGATTTCATCAATAAAGGAATTGGTGACTGCAACTATACACCAACGTTTAGAAACGAGATAAATACAATCAGTGAACTGAATCCAAACAAAACAGAAAGAATGTGTATTTATCTCTGTTAGTTGAACTCCTGCAGTCATCAAAAGAGGTTAAAGGTTCAATCCCTCTCAATAGGTGTGTGTGTGTGTTTGTGTGTATGTGTGCGTTGTCCCAGTGCTCCAGACAATACCATTTTGTTAACAGACTTGGAAATTGGTATCGTACTTCATTAGATTTCTTCTAAAAATGTACAGTGTTTTTGGTTGTTTTTTTTTGGGGGGGGGGTGCTCTAGGGCCTTATGTCGGATGTATCAATAAGAGCTATATACTCCAGAATCTTAATTTATGCAAACTTTTAAACTCTATCTTTTTTCAAGCGGAAATAATGAGTAGTCACCAAGTTCACTAGAATCTAGACGAATATACGTATTTTGCTTACTCTATTTCAGATGGTGCTTTCAAGAAAAACGCCGGTGATACCTTAGATATAATTTTCTTTGACCATATTCATTATTTGCTGGATTTCTTTAATATTTCTTTTTTAATTTTGACACTACGGTTGTTCAATCATTGACTGCCATGGCGAGTCGTTTTCCTTTCAATTTCATGTGATATCAATCAAACTTTCTAACCCCCTGGAAATATGTGATTTCTTGATAGGAAATATTGAAAGACGTACTACTTACAATGCAGATATAATGCTAAACGACTCCCTCACTTCCTAAGCATCATAGGTAAATGCCAATTCTCTTTTGCACAATGCTCCTGCCAGTTGGCAGCTTTTTTTTTTTTTAGTAAATCCCACCCTATCCTGACAATAAACATACCTTTCTGGGAGCATAAAGATTATGCCAACCCCTAACCCTAATCCCAACCCCAAAACAACCCTAAAATAATGGCACAATTTAAATCTGATTGCCCTCTCTGACGTACGGAATAATTACGCCAATGATTGCACAGATTCTAAGTTTTGAGAGGAATTATTTTTTTAGGATTTACGAGGATGTATGCATGTTTGCCTGTGAGTGTTCGCTGACTTATCCATGTCTACCAGGGTGGGTGTACTGGCCTGACCCTTGGGATGGAGATATGTGAAAATGCAACCCTATTCCTTTATTTAATTTCATCAAATCTCCATAGAATATCATTTGCTTCCCACATTGTAAAATTCAGAGTCATTTTATCCGGACAGCAGGAGGTAGCGAAGCTTGTTCATATATATAAAGTATGTATGTATGTATGTATGTATGTATGTACGTCTCTTTTAATTCGATAAATACGTATCCAAAAGCACAACTAAAATTGTATTCAGAATCAACGCGTCTCTAATTCACATACAGCACTTATTCATCGGTCATATTTTGATACTTTGAAAAGTTTTTTTTTTTTTCAGTGAGGGAGTTTTCTGTTCTGTTCTGGGTTGCCTATAATTAGGATTCATTTTCTCTCCTCTGATGTTTTCTTTGCAATGTCGTTTTATCAGTAATTCCAACGATCTACATCTTGATATACCGATATTCTCCTTCTCTTCCCGTTTTGGGCTTCGGGTTTAGAAATTTCTTACAATTCTGTTCGTCTTACTTTTAGTCTGTTTTAATTACTGTATTCTTCAGCTGATAAGATTCTACATGTGATTAGAGGTGCACTATGATTAGCCAAGTATTTCATGTTTTTTAAAAATACTTTGGCAATAAGTGAGATTCGTTAAGGTTAGCAACATGACCATTGAGTGCTAAAGTGCAAGTTTTTTTTTTCATTTTTCCGGAAGAAGTATAAGTTATCAACTGGTAAATACAGCAGCATTTCATCAATTTGACTTTTGTAATACTCAAGTTCTTTTCCGCATATATTTTATCATACCATCTCTTAGCTGCAAGAGATGCATTGTCATTAACTTCTTTGTCTTATTGTTCAGCATTCTCAGTTCTTACTTTGTCCAGTTTAAGAAGGATTCTGAATATCCCCCAAAGAATATTCTCCGGTATCTATTCTTTTTATCAGGTTTCTTATGATGAATTTTTTTTCATATTTTTTTCATTTAATTTTTTTTTTCCAACTCATATGTCATTCGTCTAATCTCGATTCTATCGTTTTGGGCACTCTTCCAAGTGCACCAACTATTATTGGCATGACCTCGACCTCCATGTACCTCAATTTTCTCAGCTTCCGGCAGGGTCCTGATATTCTTCCAGTTTTTCGTTTTGTTTCGTCTTCACCCGGTGGTCCGTGGTGGGAGCCACATGTACAACTAGGCAAGTCCAGATTACTTTATTTACGAATTCCAAATCATGTCTTCTCAAATGGATGATATGGTTGGCCTGGATTTCAAAATTGCAGAGTATTATAAGACTGTAATTGTTCGCTGCTGCTTTTTGTTTTGTTTTTCCCCCGGGTTGTTCCCATTGTTTTCTTGTTGATTGTGTCTAAATGTATGCAAAATGTCAATTGTTCCTTACTCACCTTGCTTTTGTAACTAGGACACTGATAATTTTGAAATGAACTCATTTCAAAACGGACAATAGGCGAATTTGCTCATTTTCTATGACTACCTTGGTTACAAAAGCAAAGATTGAATGGAATAATAATAATAATTGCCCCTCTGTATATTATTTGCAAAAGCAATTTGAAAATGACATTCATAACATAGGAACAAAAAAAAGTGCAGAGTAATTTTCTGCAAAGGCCACAGTTTTGTGCTGATACTATTTGTTTGCATGATCTAAATCAGATCATTCGCACCGTTCTCAGTGGATGAATGTCCCTACTCTATTGTTCATTTATTTTCAAGATTTCTTGTAAGACAACCTTCATGTGTGATGTAATTTTGATCCTCATACATTCCCTGCTGTGTAGGGAATGGCTGTTATCCCGACTTTTATCTACTTTTGTTCTCAGGTACAGTATGTGCAAAAAGTATCCGATACATTTCAATTAACATATTATAACATACTTATTGAATGCAGAATCGGATCATACAATATTTGGATCAAACATTTCTGATTTTTGTTCATAAATTTCCAATGTTCCAAATGATTTTTGTATTTTTGATCGTTGATTCTGTCAGCTATGGTGTTAAAAATATTACAATGTGGAAAAATGTCGGATACTCTCTGCTTTCACTGTAAACATACCTGGTGTATTTTTGTATGGACAACAACTATAAATGATTCAGTTTTTCTCATTTCAAGTATCCTCTTCGTAATCCTGCTACTGATGTTTTGACTGTGCTAGTATCTGTCAGTTAAATTCTCCGTTGAGATAATTCCAAATCCTTCTTTCCTTGTTGAGATCTGCACTTCTTCCGTCTTTGGCATTCTGATGTTTCTTGTTGCACTGTTTTGATGAATTTCCAAAATAATTTTATCTCATTGTTGGGCGTAATTTACTCATCCTGTTTTGGCAGAATGGACACTGTGCCCAAGGCCGATGAATCATCTACCTCCTTTGTTCTCTTCCATGTAATATATGTTGGTTTCATTCCCAGTATGTAGACCGGTGACTCTGAATGTAGGATACACGCCCCACAACGGGGCAATCTGAATATATTAGTGGGCAACTTTGAATTTGGGTGTGAAGAGCAATGGGCGTTCTATAACTCAACTTATCGATTCTTAATCATACAAAACTATTGAACAACTGTAGCCATCAAAGGTGGTAAAGGCACTTACCCTTTGAGTGTGTGTGTGTGTATGTGTGTGTGTGTATGTGTGTGTGTGTGTGTGTGTGTGTGTGTGTGTGTGTGTGTGTGTGTGTGTGTTCAATCTTCATGTGTTTGTGTGTTTCAACACTCCTGGCCTTACCGTATTTTCAACAGATTTGAAAATTAGCATCAGTACTCCACTAGACCACTTCTTCATATTTTTTCTTAAGCTCTATTGGCTTCTTTGGGCCTTACTCTAATTTGTTTATTAAAACATAAATTATCCAAATCTTAGATATTTATAGATGCGTTTTTACTCTGTATTAGATGTTTCCAGTGGAAAGCAGCAGTCGTGTCATAAATTGAATTTATTCTGATCATATTTATTCTTTGATTTAATTCCTTCACATGACCTCTAAATTTAACGCTACGGATGTTCAATAATTGACTGTGATGGTGAGTTGATATTTTAATATAGATTTCATAGAAACAAATACTTGGATCATTAAATCTGTGACGTATAAGACCGACGAAGTAATTGCGTTGCTTTTACGGGATTTTACACGAAATAAACTTCCAAAAGAATTAGTGGGTGCAGTAAAGTTCAGATATCAGTTGTTTTTTTTAGTTTTTTTTTTTTATATTCCCATTCAAGATATATTCCCATTGATTCAAAGCTTTAAGCTTTGAACTTCATATCAGTATTCCTTTTCATTAACAAATTTGTTTTATTGCTGTAAGCGGAGGACATCAATATTTTCTAGCTGCCAAGGTGAGACATGGATCAAAAAACGTTATGTATGATCATCGACTCCCTTGCTGTCGATCCAGCGATTTTATAATCATTCCTCTAATCGCATGTACACATCCAGTCTTTGCCAGTTATTGAGTGATTGCATTCAATATGGATCCTCAGCAATTTATCAAAACTTTCGCCGACCCAAATATTACGATATTAATTTTGCGAACCCAATCTTTCTTCAAATATAGAGTTCCTCGAATAATGACACTAATATTTTCGGGACGTTTCCTAGTGATTTAATTATCGTGGGCACAACCCTAACACTCATTTTCCAAAGATTCTTTAGTTCCCTGGCTAGGATTTTTTTTTTTTCCATTCATTAACTTTCTCCGAAAGTTCGGCTGAGAGGACAACAGATTTTCGCAAACAGAGGATTTTCCTTTTTGTCACAATTTGGTTAAGTTGAGAAAATTTTTCAAAGTAACAAAATGAAAACCCGAGTTACTTCCCTTTATTTTTATCCAAAAATCAATTTGCATTTTGGACGCTATTTTTCGCTATATCTCAAAATGCAAATGAATAATAGTATAATCATTTGCAATTTTATTGTAAAAAATGACTTCATTTAACATTAACACAGAAATTCATGAGTCCGGATATATCTACGCTTCCAAGCCCACAACTTTCCTCTCACAATGATCTGATCTAGATTATATCTTGTCATTGAGAGGAGAAAAGGATAGGAATGCAACAAAAACATACCTGAACAATGTATGGACGACTTTTACTTCTGTTATTGGCTGTTGAATCTAATAACAATCAATATGTGACAGGAAAAAAAAAACGAAACATGTTCAACAGGTGATTTTATTGTAAGAAATCTGTGTGTCATTCTCAAGCGGAAAGATTGAATCCTGATTTAAAAGATTATTTCTCCAATGGTTAGAACCGAAAATTCGTTAAAAATAACCTATGGTGACTTCGAATGACCACAATTGTCTAATCCATATAACGTATGTTGCAGATTGACCATTTTCTGAGTTTGCGTGCAGGATATTAGATCGGTGCGTTTTAGTGAGAAAAAAGTATGGACCGACAAATAAAAGGCTCAAATATTGATATAGATCTAAAACTATGAAGACTTTGATTATCTGTTTTTATGAATAAGGGTTTATGTCTTATACACTCACAAATGTGTGCAATCTAAGATTGGTCTGACCCCCATGTTGGGATAGGTGACAATAAATTATTTCGACCTCCAAAATTTAATTTAGAGGCAGATCAATAATGGCATTTTCAAATCTTGAAGGGATGACTGCACCCTACCGATGCCATCTTGTGTACAAGGGTAACTTGACCTGAGGATGAACAAGTGGGTAGCATAGACCGTGGGTGACCTCTAAAGGTCAATGTAATATTTTGTCAATTTATATTGTTATATTCGAAGTTTGTTTTTTTCTTTCGTGTATGTGAGAGTGCAGGCACGACTGTTGCTTATATATATATATATATATATATATATATATATATATATATATATATATATATATATATATATATATATATATATATATATGGGGGTCTCCAAAGGTAAAACAACAACCTTGAAAACTTGTGGGAGGAAAATTTGTATCAAACGGAAATACAGTTAACAACACTTCATAAGGTGAATATTCTGAGTGTTTCCAGACCCAAAAATGTTGATGGTTTTACGTGAGGCTTGATCATCGGAAGATAGGATGGTGGGAGACTCAGTTGACTTGGACGAAAAGAGGGGAGGCAAGGAGGCTGCCATTTAAAAGCCACTTTGCTTGAAGTGAATCCTGAAAGGGCGTCAACAACATGTATTTGAATTGTATAAGTAGATTGTCACTTTCAAGTGGAAGACTTCTGTTTGCAAAGAGAGAGCAGGAAAAACACAGTTCATTATACCAGTGGGGACGATATGAATGTGTGTGTTCGTGTGTTTATATGTGTGTCTGTATATAAGTGTAAGTCCATGTATCAAAGGATTTATATAAACATATGTTCGTATTGAATCACCGATCGACATCACAACTCATAACATGGATCCCCAGAGATCAAATCGGTAGAATATGAGATAGTGAGACGAACTGGTTCCGGTTCAGAAAATATTGGCTCTGCGACACCCACGATAGATAGGTGTTGAAAGTTCTGGGGAAGGTCCTGCGATAACAATAAAAGACTGATGATGACGGTGATGATGTTTTTGATGCTTCCGTGTAAATAAATATGTTTTCTTGAACAATTTAGTTCTTCGATTAGACTATTGTTTTCTGCTCTTAGCCCGAAAAATAATACACGTATTTCAAAGCAAATCTGTAACCTCAGCCCCAAATACTGTTTAATGAGTCGAAACAAAGGAGAAAAAAATCTTAAACAAGAGAAAAGTGAAAAACCGATAAACACAGAGAAATCAACCAAACAAAATAACGAAGTACAAAAAATTGAAGAAAAAAAAAAGCAGCATTCATATATTGAAAAAAAATTTAGAAAAATAGCACGTATGAATGAAGATAGCAACACAAATAATAAACATAAAAATGACTATTGTAACCCAAAAAATATCGCCCGATGAATTATACATTCGAAAAAGAAAAGTAAGAAAATAAAACAAAAACATATTTTGGTAACAGCTGAAATTCAAAAGTAAAAGTAAAAAAAAAAAAAGCCAGAAGTCAACAAATTCTCAACAGACTGATATATATATATATATATATATATATATATATATATATATATATATATATATATATATATATATATATATATATATATATATATATATATATATATATATATATATACTCGAAAGAAAAATGAATCTAAAACATGCGCTAATGGATTGGCATCTTTGACGTGAATTTCCTTCCATCTGTAGTCATTTCCAGGGCTTTTACATTGTTTCATTTTGTTACCCTCTGAACTTTTTATTGTTGTGTTTTGTATATTTTATCAGTTCATCTTGCGGTTGTATTACTTTTTTATGAGTGTTTCGGTTCTTTCGCTTTGATTCAGTATTTTCTTCCTGTTTTTTTAATGTTTTTATGTCGTTTTTCTTCCGATATTCAGATACCTTCGATTTTTTTCGTCATTCCTTTTCTTTATATTTTCTTTTTACCCCCACAATTCGTCTATTCTGTTGTTTTCTCTCTCATAAATCAAAATTATGTAACCACATCGTTTAAAAAAATACTCACATTAAAAAATCAGTGCATTTTCTCTGGTGTTTTGCCTTTACAAATCTATTGTTTTGCTCTAGCGGTTGTCAGGATTGGTCTTCTTCTTCTTCTTCTTCTTCTTCTTCTTCTTCTTCTTCTTCTTCTTCTTCTTCTTCTAATCAGTATTATTAATGCTAATTTTGTCGTTATTCCCTAACACTGCTGGACCCTTTTAAATGTTTTAGCTGACTTCATCATGAAGGTTTTCCTTAAGAAGTTATTTAGCAGTGGACACAAACACGGGTATAGAATTGAAATATTACTATATAAAGCTCAGTGGTTTGTACCGTACTAACCTTCTCATTCGTTAATTATACATGCCCTCGCCATTCTAACTGTTAGGTCATTGCACATGACTGGGGTAATCGTGCAGACCCCAGTGGTGCTGTGTTCTGAATAGTCTCAATCCTTCTTGGTATCTACAGCTCTATTAAATCTCTTTCCAATATCATTGGTGCAGTTCCTTCATATTCAAACATCTTTGTTGGCTTCTGGGTCAAGTCCTGGTGTCTTCCCAGTCTTTCACTCCCCTTCGCATCTATTATCTGGTCCGCAAGTCACAGCTATATCTATGATTTAGCAGGTTCTCTTCCCCTTGTGTACAACTATCAGATCTGGTTTTCTAGTTGGTCAGTTTGATGGTCGAAGTTCCACAGCAATTTGTGGCTCCTATTCCCCAGGACAGGCTCTGGCATGCGCTGATAGCATTTGTTTTCATGGCCAAATCCTAGTTGCCTTCATTGTTCCCAGTGAATAACATTTGCTGCCTTTCTGTACCTGTTCTTATATCCCTTCAGGACTAGTTTACTATACATTATTATTATTATTATTATTATTATTATTATTATTATTATTATTATTATTATTATTATTATTATTATCATTATTATTATTATTATTATTATCATCATTATTATTATTATTATTATTATTATTATTATTATCATCATCATCATCATCATCATTATTATTATTATTATTATTATCATTATTTGGAATCTCACACCAGTTGCTTGGTGGTATTATTATTATTATTATTATTATTATTATTATTATTATTTTTATTATTTTTTTTTTTTTTTTTTTTAATTTTTTTTTTTAATATCTAATAGTATTCATTCCATACCGAGTTCCAGCTAGGCAGAGGACAATGTTATGACTTAGTGGGCACTTCCAGGGTTTTCCTCATATATATATATATATATATATATATATATATATATATATATATATATATATATATATATATATATATATATATATATGAAAGGGGAGTTCAACACAAGAGGCTACCAAATAAACTGTACATAATTGTATGAAGTCTCCCGAAACAGCAGGTACTGTTTCAGTCATTGGTTGCGAGGTCTTTGTAGTTTTCTTGGTTTTTTTTCGAACTCTTCCACCGATCTGTTTTTGTCAGATGGAATGATCATATGAATTAATAGGCCTCCTTTTTCCTTTTTGTCCTTAATAATCATGTCTATGCGGTTGTCTTTGATGATTCGATTCGTGCTGACACAATATTGTCTCATCTTGTGTTCTAGTTACTGGTTCTGGGTGGTGTTCATACCAATGTAGTGTGTGTGGTGCACCATAGTACTTTCAGACTATGCAGAGTATAATCATTATTATTATTATTATTATTATTATTATTAGTAGTAGTAGTAGTAGTAGTAGTAGTAGTAGTAGTAGTAGTAGTAGTAGTAGTTGTAGTAGTAGCAGCAGCAGTAGTAGTGGTACAACTAATATCACAAATGTATTCATTTTATACCGTTTTGTAGGACTATTCTGATTTTCTGTCATGTTCAGGTGTTATTAATTGTTAATCGCATTAATGGTTCACTACACAGCTAAAATACAATTATTTCCATTCTGCCATATAACGATCCTTACGTATTTTTTCCCCTCCAGCTTAGCTTTCATCACACCTTTTTCTATTCTACGCCGACTATAAACTCTATTTGATTCGTTCCATTTAGGGGTCAGGGGGCACCCTTCTCGTGTTTCTTTCTTTTTTTTTTTTTTTCATTTTTACTCAGCTCTTCCTTAAAGTAAATTCTTCTCATACGATCCAATCAGTCCTGTTATTTTTCTTTTCATAGTTTCTATCAATCATCAAGAGTATTGTATTTTATATTGTAATTATATCTTTGCGTTCCATGTGAAGAAATTATGAGGATAAATCATTTGAATTAGAATTTGAATAACAGAATCCGACGAACTCTTCAATTTTAAACATCTTTTAATCCGGAAAACTCCATTTAATCCGGTACTCCTTATCCAGTAACCCTTTTGAAGAACAAGGAGTAAAAGAAATCGATTTCTTGAGTTATAGTGAATTGCTGCCATGATTCACTATTTTGGCGACACCTACTTATTCATAATTAGCTTATTTGTATAGCGATACATAATTGTACATTGCCTGACATTGTTCTCTTTCACTTTTCATGCCAGAACAGTATCTTACTTGAATAATTATTTTTACGCACACTCTTTATTCTCTCAAAGTAGTATATTTTGCTCGGGACATTTTTTGTCTCTTTGTAGCTTTCTTTCTCGCTCTTACCGTTCATTAGGATGCCTCAGGATTAGGTACAAACAGGCAATCGTTAGTTAGACCCTACTCCGTTTTTCCCAAATAATCATCCATCCAGCTAGTGACGAGGCTCAATGTTGCTCAACTTTGGTAATCTTACCAGAACATGTATATCCAACGTGGGCTGTCTGTAACTCCGTAGCAGAAAGAGGCCATTCAGTCCAAGTCCTTGTCCTGGATGTTTGTCATTATCATCATCAACAGCATTACAGCACCCGTCGCTGCACAGAAACCTTCCCCAAGATTCGCAAGACCTCTCAGTGATGTGTGTCACAATGTCAATTATTTCTGAACTTGTATAGCTCTGTTTCTCTGAATTTTCTAGATGAGGTATTATTGTTTCTATAATTATTCGGACTATTCTCATCTTGGTTGTGACCAAGATGAGGATAGTCCAAACAATAACAGAAATAATTGTATAGCTCTATCATCTATTTTTGCCGGACTCATTTTCCCAACTGATCTCTGGGGATCCATGTTGTAAGTCATGGTGCCCAGTAGTTTATTACCATTTCTAAACTTCCTGATATGACTCAGCGTTGGTTCGAAACACAGCCTCCTGAACCGTGGACGGCACTCTACAACTTAACCCCTGTGATTGGTTTCATAGCATTGTAACTTCTACATTACCCATTTTCTTTTTTATCGTTTTTTTTTGTCACTTTCCAAATCATTTCATTCCTTCTCTTAACTTGCATCTTTTTCGTCTTTCACTCAACTTAGTTTGTTTTTTCCCCATTCATATTATTTTTCTAACGATCAGAACTTATTTGGCAGTATGTTGAGTGTATCAATTCTTTGTTCTTTTTTTTATGATTCTGATTTATTCCTTTTCTATTTATATTATCGTAAAGAAAGGCATTGTGGATGAAAGGAAACTGTAAAAAAACATTTTTGACTTGAGAAACCCGCCGATTGCCCAAAAAATAAAATTCTTGGCAAAGGGTCACATGTCCCGAAGTAATATTGGCGAGAAACGTAACACAACGGAAGCAAATGAGTAAAGATCTAACAATAAAAACATACAGATATATCCCGACCGATCATATTTCCATTCTTTTATAACATTGAAAATCAACTTTCTTATACATATATATATATATATATATATATAGAGAGAGAGAGAGAGAGAGAGAAAGTGCATGTATGCGTATGTATAACAGTGTATATGTATCTAAGACTGTATATGTGTGTTTATGTCCACTGCATACATACGTGAGGTTTGTGAAAACACTGGAAATTTTAAAGTAATCACAACCTAATGAATGCAGTTTGTATGAATTATGAACAAGGTTTTCCGGAAATGCGTATAACGAAAGATAATTTCCATGGTTGAGAATGATATAAGGTTGTGAGTTTCTGAAAACTTGTTCAGAATTGGATTGCTTCTCTGAAAGAGCCAAGCTAGTGTCTGATTAAAATATAACATTAAATCAAATGAAATCAAAATCAGAATCAAATGCTGAATGCCTATTTGTTTATTCTTTGGTATACTTATCAAATCGAAGATTTACCAGTTTATTGTAGGAGGAGATGGGCACCGTAATATCTATCCATCTATCTATCTATTTATCCATCTATCTATCTATCTATCTATCTATCTATCTTTCCATATATATATATATATATATATATATATATATATATATATATATATATATATATATATATATATATATATATACTGATACAATGTGGTAATTTGTGGTTATCATGCACATGAGCACGTGGTGTGGGTAAAAATGTTAATAAAGATGGAAACGCAAACGAATCCCTATTTTAAAAGAATTCAATGATTTATCCGTTTTCATTAAAGAAAACAATACATGTTTTGTTAATTTCTTTTCGTTCGTGCTTTTAAGAAATCTTGTATGTTTTAGTGCTGTTTGGGGCTATAAAACAGGAATAACGAATGTACTTACAGTTTGATATGGGGGGGTCCTGTGAGGAAATCGTAGCAGCTTCCGACTCACGAACCCCCCGGACGAAAATGTTCGACATTCATCGAGGCCAGCGCCAGAAAAAGCTTGAAGAGGTGGGAGAAAGCCGGAAGCTTCCCTTCTTATAATCAGCGACTGTTTGGGGTTAGACCAGGATGTGACATCAGTCGTCATTGTTTTTTTGGTGGCCTTCTGGCGCAGTAACTTCAGATGCAATTTTGTAGTGATGTTAACAGATAATCACGGAAAGGTACGCTGAAAGAAAAAGTTTGAGGAACTCAGCCGTAGATGTTACGTAAACACTATTCAATGAAATTTGATACTTATGCACGACACCTGGTTCAATACTGATTGATACATGTAAGAGTTCTAATCCATATATTCGCAGAATATTCCGGAAAAAAAAAGTATGACTCTTATATCTACGGTATGCAATCTATCTTGAGGCAGTCCTTTTGAGCTTGTATATTTTGAAGTAAGATTGTGCCTTATTGTTAAATCCTTGCAGATTTTGTGAAATCCAGGAACATTTCAAAAATTTTACGAAATCCATAATTTCACAATTAGTTCTATAATGGTTAATAATCTTGCAGTGCTGAACGTTACCCCTGTAATATGCTGGATCCTCAATTGTTTCAATAGATGCTTCGGCTTCTCGTCAAATCAAGTCGTATATGCACCGTAAATACTGGAGCAGAATATACTTGACACTTGGCACTAAGTGAGGGTCAAGCTCATTACAGTTGGTGGCATCCATTATCGTTTAAATCAAATTATATACTTATTTATTAAGCTTAGATGAGTCTGACATGTGGCCACAATTTTGGGAGCATCCTGTGAGAATCAGGAGAGGTACAGAAACAAATTAGTGGGGTGACCTAGCAAACCTTTGCTCTACGGTAGGTGACATTACTTAAAACTATATACAATACGAGGAATGTGCTCAACGTAATTTTCCCTCACAAATTTGAAATATAGTAATTATTAAATCAAACAGGAAGAACTAGATTATTCACAATTCTGAGCAGATTTTATTGATCAAAATTAGATAGATAGATAGATAGATAGATAGATAGATAGATAGATAGATAGAGATGGAAATCAAATCATCATCGGTGTGAGCGCAAATGTAGATCTACAATGGAGATTTGCTGATGGATATAAAGTGAGGGTCTACTTTATCATTATACATATACTGTAAATTCAACCACTCTTGAAAGTTAAAAAAAGTTTTGGAATTTTAAAAAATGAATTTGTTAACAGCTTGTTCGGGGTCGCATTAGCAAACGTAGAAAATATGCTGCATGGTTTCCTTGAGAGATTTTCATATACAAATACACGGACTGATGGACATTGGGTGAATTACAACCAGATATTAATAAATGTAATCAACTTGAAGAACTAGTCTTCTGTCCAAGATTTTAAAAAAAAATTGAGTTAAATCACAATATCGAGCAGAGTTTCGTATTATTTAATAATTTTTACTGAAAATAATCTTATCTAAAAAGGACATCTTTAAAAAGAACATCACTGAATATCTTTGCTTTCAGGTATTTCATATTCATAATGCAGGAAGACAAAGATCAGTGACTAACCAAATCAAATTCAAATTTGACGAAATTCAAATAAACTGATTACAGAGGAAACAGAACAAGAAAAAGAAAGAATTAGTCGTGCTATTTGCCACTGTCTAGAGAGAAATGTCCACATATGATATTCTGAATATTCAATAAAACGCTATTCTGTCTTTAATTCAAATCTGAATTTCAGCTAAAGACATTTAATGTTTTGGCGTCCAGTGTATTGTGAAGCATCAATGGAAAGGAAAAGAAAATTCCTCCCGAATGAAATAGCCCAACGATATGTATCAACCAACAGAACATTGAAAAAAAAAGACGAAGATTTCGTACAACTGTAATTTATTTATAGACCGGTTATTAACAGTAAAAAAATTCACGATAATATAAGACTTTGAATATTTTGAATATATTTGAATTTCTATTGGATGATTGTTCAAAAGGAAAGAAACTATACGAATGTATATATTTTTTAAAGGTCTACTCTATTTGAACAGGAATCCCGTTTTTACACGGTGAATATATCGATTGGCTTTGACAGATAAACTAATTAAGGGGCTGCCAGCTGTAAGAATCGAACCTGCGTTGAACAGAACGCCACCTTAGCGCAATGCTGTTCTTTAACGCCAGAGCTAAACAGCCAGTCGGTGCGGCAACTGCTTTATACCCAAATCTGGTCTTGTTTATCTACTGCCCGTATCTGCTGTATTCATGTCTCTCGAACGCAGCCAATTATATTATAATCAAATAGGTATTTAATCCGACAGAATAACGTAATCATTATTATTCTGTGGGATTTAGTATCCATTTCATTATAATACATACATACATACATACATACACACATATATATATACATATATATATATATATATATATATATATATATATATATATATATATATATATATGCGCACACACACATACATATATATATTGAGAGAGATAAATAGTATTGTGGATTCTCTACACAAACTAGCTCATGTTTCTGCCCTCTTTAGACCTCATCAACTCTACTTCAAGCTCTACTCTAAAACAACTTAACTCCAATAGTGAAATGTTGTATGTATCGAGCACTCTATGAAATAATATATTTTCATATTATGTTATACTGCTAGCCTGATCTGTACTATATATATATATATATATATGTGTGTGTGTGTGTGTGTGTGTGTGTGTGTGCGCGTGATTGCGTATGCGTGTGTGTGTATGTATTCGGAGAAGCAATGTCAAAATTCATCATTTAATTCTTGCAACAATTTGTTTTTACCTCAATTTTTGTTGTTGTTCTATTGCAACAAAACTTAGGCTGAGTAAATAAATCAAGAGCGCAGATCGGAATGAAGAATAAGTTTCAGGTGAGAATCGAACTCACCCCCTTCCATACTGTAGAGTGGCTGAAGTCGTGGTCAATGCAAGGGCGATTTTCATGGTTCGATGAATGCAAAAGTCACACTCTGGTCCAAAATTGTCCAGCGTTAAATTTCAGCTTGATCCGACAAACTAGGAGCCAACCTCACTGGAAGAAACGGTGCAGGCCCCTGTAACGATTGAGTTCTGTGAATAGATCTCAACTTCACTCCGATAATAATAATGATAAAAGCAGGCAACTGATGTGAAATTGCAAAAAAAAAAAAAAAAAAAAAAATAATAATAATAATAATAATAATAATAATAATAATAATAATAATAATAATAATAATAATGATGATGATGATGATGATGATGATGATGATAATAATAATAATAATAATAATAATAATAATAATAATAATAATAATAATAATAAAAATAATAATAATAATAATGACGACGACGATGATGATGATACCCGGATCTCGCTTATTGCATTGCTCGTACAACCAATGACAACGTAATGTATTGACTGTACCCTGAAGCCAAGAGACATATACCAGCAGCCATCTTGATTTTCTTTTTCGAATGACATCTTCACAGGGAAATATCCGGCAGGGTTTTGCCAACTCCAATGGCCAGGGGGGGGAGGTCATATAAACCACCATACGTATGCAAACATATATATGTATGTATGTATGTATGTATGTATGTATGTAAATATGGCACAAAAACTAAGTAAAAACTTGGCACAAAATGTATACACCATAAAGGATACATTAGATTAGCCCATCCCTAGTCCATGTGTTCAAGAATGTCCGACAAAGGAAATGCATACGCCCACTCTATGTAACAAAGCTCTTTGAAATGGACTATATAGGAACACACACACACTCACACATACACCCACCCACCCACACACACACACACACACACATATATATATAAATATATACATATATATTGTACGCATGTTTTAAGGTTGTTTTTGATATGAGATCGAGTTCAGAGTCATGAGTTAAACTTCTTGCATGCTTTATTGTCTGTTTAGTGTTTACATCATATAAAATATGGCATAAAAACTGAGAGAAAGGGAAATTTTCTTCCGCGTTTAACTATGATGAAATGAAAGTAAGGGTACAATCAGAGCTAATCATTACAAATTGAACTTGTTATCAAATATTTTTCAGGGTAAAAAGTGCGCCTTACCAGCAGGAAATGTGCCTGTACGATTTTTAGAGAAAATATTTTTAAAAATATAACTAATTTGCCTTTTTTTCCTTTTTTTTCAGTGGCAAATGGATTTGGATTAATTAAAAATATTCACTTACGGAAGCAATTTTTTTGGCAGTTCGGGATACAAGCATACAACAAAAAGGTAATTCTCTTTTCTTATAAATACGTAACGATCTTGCTATCAAATATATTGTTTTCAGTCAAGGAATTTGATTAAAATGTCAAAAAGAGTCCCAAGCAGAAAGAATGTACAGTTTTGTGGTTAATACTCTTCCATTAAACAGAATTTTTCATTTGCATATCAATTTGACATACATCGGTTGACATACAATCACAGAAGCAACAACTATCTTCACACACGTCGCCCATCTTGTCGATATTTGATTTCCAGTCAGATACTTGGGAACATCACTCTATCAATTATGGATAAGGCTTGTCAGATTATTTGCTTTGTCTTTATTCCCACGAAAAGATGTTCATGGAAGTTGCATCAGGTGACCTAAGCCGCCTAAAAATTGGTCCTTCCCTCTTGATCCATCGGTTAAACAACCTTTCTTTGAGGAATTCGTATCTTTCGCTAGAATTTTAATATCGTCTTGATATACTGCGTGTGATTAATAGGACCAATATAGAGTGAAAGTGATTTCGTCGTCTTTATTCTACCACAAACATAATTGTGTTAACGATTGTATTTTTATATATAGTTTGTATGTGTGTATTTATCTATTTAAGCATATAGTTATATGCATGTCTGCATGTAGTTGTCGAACAATCACCCATCTACAAATTATCATTTGATATATACGAGCAATAGTATTTCCAACTAAAATGCACATATATGCAGCAATGTTCAGAAGATATGTTCAATTTCCATTCAAGTACGTTGGATAATCTTTCCATCATTGGCGGATATGTCTTGGCAAATTCTTTGTTTCTTCTCTAATGTGTCCCCTCGAAAAGAAGTCAACGACATCAGGTGACCTATGCGGCTAAGGAATCAAAACATCCTTTCCGATCCATCAGCTACGGAACGTTTCATTGTTTAATTCGCGTACCTGAACACGCCAGACTTTCAGGATCAAATTCACTCTGAACACATCTATTTTTGCCAGTAAGCCGAATTAAAGAAATGTTTTCCTCGCTTTCTCTCTCTCTCTCTCTCTCTCTCTCTCTCTCTCTCTCTCTCTCTCTCTCTCTCTCTCTCTCTCTCTCTCTTTCCATTTCTGACTAATTGCAATAATGAAGTTAATCTTCTAGGAATTTGACAATATTGTCTGGATGTGCAATGCTCGCCTAATGCACCCTCGGATATGAACTAACATAAATAAAAAAATCCAGTCCTTATCTGGATATGACTTGGCTTTTTCTTACCGCAATAAGAACACCAAAAATACTAGAACAGTCCTCACCGAATTCAGAGAGGTAAAAATGATCATTCCCCTAAAGTTATTTGAAATCATGGCCAACTGGTCGGTAGCCATAACTCTTACCAACTAAGTTGACATTTGTACAGAAATTCATCTCACAAATACGCAAGGTCTTTATACATTCAAATAAATAAATACATTTACACTGAGAATTATATTTTTCATATATACATATATATTAAACTTTCCGTCAACTTCAGTTAATATTGAATGTATCATGCACTTTATGAAAAACAAAACACCATACATCGGATATTGAATTACTGATTTGTACTTTGAGATATATATTTATATATTTAAATACATGACCGATAGGGAATGAGACAGCCTCAGAAGTACAAGTATATGGAATCTTTATTTGTTAATTTATTAATTCATAAATTAATTGATTGCCATGCTATACATGTATTAAGAGGGGTTCCCATTTTCAGTAGCAAGTGTGTACCTTTCAGAGGTTAAAAGGTTTCTGTAGCAAAACAAGTTTATCATCAGCTACTTCGAAAGCAAGAATGGAAACCAAGAAAGAGGATTTCCGATTGGTCATAATGGTTACTGTATTATATAAGTGGAGAAAATGCTGGTGGCGTGGTTGAATATTCTGTTGAAAGTAGTAGCAGTAGTTATAGGTATTTCATTGGTTTTGCTGGTCAGAAAGGATGGGCATTCTTTAGCATCTGTTTTCATGGATATTGGGGAGCTGGATAGTAGTTTAGTGCATATATATATATATATATATATATATATATATATATATATATATATATATATATATATATATATATATATATATATATATATAGATATATATATATATATGCATATACATATATATATACATACATATATATGTATATATATATATATATATATATATATATATATATATATATATATATATATATATATATATTACTTGAAGTACGTAAGTATTTAAGGAATAAAAAAACTAAAGCTTTAAGACGGAATATAGTTTCCATCCATTCAATGGCTAAAGATAATGGGACCCTTAAGGCTTTGTTTTAGGGAACCTCTTTCAACATTTTGTGAGATTATTTATCATATCAGCTGTGGTGCAGTAGATGAACTATTTTTTACTAAAAAACATTACACTTTTGCTTGTATTTTGACTATTCATTGGGGTGAAAAGATTTTCCTTCATTCTTAACTCCCAAAAGAGGATATCTCCCATTTTTGACCCCCTCAAGACGGTAGAACTCTCCAATTACTACTGAACTCATCGATACTAACTGAGTTAAAGTCTCCTTTCACTTTTTACACCCCAAAAGAAGTGAAAATTTCCCTACACTTCTGACTCTTTGAGCCATAAAGAAAGTATTCCTTGACATTTGACCCCTGAAAAGAGGGGTAAAATGTTTCCAGGTCTCTTTTGATCAATTGGAGGGAGCAAAAGTATCCCTTAATTTTTCATTCTTCAGAAGAGTGGAGAGTTCCCCTCCCTACTATCTGAAACCCTCAATTCTATTTCATAAACTGCCCTAATATCTTTGAGATTCAATGGCAAAATCGACTATCAAACATCTCTCATATATATTTATATAGCAAAGAGAATAAAAGAACAAAATATCTACCGTCACTGTTGCCCTTTGCAAGGAAGAAAAAATATCCAATTATTTTTGTACCCTCGAGATGTAGGGTAGTTTTTCTTAACTGAAGACTAATTCTTCAATCACTGTCCTTGTACTGAGTGAAAGGCATTGAGTACCTTTTTTTCAAAATCTTCGGTTTGATTTGGTGGTGGACTGAACAATAACCTGCTGCACAGGAGATGAGCAAGCATATATATATATATATATATATATATATATATATATATATATATATATATATATGATCAATAATTGTGTAATCCACAGACAGCTGTTTCGTTGTATTACGACTCTTCAGTGTGGCTATTGACTATATATATATATTCAATATAGTACCTTTGCTGTGCAATTTGTCCGGTGTTCTTTAACTTTAAATACGCCGTCAGAAACAATGCTTTTGATTTGCTTTTCAGCCACATTTGTACCGCGAGTTTTACATCTTGGTCTGTGGCGAATCGATGACCTCGTAAGGTGTCTTTGAGAGGATCAACTAGACAGCAATCTGATGGAGCGAGGAGGATGCTCCAATACCTCGAACCCCAGTTCCTGGAAGCTTCAAACCGTGTGGGCAGACGTATGTGGGCGTGCATTATAATGCAGAAAAATAATATAATTTTACAATAGATGTCGGCGTTTGCTCCGAAAAACTGGCCAATTTTTCAACAATGCATTCATACTTACTCTGCCGTGGTAAAATACTGTTTCCATATTGAGTTGAAAGCCTCCGATGGGTTCCAGCTCTGGTGCGAATCACTGCTCGTTGTTTTCCCTCAGTGCAAACTGTGAGCGGAGTGGCCGTGAACACAAAGGCGACTCTTCAGCAATGAGCTTTCACTGTGGCAAAGGCAGACACGCAGTTATATCATATGCACGCCAAGAATCCCATATGGTCACTTTAACGAAGCATGTAACAAAGGGCAGATAGTAACTGACTCGCCCTTGTATACATATCTGCATGTGTGTGTGTGTGTGTATGTGTGTGTGTGCCTTCACTAGGATAGGAGTACATTTAGCGAAAAGATTAGTATAAAGCCTTGGTGATAACCACATGTTCTAATATATCGGTTTTATTTAGACACGAACACACGCACAGAATGAGAAACGATTTGATCTAGACTAGATTTATTTTATTCATGCGCATAGCACCCTTATTTTTCAAGAATAGTCCTCGTGGATGAGATTAAAGATGTTTTCTCTTCTCTCTAAGAGTTGTGTTACCCATGCAAATAGTATGGACTTCTATTTTGATTTACCTTCTGTTTTTAGCGGAACCATACTTAATTAGTTATCTGAAACCTGTGTCATCTTACACAAGCGCACTCATGGATACACACACACATACACACACACACACATACATATATGTGAGCTTAAGCATACATATGGGTTCGCACACACCAAGGTCCGTGCATGCACGCACACTCAGAAATACGTGAACACACAAAGACATATGCACTAACACATTCACGTGCACAGACGCACAAATATGCACGTGTACACAAATATAGGCCCCTCACACATACGTATGTACATACACACAAACATAACCATGCACGCACACACTGATACGCGCGTGTGGGTCCGCATTCACACGTGCAAATGTGTGTGTACGTCTATCTGGGGGCACGGTATCACCAGGTTTAAAAGAGCACCTGGGACAACGCACGTGCACAGACTCCCAGACGTAGCTGCATACACTTACGCTCAAAAACCTGCACAGATGATAAATGTATTTACACAAATCCTGTTGTTATAACAGCGACGGTGCCTCAAACAATGTCATGACCAGATGATGATCAGGCATGGTACCGGAGCCGAAGCATCATCACCACTAATCTCCGGTGCCCTATCAGTACATAAAAATATCACCAGGTTTTTTTCACAGTGTTGAAGAGCCAGATTCATGCAAATTCAGCATCTGTCCGATCTTGGAGCTTGTTGATTCATACCTTTTGGTAACAATTTGAATCAAGTCAGGTACATTGAGGACTATTTTGGCAACAAATCCTCGGTATCCAAGCTAGCATTGCCCGTCCTCGTACAAGAGTGACAAATCCATACAAAAGCTGCCTCTGTCTGGTATTAGAGCCTCATATATCGTTTTCTCTGTTGATGATTATCCAGGTCTATTCAGATATCACGATTTTTGACTCTTGTGCACTTTTTATGTAAAACGTAAGGTAAAGGACAGAAGAGATGGAAGGAAGACAGAACTGAAAATTTGTGGGAGTGTTTTGGGAGTTATTGGGATTGCTGGACTGGATCTATACATTCGAGAAATTAAAATTTAATGGGTATAAAGAAAGGTTGTGGACGATTTTATAATCATTTGCTGGAAAATATACACACTCACATATAGATAGATCAACATTGCTTGGAGTCATGATTATCATCTTAACATTCTTTATTTTTTAATCCACGGAACAGTTACTTGGTGAACAACTTTTTATCACCAAAAGAAAAAAAATCACACATACTACCATAATATCTGATTTTGTGTAAATCATAAAAACCTTTCAAAAGACTACATAAATTTCGAAAATGAATATTTGGAATAAATTGCCTGAAATGACAGAGAATTTCTCTCTTTCTTTCTCTGTCTCTCTGTCTCTGTCTGTCTGTCTGTCTGTCTGTCTGTCTGTCTGTCTGTCTGTCTGTCTGTCTCTCTCTCTCTCTCTCTCTCTCTATATATATATATATATATATATATATATATATATATATATATATATATATATATTATCATGGTTTATCCAGTTATCAAGAGTAAAACTTTAACTGAATTATTTTTCTTCATAAATTTTTTTGTTAAAATCATATTTAAATGAAGTAGCATTATATATACATATATATATGTATGTGTGTATGCGTGTGTGTATGTGTGTGTGTGTGAATTAGTGAACACACGCTTATATTGTGTGCTCTATTTCGAGATAAAAATACGTTGCTTATTCATCGGCTTACCTTGTCACATCTGATATATCTCCTTTGATAGGGCAATGCCTAAAATTAGAACAATCCTCCAAGAAATGTCTGTGCAGAGACATCTTCAGCCACGTGTCTCTATGTTACTTATTTTCACATTATGTCGTATCTCAAGCTATGAAACTTCCTTTGATCTACGAATGTTTTAAGACAGAAGGTCGGAACTAAGACGTCATAATATATTTCAGTTCTTCACGTAACGAAAACACTAATCTCTGCATCTTAACAATCAGCTCGAATCTTGAAAGGGATTTCAGACTTTTCAACTACCCCTTATCTTCAATTGCACGTTGTAAGTAGAGAACACTCAGCTCATATCTCTGTCAACGCTGATGTCAGGAGGAGTAATTGGGTATGGATCCGCCCCATAATTCAGCCACTTCGCCTGCATTGTATTGTCTCTCCTTCTAAAATATTAGATTAGAACTAATTGAGAACTTTTGGAGTTATAGTGCGGAAATAGTGTGAAGCGGAGGACCAACTCTCAATAATTTATAAGGGGGAAATTTCCTGAGCGTTGCCAAACCCAAAAGATGGTGATGATAGCATGTTTGGTTGGGTTGTTGAAGTTAAGGTAGTCGGATACTACAGGATACTATGGTGCATGAGATCCTAGAAAACGGAGTTCTATTATGATTTGCAGTAAAATAAATGCTGAATACTGTTTTTCGTCTTGGTTTGTAGAAGCGAAAAAATTGCAGAAGGCAAACTTTTGAAAATCAGGGATAGCTGTAATTCTAACGTATCGTATTTCTCAATATATATATATATATATATATATATATATATATATATATATATATATATATATATATATATATCCTGCTACCATAGAAATTCCCAAACCGATTGATCATCTATTCCGAATCAAAAATGCATTATCCTGTGCGAACTATTGTATGTACAAATAAGTATCAATACTATTTTTTCAGTAGATTATGAAAACCAGGATTTTTCAGCTGAAGCTTTTCATGGGAAAATGTTTCTGTCTTATGTGGTGAAATACAATATTGCAAAATAATTTTCCAGTGGATCATAGGCGATGAAAAGTACATTTCTGAAATGTTTGACTTCGTAATTGATCATCTACGAATGCATGACGTGAATAGTGATTTTTTTGGTTGTTTTCTCGTAACAGGTTTGCTGATAAAAATATCTCAGACACTCAATTTTAAATAATAGACTCTTTCAGCGGAACGGATTTTTTTTCTTAGATTTTTTTTTGAAAAAATAGATAATCTTATGGTGTCTAATTACAGATAGTCTTCGCTTTCTGTAAGTTCGCTTTACGCTACTTATTTCAATATAACAGAAAAAAAAGCAAAAAGCGAAAAATGATCCTCAGCCTTCGTTTTGCAGTGAGCTATTATAGAGGCTCAAACACCGTCTACCCCTTCACCCTTTCTCTCCCACTCCCCAATCTCTTGTACACTGAACCATCCCAACTTCCGTTGACCCAGTCTGATACTCCATATTCATCAATTTTTTGCCATGAAAATAATGGTAACTTCTTTTCGCTTTATGCCATTTCTGAAAGGCTTTTATCGGAACTGTCTAATTTCGGTTAGCGAGGAAATCTTTTTTCATTCTTTTCATGGCTTTTAGGATGTTGGTGAATGAAAGCAAGGATGATATATGAGTATTTTCGAGCAGATCAGTTGATACTTTATATGGTCATTGTCGATTTCCAGTTCAAAACAATTTATATAAGATACAAGAATCATAAGTTCAGCAACTCGTTCAACATCCGTGGTAGTAGAAGTACAAATATGAGGGAAAGGGAGAAAAGCACGAAAAGGCAATGTTCTAATGACGTCACACTTTTTACGTGAGATCACGCCTGTACCTTTCTTCCTTCTTGATTAATGTAACTGCAACCGACCGACTGACAGACGGACCGAAGAATGTATTTACAATCTTCAAGTATAAGTAAATCAGCATCTAATGCAGTCGTTGAACATGATGAAAGAAAACAATAAATGTTAATATATCAATGTTGGGCCTTTTTTCAATATGCTTCACCTTGACAGTTAAAAGAGATTGATACAATCCTTACAGTAACAAGAAAAATGACACACTCGGTTCAAAACATGCAACATTGTTGATACAAGCTTTGGCAACATTTGGCAACATTTGGCAACATCTGTTTCTATAATGAAATAATTTGTTTCCAATTGATTTTTTTTTCAAGTTAATCCCCGTTAAAAATGTTCGAGACAAAAATAAATAATCACTGCATCAAAAATAACACGACAAATATAGCCCAAATTGGAATATAATTCATTGGCAAATCAACAAGTTTTATATATATATATATATATATATATATATATATATATATATATATATATATATATATATATATATATATAGATATATATAGATATAGATATATAGATATATAGATATAGATAAAGAGAGAGAGTGGGGTATACATTAGTTATAAACTGCTTTCTTTCTCTTTTCTTTCTTTCTCATACTTCCTGTTTTTCTCTTGAATTTATTTTTTTCAAGAGAATAATTTGACATAATGTGACGTAAAAAAAATTAAAAAAATATCCTCTTTTTTTCGTCTACTCTATATCTCATATTTTCGTACTTATCAACGCTAATATCCGGTTCAAAAAAGTCTGAACGAAAAAACTTTCGTCGCAGTTCTTAAAAAGTAAATTTATCATAAATCAATTGGCAAATAGAAACCACGTTCCACACATCTCTGAATAATGACGAACTTTTTTCTTTTTTTTTTTTTTTGTTAAAACTACTAGTCGAGGCGGATAAATATTTGTTAAGAAACAATTTTTTTCGGAGAAAATGCTGATATGTGAAAATCAGGGGCACACACTAAATCATTTGTAATTTCACCATTGTGTGAAATCTGATAATAACAAAGCAATTATCCCGTTGCTTTTATATATCAAGAAGTTAAAGAGTTACTCAACAATCAAGTGTCAAATGAGTAACTGATAATATCGTGTAATTAGGAATAAGTAATAACGTATAATTACGAATTATTTGTATTTTATAATTAGGAATTAATCAGTTAAGCCTTAACCGACTCCGTTTTGAGCTAAGGAATGCCTTTTGCTCTCCACGCCCAATTCTTAAATTACCACCCTCTCCTACGTATTAAAATTGCCCCCCTTTTGGGGCGTGCTCCTAGCACTCAGAATCACTGGTTTAATATAGAGAGAAAGCATTATCAGTTCCTTCCGCGACTTGAAACGTACGAGCGACGTTAGTGAAAGGCGGACACACAGACACAATCACAGACACTCACGCAAAGGCTAAGTTGCTAATTGTCACGATCGTAAATTTCGTACAATTTCACGCTACATGCGCTTATATAATAAATTCATTGAGAAAGAAGCCGGTGTGTATTTTTGTAAGGACGTGACAGTATATATTTTAACAAATAGATACATGCAAACGGAAAAAGAAAGGTGGTATGCAGAATAATGAACAGTGTTATTTTCTTGGTTCGCTGGTCGTAAGACAGGACTCTTCCATTGAAAAGTTGAAATTTTGATGGGAAAAATACTTCCTACCAACTGTCTTGAACCATTCTCTATTCCAGTCAAACGAATCTTATATTTTCTTTGATCTAAAATTGATCCCGATGTATGTGTGAATTTTCAACGAGTACACCATACGGAAAAAAATATCAACAAAAAAACAACAACAACAAACAAACAGATCAGAATACATTGTATTACAATGATATGCAAGCTATTCTCGTTGGGTGTAGTTAGTGGGTTCGATCCTGATCGGTTCTCATAGTGGAGTTAATATATGATGAACAAGGTGATTTTCGTGGCTTGCAGTCAGAAACATTTGTCTCTCTTTCTCTCTCACTCAAATGGAAAATTTTGCAGATAAAAATACCTCCAGCCCATCATCTCGGATTATGGATTCTTCAATTGCAATAAATTCAATATTTTATTTTACCACAGAAATGCAAGTATACACGTGAATTTTACTCGGGTTATAATTAGTCTACTTCTATACAATGAACAGTGAGATTGTCTTGATGCTCTGTCTGTGCGCGTAGACTATTCCACTCGAAAGTAATAATTTTGCTGAATAGAAATAACTTCTACCCACTATATTAGACAGAGGACTTTTCCAATGTAAAAGTTTTTTGGTTTCTTTTTCTAAAAAGAACATCAATTAATGGAATCCAATTACACGTAGTCCTAGTTTTTCGAGAGAACGTTTTATGCCACATTTCGGCTTTTCCGAAAAGAAGGCAAAAACTGGAAATAGCGTTCAGCTCTTGTTTCGTTTTTTTTTACACACTCTTGCACCTTTGTCCCTCCCTCTCCCCTATACCCTCGCTTGCCATAACCTCTGTTTATTCAGTATAGTATACCCTCTTATTGGGCTCAAAAAAATGTTTCCAATATAAATCAATGGTAATTGCTTTTTCGCCTTATGCAATTTCGGCTTGCATAAAGCTTTCATAAGAACGCTTTACTCTCAAACTATAGGAGGAGGGCCTGCATATCCGGGAATTTCTTTTCACGGGAATTAACTCGTTCATCCATAATTCAGGGACGAACGCATTTGTACCGACAAATGAAAAGCATTGTCGAATTTTCTGCTGCGGACGGTGTTTCAGTAATTAATTTCGGTCTCTGAGCTATTTTTTCTCCAGGGACTACGAAATTTTGGTCTGTTTTTTTTTTTCTTCCTTCCTACATACCCTAGTATTATTGAAGTAATTTATTAATACGGCCAGTGTTGCCAATTTAGCACTCAGCGTGGGCGTGCTAAAACATTTTTTGCCATTGCAGGGCGTGTTTCCAACCATTTTAAAACATCTTCAGAACGGTTTAAGCAGTGATCAGCGATTTTCAGCTGTATATTTTGCTTGTAGCGCTTTATTCAATTGGATTGGACGAGTCGCATCCATTTTTTTTCTTTTTTTTTTTTTGTATATCATACATTGCATTACCGAGGTTCTCATGGTTCGCCTCCTTTGCATAGAGTTTCCTGGTTTGCTCAGATAAAAGACATTTGAACTTTACAAGGAGAAAGACGAGAATAAATAAGAGCAAAAACACACTGATTAAACCAACAAGACAGAAGGGAAATATTTTGAATGATTGTTCGGATAACTGCTCCGCTCATGAAAAGGAGACCATAACATACACAATTAAAGGATCTTGATATCTCATTCGGATGATCCGACATTCTAATAACCGATGTTCGGATAACTGATCGAGTCATGAAAAGGAGGCCATAATATACACAGTTAAAGGATCTTGATATCTCATTCGGATGATCCGACATTCTAATAACCGATGTTCGGATAACTGATCCGGTCATGGAAAGGAATGCCATACGTAACACAATAATGGGACCTTGAAATCTCGTTTGGATAATCCGAAATTCTGATGATTGACGTTCGAATAATCACGGATCCTCTGTATATACTAAACTTACAATAGTCTGGAACACAACCACTAAGTTGTGACAAGCAGTTAGGATTGAATCCACTAACACAGCACTTATATGTGAGGTTTACTATCCCTTAACGGCAGGAAGCTTTATAAACGTCTATAAATACCATATATGCCGATATATAAAAAGGATACGAATAATAATAATAAAATATATGTGAATAGTCCACTGCATCCACGGCATTGGTATTATGACCTTGGGCCTGTGAAGCAAAGCTCGATGTGGAAAATTAGCTTGGATGCGTAGCAGTGAGAGATAGTCCGTATATATATATATATATATATATATATATATATATATATATATATATATATAAATATATATATATAGAGAGAGAGAGAGAGAGCAAATACTGTTTATTCACTGCCAAAGGGAAGCTGGCCTGAAGAAAAGTTATGATAATAATAATGATTTATGATGCTTTATCTAATGAAAATAAATAATAAAAATAATTGCTACATTCGTCTTGCAGATTGGCATATATGCCCCAAACCGCTGCATATTTTCATGTGTGATATGGCAATCTTTAATGCCCGAATGCACTCCCCCTGAGGGCTGGATTTCACCTTTCTTTTTTCTTTTTTTTTTTTTGACTCGTGTGTGCTGCCTCTTCCACCTCAGGCACTTTCCAGTGAGATTTTTTTTTTCCATTCAGACTTCATCTCAGAAGAGGCTTGTGTTTCGTTTTCCCTCAAAGCATATTCCGCTGCGGGTAGCAAAGCTGGATGAAGCATAAACCGGAGGAAAATTGAAGATATATATATATATATATATATATATATATATATATATATATATATATATATATACATATATATATATATATATATATATATATATATATATATATATATATATCGGTCGAAAAAAAAGATTTAAAAAAGACGAGGATACTGGTCTGGGATGATGAAAATACTTCATCTTCATAGTTCTGAATATAAATGCTTGAAAAAACCGGCTCAATCAAGCGGGGTTTCGGCTAGTTTCCGAGGAAGGCCTAAATGAGGCCTACCGATATTAATTCTGGGATCAAAAAATAACCTACTCAAGCGGTCAAATTTATACCTTGTTTTGATTATTTGACATTTGGTTCTTTTTCGTGTAATGCAACTCTTTGTACTTCGATAATAATGATCCAACTCAAGATAAATACAGATGCTGCAAAAGAAAGGACCCTGCTGCTACTGTTATTTACTTCTATTACGTTATTAGATATGTAATTAAGAGATTAAAAAAACGCCCATAACTTGGACGAAAAAAGAATTTCGTGCCATTCGTAAAGAAATGGTGATCGGTGGAAATGATATAAAACTCATTTGTTCCAGATGTTCTGAACTGGCGATCGGCTAGTTTCTTGTCAACGATGAAAGGTACTGAAACACCGATTTTTCTTTCTGCCAGATGCTCTGTGAGGTTGTTCACTCCATATGCTTTGTTGACGTTATCGGCAGCTTGAGCAGCAATATATCTCAATTTGAAATCTTCATAAGTCTTGATAGACACCGTTACTATTTGGAGTATAAACATCTTCAATGATGATTAATCATTTCTTCATTTACATTGAACCTGCAAATAAAAATCACATCGGCATCATCCTCTATGATGTATGACGTGACATTGCATAAGTAAGAACACAGGACGTGGATAATGTGGAGAAAACATTGAACTTCTACGAAAATTGGTTGCTTTCGCTTTTTGAATATGTTTAGATATATCTATCAAATAGATATCGAATGTTTTTATTTTAGCTATTTTTAATGTAATTAGATATTAGATATTATTTTATACGTATATTAAAATTCAATTCAAAATATTTTTAGCAAAATTAGTTAAATACAATCAATACTATACTGGCTGGGTTACCCAGCGTTGCCTGAGGAAAACACCAAATCTAACAATACCGGAAAGCAAATGATATTTCATGGAGATTTTACAGATTGGCAAAGTGGGGTAAGATGCTTGCACTAACATGCACTCACGAGCGGTCCAATGCATGCAAGCGTAAACATCATCTAGGCTTGCATATAGCTTGCGAAAACCGTTAAAATTGTGCTGTTGGAACAGCACACGCACTGAGAGAAAGAGAAATTCATATCCGTGGTTACGTATGATGAATGGAAAGTTAGGATGCAATTTAGCATCACAGGTACTGCCAATAAAACCCCTTCTAAAAAATCGTAAATATTTCCTCTTTGAAGACTGGCAAATTTCAAGGAAGTTTAGGCATCAGATTAGTTGGAGGGAAAAAAATTGAATTCTGTCCAGTCAGAATTTCGGATTATCCAAACAAGATTTCAAGGTCCTATTATTGTGTTACATATGGCTTCCTTTTTCATGACCGGATCAGTAATCCGAACAATAATTTTTAGAATTTCGGATTACCCGAACAAGAGTCTTGTTTCTAATCACTGGCTTATTGCTGCTCTCCTAGATTTCTTCAGAAATGAAAGTAGTTGTTTACATGTGAGTGCGAGCGCAGACCAAACAGGGTTTGAATCGTTCACGAATTACATTTCCCGTTCCTCTAACCATTTGGCTGCTGAGCTACTTTGATTTTTGAATATTTCACTGAATCTTTAGATAGAAGCTTACGAATCAAGGTGGAATTTTCTTTTGAACAAAACAACGACTCCTCACACGAGTGTAGGTTTAAATAAATAGCGAAAAACTTCACTGGATGATGCACATCTCCAATTATATAGATAGAGTTTTATGGATCAAACTCGAATAGATTTTGAGAAAGTCGCACATGACTAAAACAAATAAAGAATTGTACTTCTTTCAGAGAGCAAGATCACAGACATCAACGAAATCAACGATTTATTCAGCAAGATTTGACCTAGAGATATCTGTTGTAGTTAATTTGAGACTTGTTGATTCAGACATGCCTTTGCTTCTGTTCTATGATGCGTAGTTCTCACCATCTCAAAGTATAGACACACGTACACACTTGAGCGATTTATGATATAGATCGATACTTGTATAATGTTCTCGATAACAGTTTTTAAAAACTGTTTCCCAATGCAAACACGCTAGTCCGAGTCCGCATATTCATTTACGGATTTGTAGAGTTACAGCCAAATTGCATTTGACACAACGGTTCTCATACGATCATCGAAGTTAAGAAACATCCAGCCTTATCAGTAACTGGATCGATGATCTTCTGGGAATATCGTGAGCAGTTGGGAATCATGCACAAAGCTTCATGAGACGATCTCGTCATTCTTTCAGGATGGATTTCAGTAGAGTTTCAAAGTAATATAATGCTGTTATAATTATTTGTAGGATTATATATCCATTTTCCAATAATCTATCCATGTATCTATCTATCTATCTATCTATCTATTTCCATACATATATATATATGTATATATATATATATATATATATATATATATATATATATATCCTTCATTCAAACATACATTGTCAAAATCATAGACAAGATGAAATTAAAAAATCAAATGGACAGAGTAAGTCAGCTATTTTCAACAATATATATATATATATATATATGTATGTATATATATATATATATATCAGAATGGGGATCCCTAGCTCTTCGCTAAACCAACTTGATATCAAAAGTTGAATGTATCGAGAACTCTATGGAATAGACCCATCGTACATCGGATATTATAATATATTATGTTATATTGCATCTCTGATTTGCACTGGGTATGTATTTATATTCACACACACACACACGCGCACACACACACATATATATATATATATGATAAGTCTGGTCTATGATAAAAGCTACCTTTGTTCCGCAGTGATAGTTTATCGAATAGACCTTGTCGCTACCCAAAATATCGAGCAGTTTTCGAATAAAGAATTTATCGGAAAATATATATGGTTTGGTTAAGTATCTTTTCTATTTACATTTATCTAAATTTGAAAATATTTATGAATGCGTTGTATTTTTGAAACTGTTTTTGAAATGACTTACCGATGTTAAACAGAGAATGGGTCATTTGGCCTAGACATCGTAAATAGACATAAACTATCAAAGCTAAGTGGAGATGCTAGAGGATGTTTTACTTGCTTATTTTTATTTATGCTGTCTAGGCCGTGTGACTTGTACTCCGTGTAACAACGGGTTGGGGGTCATTTCAAATAGAGTTTCAAATAATATAACTAATTCATAAATATTCTGTCAGTTTAACAATCCATTTTTCCTACGGTCCATATTTGCTTGGTCTAAGACTTAGACCAAACCACATTTTTAAAGACGCGTTCTGCCTGGCTTTTTTATTGTTTTGGTGGGGGGGGGTACAACTGTATCACTTTTTCTGTCAGGAAATGTCTTTAATTTTTTGGCTTCTTTCGCCCACTTTTAATTAGAGGCCTGCACCCACGATAAAGTCATTAGGTTCGCTTCTATTGTAACTCCCTACTATTTATCCTACATACCTGCGTTTCTTGCCTGCCTCATATGTTCATATGTGTTTATACAATCGTAGTGAGCAAATCTGATGGACAAATCCTGATTCAATTCTTTGTAATTGACACACGCACGAACACACTCACGCATATGTACACAAACATCCTTCTTAGGACTGAGACCCGGAAACGAGAAGCTCCGAGACACGAACACACAGACACATGCACACACGCAGCAGAAACACACGTGTAATTTCAACTCCGCCAGTCACAAGTCGCTTCATCAGCAACAAGCCTACCTTGAAAACTCTCCCTATTACGACTACGACCACTACGGCGACGACTATCATTACGGAGAAGACGACATCAGGAACCACTACAAAGAAGAAAGAACTATTACTATTACTCTTACTACTCTTCAGATAACTACTATTAAGACTACTACAACCGCAGTTCGAGCAACTCTAATTCTCAAGGAATACCTTAGAGGAGGGTCACTGCTTTCGACGCTCATCTTCGAGACTCAGTAGATCTCATTGGTTTCAAGAAGAAAGAAGAAGAAAAAGTTAATTTTCGTGGAATTATCTGTCTAAGTGTCGGTGATTTTCCTTAATGACAAAAAGTACTAACTGGCTCTAATTCCAATGACAGAGATTATGATCAGTGATTCTCCGTAAATCATACTAAGCGCTCTCCGTAGGAGTTCTGTTAGATGTAGTATCAATAGTGGCTCTCTGTAACGGTAAGATTTACCTAACGATATTCGGATATTGTGGATTTTACCAGTACTGAACAGTAGCGACAATAAAAAGTTTTTCTGTTTTGTTTTTTTCCCCCATTTTCAAACTCTGTATACCTGCTTTCAAAGCTGGAAATTATTTCTACCTTTAAGTATACATATATGTATGTACATATATACATGTATTTTCTATGAATACATCTTTAGTGGACGAACTAATATTGACAGATTGAACAAAGGATTGAGTTAATAACACCTGCAGCCTACGTCACCGGCATTGCTTATCATTAACTGCTTTTTAGCATTACTTGACATTACAGGGAAAAAAAAGTCCCACTCTTTGAATATGGATAGTCCATATGAAAGTCCGTAGAATGGATCAGTCAAAAACAAAAAAAAAGAATGAGTTCAACTTTTCGAAAAAAATCTCTTTGAATAAATAAAAGCGACAGCTTTAACAATTCGAGCCGGAAGAAATAAAGAATAATGTTAGTAAAACACTAAATTTCGGATTTTTACCAGCTTCGGATTGTAAATAACATGAGCTGTGAGGGTTTTCCGCATTCTGTATTATCTTGAGTTCTCGAAACTGTATTGGTCAGGTAGAGAAAAGAAGATTCTGCGTACATCGAACTGGTCCCGAGTTCGATACCTAAACGGAAACGTAGCTCTTTTGTTAGCTGCTATCGCTGAAGTACTACGAAAGAGCGGAAACAACACGGACCGTGGAATTTCCCTTGACGGAGTAGTAACAAAATAAACCTCTATCGTTTGCACCGTTGAAACAGCATTTACGGTGGAATAAATGGATTGGGAATTTGATCCTTAAAAGAAAACTAGACTGCGCGCAATCGAAATGGTCCCGAGTTCAATCTCCTGACGGGAGAGTAGCTTGATAAACCTTCATCGTTTGCTGCTGTTGTTACACTACCACTGCAGTAGTTGTCATCTTTCCAAAGATCGGACACAACCATGGACCTTGGAATTTTCATTTCGGCAATAATGGATTAAGAAAACCCGAATGGATGAGAGAACGGAAGATGCGTTTCCAGGATAATGATGAATCCGATGCGGACACTTCTACCGCCACCTCGGCCGTTGTCGTCGTCGTCGTCGCCGCTGCTACCACTACTGGAAGCCGGGCTGCTGATGCTGCTGCTTAGGCTGCTGCTGCTGCTGTTGTTGACCGGAACGTGGTGCTACAGCCTAGAATCAGCTGTCCAACCGGTTCCAGCAGACCACCTCCTTCCTCCGTGGTAGAACTTCGATGGAATCGATAGCAAGTCTTCCCACGGAGAGAGAAACATACAAAGTCAAGACAAGGCTCAACTGGAATGTCTAACTAACATCTGTATTTCTGAGTTTATTTTTTTTCATCCGGATAATAGAGAAAGAAAAAAAAAAGAAGAAAGAAAAAATAAGTACCCACCCACTGACACGCACACAAACACATATACAGACACATGCATAAAAAAATTATATAAATATGTATACATAGTCTTATCTAGCATACAAATTGATTCATACATGAAAAGCAAGCTGTCACGCACAGACACATACTCAAACACATACGTATAAGTATACATACATATATATATATATATATATATATATATGTAAACATAAATATGTATACCTAATCATATTTATCATACGCCTTGATACACGCATACATCCCTGCATAGATACACACACACGGAGATTATAAGATAAAACAAAAAACACTCACACATCGATGTGCACACGGACACATACACACACACATATATATATATATGTATGTACACATTTAGATATAGTCATACCTACGTTAGCCTTGATGCAAACATGCATTTATACATATAAATACAAGCATCTGAAAACTTAGGTCAAACAATGAGAATAACTATATCTCCAAACATTCAAATAGAATTCAATATCCGTTGACAAAAACATTATTTTTTTTATACATATATATGAAATATCAGACGCAACCTAATCGTCCACATGCGTGTCAATAGAGTCCCACAATATAAACACCTCAATACGCTCACCTACATATTGTTCCCCGCTCTCGCTCCTTCAATCTTGCCTTCCCTCTGTCTTGCATATATCACAAGGATATATTCTTACTTATCTACATATTTATGTATATATGTGTGTGCGTGCATGTCATCCTGTAGTCCGTACATACACGGCACCAAGTAAGGAATTATAATTTATTTTATTAAGAAGCAATGAGATGATACAATCCCGGTCTTCTGCATTAGACACCACAAGTTGTGTTGAATATATACACATACACTTACATGAAACTTATTTCTAACTATCCGATTGCCTGTATATAGAATATCATAAGACTTTTTATATATTATTTTATACGAACTAATATTCGATGCTTGGATTATGATATGCTGGAACCCTTTTGAAAATACAGTCGTCCGCATAAAGTTCTTCTAAATACAAATTTCAAATATACCCACTCATATATACACATACACACATATATCAATACCAGTGCTTCTGTGTCAGGAAATAAATAAAACTAACACACAATCACATCTACCAAGTTATAACTGCATTCATTCAGGAGCACGCAGTTCACAAATGTACATTACGATCTATATGTATAAAGATCTTTATGTATAAAGATCTATATGTATAAAGATTTTATATTTCCCCGTTTGAATGTTTCCTGCTGATGATCATACGCTTTTCATGTGTATAAAAGGAAGTAACGACTTATAAAAGCCTTGGTTTTTCTTCAATATGCGCTGATATAATAGCAACAACAATCAAAATATACTTCTAATATTTGGATGTTAGCCTCGTTCGGATATGTTTGACACTCGCAAGGAATCTTTACCACGCTGGACACCACTAAACTAAAAAAAAAAAAAGAAAAGAAAAAAGTTACTGCAAAAATACCGAAAACCAAAGAAGGATAAAAAAAAAAATCTATATATACAAAAACAGAAAAACAAAAAAATAGATAAATAAAAAAGGCGATACAACACTGGAGAAAGAAGGATACCCTTGTATAAGAATTTTTTTCCCCGGAAAGGTAAGAATCGAGAAGGATGCTATTGTCTTCTTGTTAAGAAAGAATTGAAGAAAAAAAAAGAGAAAGAATTCTCTCAGTTGTTTTTTGTCTTAATCTATCTAATATTCTGGCTGTATTTTTAGACATAATCATTCATTAATTCATTCGTATCCTTGCTTGTGTATTTATGTCAGGGAAAATATGTATGATGTATGTGTATGTGTAGCGAGTGCAAAAAGTACCCGATACATAGCAAAAAAGTAAATGTTAACATACTTATACAGTTTCAAAATTGACAGGACTTGGACCGAATATTTATGATTTTAGTTTATGAATTTTCGAAACCGTCAACCAAAACTGCCAACAAAGGTTTTACTTTCTTTTTTTTTTTTTTAACTGGTCTGGCTAGTTATGTGCAAATATATCACGTGGGCAGGCAGCACCAGTGGAGCTAAAGGGCTAAAAATTTACATATTCACACATCATGTCTACAAAAAAAAATGTTTTTTTGAAAATCCCCTCCCTAGATAGATTTTGGTGGAGGGTTCAATTCAAAAAGGTAAAAGTATGCTAAATTGGTGTTCGGTGGTATTCGCGCTGGTTTACAGAGGAAAAAATATGATTAGTGGCAACAAAAAGCAAGAGAAGTAACCTATCCCTTGATCATCCGGTTTCCCAATATTTTAATTGGTCATTCCCAACACGGCATGCTTTGAAAAGATCAATCTTTAATTTTTCTATATTCATATTCGTTATGTTAATATTTATCTTCATTCCTGATTCTGTCACTTTTGAAGGTATATAAATACGTTAGAATTAACATTTTGTAATGTATCGGGTACATTTTACATCCACTACATGAAGGCTAAAATACATATGTTTGCCAGAAATGCCTGTGTACACATTCACACAAATTACCCGTTTTGATTTGTTTATACTCTTGGACAATCCACGTATTAAATCGCTCACAGTAGTACCTATATCATAACACAATACACACACACACACACACACACACACATACACGCAAGCGCGTGCACACACACACGCACACACACGCACACACACATACGTATAACATGTTATCAATCGTGTGATTGCAACTTTGCCCTGGATATACATGTGTGATATTGTGACAGATTATCTACTCCCTGGGCCCCTAAGCTAAGATTTAGTAAACCCCCATCAACCTGCCTGGTCTCATCCATCGTTGAATTGAATAGAACGTTGTTAAACTATATCGTTGTGCAATCTATAGTTTACTACAAGTACACAATACATGTAGATGTATTGAATTATCAACCAAATACTCACGTGTATGCTCAATAAAACCATTTGCTGTACTCTCAATAGCACCAGGTTTTTGCTTTCGTCCCTACCCGCCTTCCGGGACCTCTGGTCTCAAGCCAGCTTAGCCAAATAGTTAATCATTCACTGTTGTTGATATTCTATGTTCCATTTATAATTTTGAAAAAGTGGTTCCCTATACTGTGTATCTCTGAAGTTTTGCTTTTTAACGGTTTAACATAATTTCAAAGAGCGGAGTGCTTCCTGTGCCATGTCGTTTAACGCTCGACTGGATCTTATACCTAAACCGTCAGGTGAATGAGTGTGTGTGTGTGTGTGTGTGTGTGTGTGTGTGTGCGCGCGCGCACTTGTGTGCTTTTGCTTAATTATGCGTGAGTACTCGTGAGATTAGATTAAAATCTGTCGTTCAATCAAATTAATAAAGCAGGTCTGATTAGTCACTGAAAAGAAACTGTCACGTTACCAACATCTTTGGCGGCATGCCGTGTGAGGGATGATCAGTTTTTTTTAATGGAATGGAAATTATAAAAATGATGTTGCTTCTCTCGCCTTTTGTTGGGCAGTCATTACATTTGAAGGAAATGAGCGTGAAAGCTAGCGGACATAAAACTAAGAGATCAATTCAACATACACTTACATAGCAAATTGAACCCTCTTCTAAGAACCAATTTAAGATTTGGATTTCAGAAAACGAAAAAGAATGTATTTCTGTTTAGACATAATAAAGAGTGAACGTGTAGATTTTCAGCCCTCTAAAATTATACAAGCGTAAGCACTGCTGGACAAAAACTAAGGGATCAATTTAGAATAAACTTACATTGCAAATTTACCACCCTCACCCCCAAAAGAAAAATAAAACTATCCAGGGGTTCAATAGTAAGAAAACAATTTTCTAGACTTCATAAAGAGTAAATATATATGTCTCAGCCCTCTAGCTTCATCAGTGCGTCCTGTGCGCGTGATATATATATATATATATATATATATATATATATATATATATATATATATATATATATATATATATATATATATATATATATATATATATATATATATATAGCCAGCCGGACCAATTTCAAAACTGAAGAAAACTATGTAGACAGTTTCGATAATGGTTTCTAGTAGACAACGATTTCTTCCATTTACCCGTCTTTTCATCTGTCTTTCTGTCTGTCTGTCCGTCCACTCGATATCTCTGAAGTTTCTCAATTAATTTCAATGAAATCTGTCTTAATGATGGACGATGGAGTAACGGAGAAGTGATCAGATTTGGGGGCAGATCCAGGTATTTGCTTTCGATTGAGAGATACTTTCCTTTTTATTCATGCATTTATACATTGGCTCATGCCTGTCTACATAAAATCTCCGAAAGTTCTCAATGGGATATGATGGAAAGTAATGAGGAATTGATCAATTTTGGGGGCAGATCCTGGTATCATTTCCAAAATTATAAATGTTCTCTTTTTTTCCCCCATCCATTTAAGTACTCATCGATGTTTGTTCACTCGGTATTTCCGAAAGTTCTCAATGGATTCCAATGGAATTTCGTGGAAGGCTGAACTACGGGCGAAGGGAGATAGGAATAAATTTTGGAGCGGATACACGATTTTTTCAATTGAGTCAGTGGACGGCGTTTTTAGATGTATGCGCTCCCCGAATGCTTCCTAGTTTCTCGTGTTTCACACATAGAACTAATAAAAATAAAACCCCAGCGAACGCATACCACTGCCAACGCCATGCATCAACTAAGAAATGAATGAAATTAAAATATTAAAGAACAGAAGAGAGAACGTAATTCTCGCTCAAGTACAGATATTGAGTTACTTCCCTTATTTTATTCATTTATTTATTCATTCATTTTTTCCAAATGTTGTTAACTGTCTTTTTCAACCTTTTATAGGTAGAATAGTAAAAAAAAACGTATCTCTTAATCAGAAACAGATTCTTGGATCCACCATAAAATTTCATCATTTATTTTTTAGCCCATTGTCCACTTTTAATTGAAATTTATGTTGAAATTTCGGAGGTATTGTTTGGATAATCGGACAGACGGAAGTACGAGAGGGTGGAAAGATACAGGATGATACACATACCTCTTCCACCTTCGTTGTCAGAGGTATTATAGCCCCAGGGTTGTATAGTTTCTTTTGTCTAACACGTAGAACTACTTATACACATCCCTAGAGATGGAACCTTGATACAGGGGGGTTGCGGGAGATTAAGGGGACCCCTCCAACGTTTTGAGAGATTTGTTGTCGAATTCCAGTCCAAACCAGGATATGATTGTGTTTTCCTACCGTAATGAGAACAAGAAGAACAAGGACGACCCTCGGCAAATCTAGGGAAGTAAACAATATCATTCCCCGATGATGATTGTAATTAACGTCCTAGTGATTGGTAGTCGTGTCTGTTACAGACTGAGCAGGATTGACGTCTTACTTATTTGGAAAAATATGTTCCGAATCCTGAAGGGCTTATTTCATTCTAATTAATAAATGCATCTATGAAATGAACAATTCCCTGACGTGATTTGAAATTTCGGGCAACTGATTTGAAGGCAATAGTTTGACCCTGCAGCAGTCAGGCATGTTATTGCATAATGTCAGTCGAAATCCAGTAGGTAAACTACTGTCTATAGGGCTGGGGGGGGGGGGCATTTTCATTCGGAATAGGTTGGGGCTACGTTTTCAAATGAATCCCACACGTCTCAGCTACGCCTCTGTCTGGATATATTAATATTTTTTTGGTAATTGATTTCGGATTCGATTTCAATCTCGTCGAATTAGAACCAAAATCATTAATCAAAAGCATCGGAAATTACACAACACACCTGCAGATAGAATCTTTTTTGAGGGTGTGTAGATTTAAGGATATTTCTGAGGAAAGTGCTTAATATATTCAGCGATAATGTTATCTATTGACCACAATAAACAGCTCACCATATCTATTTATCTATCTAACTATCTATCGATCTTACACACACACACATATATATTTATATATATATATAGATACATGCATACATATATATATATATATATATATATATATATATGTGTGTGTATATATATATATATATATATATATATATATATATATATATATATATACGTATCCTCATCTAATGTTATCAGCTCGTTACTGTTTTATAAAAGATACTTCACAAAAATGATCACACCAAGTGTTCTGTTTGATTTATAATAAAGCTATACATGTGTGTATGTGTGTATGTATGTGTGTGTATGTGTGTGTGTGTGTGCGTGTGTGTGTGTACAAAACGTTTCTATGAGAACAAGCTTTTCATTTCCTTTAGTTCTTGATCAGCATTAAAACTATTATTACATCGGGATACAATGTGATGTAAAAAAAAACAACAACACATTATTCAACGCTTGATCATGACACAGTAATATATTACTTACCACTGAGCTAAACTTTAATAAGGCTACCCCTACCCTTTCCCTCTTGGTCCACTCTTTGTTGAATAGAATTAAACAGCGATCATCATCATCATCATCATCATCATCATCATCATTATTATAAGTCCGCTGTTGGACAAAGGAATTTCCCATTTCCTCTCATGACGATCGCTAAGCTCTGCTATTTCCGACTGACGAAAGTTCTATCTCGTCTCTTCATCGTGCGTCTAGTCATTTCCCACTGCGTTCACTATCCAGCGGCCCCTAATCAATTATCCCCTTTTTTCCATCTGTACTCCCCTGTATCCCTATTCTCACCCCATATCCGCTTCGTTGCTTGGTTAATAGTATAATGTACTTCACTCTAGTCCTCCCTCTGATTTATGTTGGTTGATAGTACTTGGTATGATTATAAGTTGGTTTTCTGTTCGTTTTGTTATTTTCTATCTTTCGCATCTGTAATTCATAGCTAGTACTATGCATTAATTGTATACTTTACACTTTAAGCACATTGGTAGGACTCTTTTATGTTTCTATTTATACCAGATGATTTCCAGCCTCTCGCTATGCCTCGTTTTATTTTGCATTCATAGGTATTTTTATATATAAGTTTAATATCTGTCCTAAAGTGTTATTGTTTCACTATGAATAATTTACTAGATGCATCATATAGAGACAACTCTATTGGAATAACAACCAAAGTACTCACGTGTACTCCCAATAAAACCATCTATATACACTCAGTAAAATCCACTTTTTCTAACGCCCTACTCCCTTTCTGGGTATGTAGTCTTAACCCCGCTCGGCCTAATAGTTGATCCGTCTCTTGGGAGTCAAACGGGTGCTTATCAATTCATTAATTACCATGTATGTCTGTAAGGTTTCCATAAACAATGCGTTGTATAAATTACGGAGAGGTTTTCATAACTAGCACTTTCATTAACTGATTATTATTGGAGTTTATTTTTTTTTCAAATTATCTTCAATAATTGCTACACGAAAATATTACAGGATTTTTTTTTTTTTTGAATGAAAAAATGCATTGTCAGCAAAAGAATACTAAAGGCTAAACACTGTTGTGGTTAATCAGAGTACCTACAACCCGCCTCTCTCTCTCTCTCTCTCTCTCTCTCTCTCTCTCTCTCTATCTATCTATCTATCTATCTATCTATCTATCTATCTATTTCACAAACACACACACACAATCGTGCATAAACACTCACACGCACAACCAGGGCCACATACGTGAACTCACATACGTAAGCCTACTCTTGAACACATACTTGCTTGCGCACACGTATAAATATGTATGCATGTACGTAAGTATGTTTCTTAAGTGTGTATATTTGTATCTACGTATGAATTGCAAAATCTTATGAGCACAAAGTCGCATACTCAGATCTATCGGTATATCTATCAATATATCTACAAGAAACCGTGAACCAAAAGTGTTAACAGAGATTTCTCCATTCTTTAGCTAGTCTGCCTGGCTGACGTACTGGCCACAGCAATGGAGCTAGAGGGCTGGAAATTCAACATTATTATATGTACGATATTTTTTCAATTCTGCCCCTAAATGGACGTCGTGTGTGGATTCAATTAACAATATAGTTTCATGTTAAATTGATCAATTTGTCGTTGCTTTTTTTTCCAAATTCAAACTTGTTTCCCACCCAAAAAGGGCGAGAATAGTAACCTGTTTATTTATGGTGCGTTTTACCAATTCTTTAATTGATCAACCCTAGCCGGGCATGCTGCCAAAAGGCATTGGTTATATGACGGTTTCCGTTGAGAGACCAGCCAGACCTGTCAATCTATCTATCTATCTATCTATCTATCTATCTATCTGTTAGTCTTGGTTTGTTCATATCGAGTTCAATCATTAAAACATGATGTATGTATGTATGTATGTATGTATGTGTGTAAAGTGAGAGCAGTTTTGTATGGTAACATATCTTCGTCGGAAATTGCACGATAAAAAGATTCTGCATTTAAACACACTCTAAGACGATGAAATTAAGTAATCGCGTGGATATATATATTTTTGATAATTCTAAACTAGAATGCACTCAGGGAGAGCATGCTTTTGTCTGTAATTCTTGTAATATGAACAAATATTGATTTACTGCCCCTGAAATTTAAATTTAGCATCTTTGTTTACTGTTTGTTTTTAACCTCTTTTCAAGCGGAATAGTGAAATAATATCTCTCAAACAGAAACAAATTTTGGGCTCTGGCCTAAATTTTGATCTCTTCTTCCTTAGCCCTTCATTGTGGGAACTTTTAGATATAAGGGGTGGACAGATATGAGCAAATGAACAAAAAATGAAAAAATAAAAAAAAGAGAAAATATTTCTCAATCAAAAACGAATCCCTGGAACTCTCCCAAAATGTATTCACTTTTTTTTCTGAACCCTTGACCCACCCTCCCTAAAAAATGTAATTGTTGGCTTTCGTGGATATCATGTCGACGTACAACTTTTGGAGATATTGTGATTCTAGATTCTATACATATAACCCTGATGTAGGCGAGGTAACTGTGCATATATCCGTCTAAAAATGTAATTACTTTTTCTCGTAGTTTATTGCTCTCCCTTCTAAGAGATGTCAAGAAAATTCATCGTGGACTTTTGGAGATATCTTAAGACCAGACAGACAAGTAAACAAACAGAAAGACGAAAAGAATAAAGATCGAAATAAAAGATACGAAGTAACACATATAGCTCTCCAAAATTGTTATCAGGATAAATATCTATGTTTTTGTTTGTTTTTGGTTTTTTGTTTTGTTTTTTTTTCCAAAAAGAGACACGTGATCTCACACTTGCTTTCCACATTTGAAGCTCTGCAAATATGAATGTGCGTGTTCATATACAGTGTTATCCATAAATGAGTACCCCTTTTTTTTTCATGAAGAGTTAATTTCCTTCTAAACAAAATTTGGCAGGGGTTCATTATTTCTGGTGGAATATTACACACTCAGGGCGGATATCATCAGGTACTGTTTTACGTTCTTAATCTACAGCATTGAATTTCCGTTGCCAAAAAATAAAATCGTAGAGGTGTATTCATTTTTGGACGGCAATATATTCATATTTTTGGCCACAGAGCTTAAATGCTGCCCAGTTTGATTGTTAACTATACCTGATAATATCCGTTTCGACTGTTTAATGTTTCATTAGAAGTAATAAATTCCTGTCATGTTTGGTTTAACTTCCTATTAAAACATGTTTGTTTATATCCATGCAGTGCCCTTTCTGACTGTGTTTTATCAACTCACATCAGGTAAAAGTGGAATGAATACCCCTATTCATATGTGTCTTTGTGTATGTAGAGTGGTGTGCGAGGGAGAAGCTTAGCTAAAGATTCAGGGTCCCGAACAAGGGGCTCCCGCCAACATTTAGTGCGATTTATCAGTAGAAATGCAGTAGCAGAACGACTATCCATTAAAGATTTGGATGCCACTCTCAATTAGGGGCCTCAAGGGGATGGGTTTTCTAATACCCTTTCCCTCTGGTCCCTTTCAGCTATGCTTCTGGTAGGATATGTGTGTGTGTGTGTGTGTGTGTGTGTGTGTGTGTCGGCAGGCAGAATCATATGTTTATAATTGAGGGACGTGAGTGCATATGTATGTATGCGTGAATGTGTGTAATGATATCTGAGCGAGCACACATACACACACTCACACACCCACACACTCACACACACACACCTGTATATCTACCTGAATTGGATCTTCTCAACAATCGTGTTCGTATTGCGTAACAGACGTATAAGGCAAGATGCCTTCAGATTTATGGACATGTTTGTGATCACCAATATATATTACCGCCGGGGTATGGACGATTTGAAGAAAGTAATCAGATTGCGGACAGGCAAAATCTATGTTATCATAAAACCATCTATCAGTCTAAATATGCTCTTACCTATCTATCTAATTATGTTTATACCTATCTTTATCTTTTCATATCTATCTTCAACAGTTGTCCATCTCTCTCTCTCCCCCTTTGTGTGTGCGTGTGTGTGTGTGTCTCTCTCCCCCTCTCTCTCTTTCTCTCTCTCTACATATATATACATATGTATATGTATATATATATATATATATATATATATATATATATATATGTGTGTGTGTGTATGTGTGTGTGTGTGTGTGTGCATGTGTTTCAGTTCATGTGTTTCAGTTCATGTCTATCAATCTATCTATCTATCTGTACTCATATTAGTCAATGTTTACTGTAGTTGATTCAATCTAACATAAATCTACATTGGTGAAACTTTCCATGGGGATCGGAATCACTACTGTAGTAATGCTATGCGAGAATTGTTTGATAACCAACACTGTATACCGTGGCGCAACTTGTATGATTGCCACAATTCAATCGTTCAATCCTCATTTCTTCTCATTCAGTCTTGTGTCAGATAATATCAGTCAATATGAATACATGTTTTACCCATTAACAGACTATCCCACTCTTACCCAGGATACTGAAAGCAGAGCGTTCTTATGAGACATTTCGCTAGCTGGGAAGTGCGTTAAGAGAAGGAACAATAATCTTCAATAAGGAAGTTTATGAAGTGTCCCCCAAACCTCCAAGCATGATTATGATGATGTATGAGGCTGGGTCGTCAGAGGTTGGGATGATGAGAAATACAGTAAGTTGGGTTGTAGAAAAGAGCGAAAGAGGGTGCACGCTACTTCTTCAATGGTCCACTGAGAAAAACAAAACAAAAAACATTGAACCCTATTTTCAAAGTTTGTCTTACTTCGATGGCGGAAAGCGAACTTAACAATTTGTACTGATACCTGTAACAACTACCAAAGTTTCAGAAATATATACCTGTTCCTTTTTCTTGGTGTCCCATTAATTTTGCTGTAAAGCTTAAGAGAGTACCATTCATTCATTTAAATTAGTATGATGTATTAAAAGACAATACTGTCTGCTGCAGGGTCAAACTCCACTTCAACAATTAAAATTGCTACTTTTGTTGTATTGCGTTGTGTGCATTGAACAAATAAACAATTCAAATATATTCATATTTTTGTACAAGTGCATATATTTGAATGAAATAAGTCCTTGACTATTTGTATGATAAATTTTCACTAATAGCTAAGATTTGTCAATTCAGCGCGGTACTGGCAATCAGCTGGTTGTGAGTTCGAATCGCAGTAGGAGGGTGTATTTTACTCATCTGTTTGCCCCCCCCCCCTTGTTTTAGGGAGAATGGTTCTTACTGTTCTTGGTCTCGATACGTTAAAAAAATAATTTCAACTCGAGTTCGAAAACCATATTGATCAAAGAATTATTGGCTAATAGAATCAAGTTTGTGCCTTTCGAGTAGAATTCGTCACATAAGCCTACATGGAACCAAAACCGTGTCAGAGATTTTTGAGCCACAGCATTTCTATTTCCACCTATAAATACACCTGCCAGTTATTGAATTATTTAACCGATATATATTGGTAGGTCAGTCAGGAGCTGACAGAATATATCAAAGCCTGATATTCAGGGAAATTGAAAGGAGGGGCCGAAATCCGATAAAGTGTATACCCGTGGAGACGTCGCATTAATGTAGGATTCATTCATTCATTCAATCCTTGTCACTCGCAGCCAGGCCAGCCAAAGGTTTCAGGGGGAGGATGGGTTTTTGTTTTTCTTCGTTGGGAATAGTGCATAGATCAGTTTCCTCCGAGGAGACTATAGAGGATAACCATGGGAGGATCCCTGTAGGATCCCCACCCTCATACGGCATCGAGTTGATCACCCATAGAGGTCCTGACCAGGCTGACTTCGGTGATAATGCAAAAACTGATGTATCCAACGATATCTATGTGGAAGTCAAAGCTCGAATATGTTTACCTGATTTCAGAAAGTAGAACGCTGTTACCATTGATTTTGTATGGGAACATTTTTTAGTGTTCCCAAACCCCCCAAATGGTGATGATTGTATATTAGGCTTAGTCGTAGGAGGCTTGAGTGTTGGTAGGCAAAACCTAGGAATGGAGGGAGAGATTCTATCTATAACAGCTCAGAGCAAAACGCTACATTTTTAAAATCTTTTTTTAGAAGCAAAAAAAAAAAAGTAAGAAGGTGGGGGACACCTATAGTTCTTTTAATAGATCTTTGCTGCGCGTAGAAATGGTGTAAACGGAAAGGATAGGGAGATCGTATACTGTTAAACTTCTAAAGTCAGTATCGCCCTTGCGCTGACTACAACTACTTTCTGCGACTCTACAAATCATATTATTACATACTTGTCCCGTTTAAGCTGTAGGGATTAGTTTTGAGGCAAATCTCCCTTCACCCGATGCTATTTTACCCATCGATGGAGGAGAGAAATGGATTCATGTCTTTCCCAAGGACATAAGTGCAAAGTGAACACAAACTGTCTCATCCAGAGTTTAAACACTCATTTATCCCTCCAGCAACACTACACTTCCTCTTCGATGTGTAAAATATGTAAAATACCGGTGAGTTGGCCTCCAGAACAGATTATCTGTATTCAAGGCCAATAATTGAGTATACATTCCCGGGCAAAAACAAAGAGACAAGCTTTTTTATCATTTTTTGTATTTTGTTTTTGGAATTAGAAACCGATAAGTAAAACTATCACCCAGAATGTCAACACAGGTTTCTCATAGTTCTCAAGTTGATCCGATGGGCTGTCCATGTATCATGCGTATATGCAGAGCCGATGGAGCCAGAGGGCTGAACATTTCAACATTTACTTGATACGTCAGCAAAAAAAAAAAAAAAAAAACATTTTTCGTTGATTTTTTCCTCGAATTTCTTTTAGAGATTTTTAGTGGGGTGCAATTTGTAATGTGATTTATTGCTGAATCAGTCACTGGTTTGCGCCCACTTTTTTTTAAATTGTTTTTTACACTCAGACTTTTTAATGATTACAGACCAACAAAAGCCGTGAAAAGTAATTCATCCATTGATCACTACTTCTTTCAAAGTTTTAATTGATCATACACAGCACGTTGCATCAAAAAACGTTGGTCACGATTCATTTTCTATTGAGTGACTATCCAGACCCGTTATTATTTCATGCTAACAATTATAAGTGATATATTCGACAATGTGCATGCAGTGTTTGTGTGCAGGGTACATTTTAGCATGGGATAACCTTTTCTCTTGTTTCTCTCCGAATACTGAACCATTTGGTCAGGATGTCCGATATTTGTTTACAGTGTACTGATGAATGCTGCTCTGTTCATCTCTGATATCTGCTGGTCAGTGTTCCCTAGTGTTCTCCGAATCAGTTCACCTCATTATGGCAAGAAGATATTTCATAGGATGAACTATGCTGGTCTCATATTTTAGGCGCAGGCGTTTGTGTTTTAAAAAACGTTAATTTCTAATTTTGGCATAGGGGCCCTCAGGGTCGGGAATGGGTTTTGCGAACTAGGTATACAATGAGGATGAATTTATGCTAGGGGATCACAGGGATGACTGGAGTGAACCTCAGCTGGGGTTCTGTAACCCTCCTCCCCCGTGGGTGATTCGATAAAGAATTGATAATGACAAATGTATCTATTTGTAGACATTAAATTTACAACATCCAGGGAATTGAGTAGGTATACGCTCTGCTATCGTATAACCACTCTGTTGTCATGATGTTTACTTGTTTGTTTGTTTTTTTTTTTGGGGGGGGGGTTAGATTATATATGGCCACACCTCCCCAGGACACATGTGTATGCACACAAACTTACGCAATCAGTTTTTGATATTTCCTATATGGATAGATTTTGTTGCATCCATCTTTTCAGTGGCTGCATGATCTAAAAAACTTGGATAATCCTACTTTTAACAGCACATACGTTGGCTTATGACACAGACTGGAGAAATACAACTACTTTCTAGCTACCAAGGATTCTCAACAAACAAATACACATACACGCAATTATCATAAGTAGTATTCATTGTGTTTCATTAGTAGTAGTAGCGGTAATAGTGATTATGAGTGTTTGTGTGTCTGAGTGTGTATGTGTATGTGTGTGAGAGGGAGAGAGAGAGAGCGACAGCGACAGAGACTTGGGCGCCTGCCACAGTGTGACATCAAGCTCGACTCGCAGGTCATCTCTAGAGATCTCAATTCACAATGGACGGTCTACTGCCATGGCTTTTTGCCAGGATAGATTCAGCACGTGCAGTATGTATGGATGTGTATATGTATGAATGTGCATATATACGGTGCCACCATGTTGTTGATTTTGTTTGCAATCTATCTGGAGGAAAGTGTTTGTGCAGTGGCTGGCGTGGTGCTCTCATCAATAGTCGTCAGTGGTTTCAATTCTCGCATAGTGGTCTTGAGATTCGACTTTGTGCTCACGTTGGGCATGTCCAGAAAATATAATCAATCTTTCTCTTTGTCTCTCTCTCTCTGAAAATAAAAGTAAGTTATTTCCTTACGCAGGCTACAGATTCAGCCATCCCTGCTTGAGCTCCACTTATCACATCACTAATTATTTCGACCCTTTCGCCATGTGTGAATAAGATTTAGAAGCAACAGGCACCCGAAGCGCCGTTACTCAATTCACCCTGATCTTTCTCCCCCATAAGAGGAGGAAGAATGGATTCATGCCTCTCCTAAAGGCATCAATACGAAGTGAACAGTACACCTAGTTCATAACTCGACTCGCTGGATCATCTTGCACACTCGCATTTGCTCTCCCACCTCTTTCTCTCTCTATACATATACATATTTAAAATATCTCCCTCTCTTTTTCTTTCTCCCTTTCTCTCTCTCTCTCTCTCTCTCTCTCTCTCTTTGCATATATGTATAATTAATAGTGTGGCCCTAATTTGGAAAGGTCTATTATTAGTTGATGCCCTCAATCAGTGATTCTCAATCTGAACAACCAAAACTCATCTCAATTAACATTTTCGGCGTCACCCCAGCCTTCGATACCGGAGTTTCATATTAGCGACATAATAATAAGATGATTATCTCAAAGTCCGTGAATGCAAGGTTGAAATGGAGTTCTACTAATTTGTCTTCTAAGAGTTCAAAAAGATTTCAAAAACTGCACGCCAGTGTAGGCCTCATATCACGTGTGCCAACTCGTCGCTGCCAGAGAAAAAATACGCACCGCACAAAGATCTATAAACCACGTTATCAATGTATTGAATTCGGCCGATTCCACTATGGAAATAGGCCAGTCAGGGACGAGGGAATTCAAACGAACACTAAAGGCTCATTTGCATACACTTTGAAATGGAATAACTCGACCCACCTCTAGGATTTTGAAATTCGCCCAGGGGGTAATTACCACCCGCCTCCGCCGATTGAGAACCACTGTCCCAAATCATAATTCGATTTTGCATTCGATCTATATACTTAACCTCGAGTGATTCTAAAAAATAACACATCTCAACGATTCACGCACGTGTGCACAAACATGTACGTACATACATAAATAATCAACATTCTAACAGCCATGTTATGATGAAAGCAGGTGTTCCTGTCAGATAAGTTAAGCTGTGCCAGTACTTAGATGGGTGACCACTTAAAAATTCAGATACTGCAACCAACCTGAGGTTTAGTAAATAACTCCTGTGTGCAGATGTTTGAATCATTTACATGATCAGAATATGCATATATTCATATATCACATGATCAGAATATACACACACACACACATATATATATATATATATATATATATATATATATATATATATATATATATATGTGTGTGTGTGTGTGTGTGTGCCTCTCTCTGTCAGCAGGTAAAATGATTTGAAAATGAGCGCATACGTATTTACGAGCGTGCACACACACATATGCATATATAAGTGCATACATAGATTTATATATACATAAGGTGAGTTGATAAGTAGCAGTCAAATCTGTGTAGCCAAAATGAGGTTGATATCAGGTCGCGGCTCATCTGATAAAACTTCAACACACATCCTTGACTAATTCTTAAATTGACAGGCTTAGCGTTGTCACTTCATTTGCACACAGAATTTTTGTAAGATATTTGTGGGTATTCGACTCTTTCAGGTGGCGATGGGTTCCAATATTCAGCAGGATTTGCCAATAGCAAATTATCAGGTAAATTTCTATTTATGAAACTTTTTAGGTCCACTACATCAGGAGCGAGGGAGAGTTGTCAAATTGTCCGCCCCTAACCACTATAAGCTAGGCCTTTATTCAACTGCTGGGTAATATCATTACGATCATATCTGCATTTGAATGCATATTTGGAAGGGTATGTTTACAAGGCTGCTATATTTACACAATGATTTGGAAGGGCTTCTGATTACTATTACTGATTTTTAATGTAACTGCTGATACATTCTTTTTTTCTTTTTTTTTTTTTCGTGCTCTCTTGCTTTTCAGCTCCTTTTCATCTTGTTTCAAGCTCTGTCGGAACAGCGAACTTCATACTCTGACACTTTTTCCTCTCCTTGTTCTAAACTACTACATCTGGTTTTCTTGCCTTGATTAGGTGATCCATTCTAATCTCAAAGTCGTATAGGATTATGTGATATATTCTCAAAGACAGATTCTACTCTTTGAGAGTATCATTTGTCTGCATGGTTAAAACGCAGTCTCTTGCACAATTCGCAGTGGAATTCCTCCTACCCTAGTTATGCCTACTGTTATAGTGATTCTTGATTAATTTGTGACATTCACCTACTGTGAAGTTGCTTGTCACATCTTTAATTTCTTATGATAAACCTTTCCTATTCCCCTTAGTTTTGATTATTTCAACTTATATTGTTGATCGTTATGTCGCTGTTTTGGGACACAACCAAGAACTTTAAGCTTTCTCTCTCAAGGTTTTCTCTACGTAACCAAATCCATGTCAATCTATTTACAATTGTTTTAGCTTGTCTCCTGAAATACACTTCCAGTTTGTTTGTTTTTTACCACTTTTCGATGCTCGTTTTGGGGTTTCCTGGTTCTCTAGTCTTCTTCATGTTAGTTCTGTTGAAGTCTTTGTCTATTGCAATTAATCCTTGCTCGCATTTTTCTTGCTCTTAATCCTTTCAGTCCTGCAGGCAACCATGTTCACACGATGTCATCAAACTCTCTAACTAATCTTGATGCTTATAATACTTCTGAATGTCATATCATTTTATATTCTCTTGAATTTCAATAAGTTTCCCGATAAAGCTAGAAGGAGACACTATCATATTTTCTATTTTCGTTCATTTTTACGATCATAACTATTATGAAAAATGGCGAGTTTTTGTTCATTTTTATTTTTCTGAATTCTGACCATCGCAGCTGTTAGCTGATTTCAGCAATTCTCCCATTACCCTAATGTACACAATCTGACTGACGTACTTAATAATGAAAAATCCAACACCATGTCATCAGTGTATATTTGGCTTAATGGTAAGTCATCAAGCTGTCAAGATCTGCATTGGAGTTCCGTTTAAATTCATGAATCCGTGTTCTCTGATGAAAGAGAAAACGAACAAATAGATATAAACGGTAATTATTGATTGTTTTGTTTGATCTAGTCATCAACATTGTTGAATAATGTATGGCTAACAGAATGAATCTTGTTTCTCCATCATTACATAATGTTTGCAATCATTTTCATGGATCTGTAATATATATATATATATATATATATATATATATATATATATATATATATATATATATATGAACAATAGGGAATGGTACAGACTCAGGAGTAAAACTATATGGAGACTTTAATTGCTATTTGATTTATTCATAAATGAATTAGTTAATATGCTATACATGTTTTGGGGAGGTCTCCCCTCGAGTATGAGTGTACCTTTCAGTGATTCAAGGAACAAATTTAGCATTAGATGTTTTGCTTTAGAAGCAAAAATGGAAATTAAGTCATGGGTCATAATGGTGAGTCCGAACTGTAGTCAGCTTGTGGTGAAGTCTCTCTCTCTCTCTCTCTCTCTCTCTCTCTCTCTATATATATATATATATATATATATATATATATATATATATATATGTGTGTGTGTGTGGAGAGAGAGAGAGAGAGAGAGAGAAAGAGAGAGAGAGAGAGAGATCCAGTAAACTATTGGCCTTCTTTACCGTTTGAAAAAATAATACTGACAGGATTGACCATCAAGTGAAGAGTACCATATTTATTGCTAAATACCATCAAAAGAACTACATTGTTATCAGACGGACTGTGAATAATACAACTTTCGTGAGAGAAAAAACAAAGTACGGCAAAGCAAGTAAATCGACTCAGAGATTCAAACTGTATGGACGTGAGCAAATAAAAACACGATATATTCAAAACTTGCGATGATGTTTACACATGTATTTATGTGTGTTTCTGACATTGACAAAATCATAGAATCCAACTGAAATTCAAATATTTCAATAGAAATATAAATGAATTCCTACTGAAAAATTATTTGTGATGCTTTTTATGTTTAAAAGCGATATTCTGTCATTAACACATGCCCTAATTCTGACCACTGACAGTTCCTTTCAATGCATTTGCATTGTAAAATTATAATCAATGCATTGATTTTATGATATTCCCCTTAGCTCTGATCGCCTGAAGGGAAAAGTGTTTCCCCGAACTTTCAAATGATAAAAATATGTGTCATCAAAATATGAGGACTGATGAAAAAAAATTAAATTAGATTTTTTTTAAAAACTTGAAAAAAAAAAAAAAGAAAGAATTATCAGAAAAACGTGTCCAGGTAGAGAAAGAAGAAAAGTGTGATCAGAATAAATCCTCCTACAACATCACGAAGTTCCAATACGACGTCATGAAATTTAGGTCAGGTATATATTGTAAATCTATTGCTCTCCGTCTTTCTCTCCCTCTCTCACTTACTCTCTCTGTGGATGCTTTCGGACTTTTTCAATTTTGTTCCGAGAAAAAGTGGATTTTGCACACATAGACCTCGCAGCGTTCGTCGCAGGTAATAAATGTATAATTTCAGAGAAAATAGAAATATAGAATACGGACTTTTTTTAAGGGAAAAAAGCAGCGAATTCGATTGGGAAACATGGTAGACAGCTATACACATTGATGAATGAAATAGACGGACGATTGTCAATTCGTTATTTCCTACTGCGGGGGAAGGAAATCTCTTGTCCTTTACAATTCTGTATGCATTCTACTCACAACCCGAAATGACTTCAAGGTATAACATTGTCGTCTTTTATCTATCAATGGCTATCTCTCTCCCCCCCTCTATCTCTCTCTCTCTCTCTCTCTCTCTCTATATATATATATATATATATATATATATATATATATATATATATATATATATATGTTTGTATATTGGCCATTTACTCTCCCACATTATGCTTATCAGAAATTCAGTTCAATTTTGATAATGCTAGCTGAGCTACAATTATATCTTTTACCTCAAAGATGTATATGGATTCACTCGTAAGAATGTGTGCGTGTGTGAGAGAGTTTTTTTGAGATATCTAAATGAATTTCTGTAACATTTTGCGGAAGAATTAGAAGTGGGCCAAAGAAGAAATTACCAGATGTAGGAGAAGATCCAGGATTTTTTAGTTACGTCCCCTGCATCACATCTATATATGAACTGATTCTCATTCAGTCTTTACTGAAAATGGCTCATGAAGGAGTAATTGCTCTCGGAGTTGTTTTTCATAGTTCTATTTTATATCCAATTATCATTGCATAATCAAGATTATTCTGGCTGACATTCTCTCTCTGTCAGTTTCAGCCAGTTAGGTGGTGTGAGGTTTCTCTTTTTTTGTTCATCCGCAGACAAGTAAATTCAACCTTATCGACTGGTTGTCTTTCGACATACAGGCAGACCCTTTTCAAAATAGGTGCACTACCTTCCACGGGAGAGCTAGCTATATATGGTGCATTTCTAACGTATTTATTTCAGTCTATCGATAATAATCTATCTATCTACCTATCTATCCATCTATCGATCTATCCCTTGCCGTCTCTATGTCGATATATATATATATATATATATATATATATATATATATATATATATATATATATATATACATATATATATATATATATATTTAGCAATCTTTATTTAGTCTGACCGGCTATTTATGTATTCATTGTCAGTACAGGTATGTAGCTAGAGGACTGAAAATCTAAATATCCATTCCTTGTTCTGTCTGCAAAAACTTTTATTAAACCTCCCGTGAAGAGTATTCAACGGTATGCTGAATTGATCCCCCAGTTTGTGTCCACTTGCTCTTTTTAATAAAAAGGAGAGGAAAGTGACTTATTCGTTGATCATCCCTTATAGATTCTTTTAATTGACCATCCCCAACAGGTCATGCGACCGAAAGACGTCGATCACGTGATAGGTTTATCGGGGGAATAAAATTATATATATATATATATATATATATATATATATATATATATATATATATATATATATACGGAAAGCATGGACGCTTTAGATCCCTAACGCATCCCAATACACGGCCACATTTATTGACATGAGTATGTTCCCTCTACGAAAGTGTGATCTATATTCGTTTTCCCAATTCTCGTGATACAATAGACATAGTAAATATTTGCACTACTGCTGCCTCCGTAGCACAAAGGTCTACTGTCTTCGTCAATCGTCAGTACCTTCGATTTTGGTGTGTGACACACTGTACACATACAATGTTTACAGATCAACACATTAAACATTTATCTTTCGTTACACGTATCGAATGCAAACCAAAACATTCAAATTGAGTGATCGATTTCCCTGACCAAAAAAATCTTTCAATAAATCACTGTTATAAACTAAATAAGATTTAAAAACTTAGGATATATCAACAATGTATTAAAACGAGGGAAGATGTAAATTTTTTGGTGCACCCGATTTTGGTTACCCATGAATAACTTGGGTGAGTAAATATCGATCCGAATTATTGATAAAGCACCTGCTGTGCATGTTTTTAGTAAAGAAGTTTTAAAGTGCAAAGCAAGTGATAACTTTGAATTTCATTTCATTATTTCAATTTGTCTAAATATGACAGAAACTATATACTAAGATGAATAGTGAATTGTTAGAGGTTACATATAACCAGATTAGTTGCCCAATATATGTACATAAATAAAATGAACACACACACACTCATATATATATATATATATATATATATATATATATATATATATATATATATATATATTGACAGGCTTCAATAATTACTCAATAGAAAACCGTCATGCAACCAATGTCTCTTGACAGCATGCCCTGTAGGGGATGATCAATTAAAATTTGAAAAAGCAATGATCAATGAATAAGTTACTTATCTCACCTTTATTACACAGTTGTAGCTAAAAGTCATACTCGTCAAAATAAAGCAATTTAGCATAAACCTACACTGCAAATGGAAATCCCCCAAAACATGTTTGAAATTTAAGCATTTTAGCTACACATGATACACACATAACCAGCCAACCAGCAAGACAGCGAAACTAGCTAAATAACTGAGAGAAATCTACACTGACAGTGTTGGTTGATGGTTTTATATATATATATATATATATATATATATATATATATATATTAACAATTACAAGGATATAAAATCGGTGAATGTCAACATTTCGTTCCAAATGTCACTCATCAGTTCATGCGATTCATTTACTTTTTTGTATTCTTACAAATTGAAAAATTCAAGGTTTCGAATGCAATTGTTTTTAAGGAAAGATATCTCTCACCCAAAACCCTAATGTCTACGACCCCCACAGATAGCTACCCAATCAAATACATGCATTTTACGAATATAAGTCGATAAAAGATAACCGATGTGTATGCAATTTGTTTCAAAATCATTTTTTCCCTGTATGAATAATTATTCTCCACTTATATCGCCATCGAGTGTATCTCAGTATAGCAGATTGTTCGTAAGACCCAAGGAAGGCTTGCAAAACCTGCTGAAGCTTTTTGCTGTTTACGGACCTTGTATTCACCAATGTTCACAAAGCTTGGAGTTGAACTTGTTCGGTGATCTTACGAGAACCGGTTTATGAATCATGATGTGGTTGTAAGGCCTTAGCCCCAGGGGGTGGGGAAAGACCTTATTTAAAGTCTTTGAGCTGATTGCTTGAAGGAGAGGCATTGACTACCATCATTAAAGTCTGGTATGACTCGGTTGTGGATTGAACGACTATTCACCGAAACAGAGGTGAGCATTGTCGTGATTACCACTGGCCCACGATGATCAGCAGTGATTTATCGAAATAAAAACAAACAAATGAAAAAATGCACCAGAATCTGTTCATACTTACTTCCACAATTTTGTAGTTTCAGTATTTTCAGTTATTATGAAAATGAATGCAAACACAACTTGAGGTGTATCTGTGGCACACATTTAAAACATAGATATTTTGAACCACAGATACTAGAGCTGATGCATTTTGAGTGGCCCCATTAAACCGTTGTTAATTCAAGTAAAATTTGTTTACCTATTTATAAGGGGAATAGCATAGAATGTCCTCACGTAAGTATATGAATGTGTGTGTGTGTGTGTGTGTGCGCGCGCGCGTGTGTGTGTACATGTCTGTCTGTATATCTTTGTGCATATGTGTCTGTGAATGTATACTTGCGTATTCAGTTAAGTCTGGCACAGGATCAAAATATCAGGATATTAAGCGAGCGTCGAATATGTCTCTCTAACAATGGTTAGCATATGAATTTGTATCACCACTCTGCAAGAAATATATGTGTATACATATGAGTGTGTGCGCGTGTGTGTGTTGGTTTATATGCGTATGTAATCGACAGCATATGCAGGATGTGTGTGCGTGTGTGTATATGTAGGTGGGCGTTTTGGTGTTTTGCGTATATTATCTATTTAATACACAGACTGCTGGAGATGATATAACATCTAATTTTGATCTGGATAGTCTAACAGGTCAAATGCAATATATCTCAACGGGTCTTTTTATGGTATAACCAGTTAGTGGATCATCAATCTTCATTAGATTTGCTGAAGATGTCCCATTTGTCAAGGTATGGATTTGATGAGATTCTGGTTTCCAGTTGCACGGTATGGGATAAAACATCGATAATGTGACTCAAGGATTGACATATGATAGGTCAATATGACCTCTGATGAGCCCTATCTATTTTAGCATTTTCAAATCACGTGGAAACGGCTGCACCCTACGAGCTAGGGAACCTAGACTTGGGTCCAACATGGGAGATGACCACCGAGGCCAGAACAGGTCAGTTTAGGTTCAGAACTACTTTTTCCGTCTGTTCAAATGAACAAAGATAGCCCGATGGATTTAGTTATGAGAAATAGAATCGGTGGAATGAGTTGGAATTCTGATAAAGAAAATCATTTTTTTCTTTTAACATTATGCGCTTTCAATTATATGTGTTTCAATGTATTAGACCTTAAAACTTTCCAAATTTTTGTCAGTTTTATGCATGCCCAGTAGGTTTTTTTTTCAAAGGAATCTGACTTTATCCCAACATCTTCATTTTTTATCAAAAGATCGAACCCTATAAGGTTTCACGAGGGGTATATATATATATATATATATATATATATATATATATATATATATATATATATATATATATATATATATATATATATGTATAAATATATATATTCGCATGTTTATTTACATAACAATAGATTTTCAAAAAATAAAAATGAATTATTTTCTCGTGCAGATGAACGCACACACACACACACACACACACATATGTATATATATATGTATTATTGTGTCATCCATATATATATATATGTGTGTGTGTATGTGTGTGTGTGTGTTTTTAGGAAATAGATATATGATTCGATAGAATGATAAGTTGTGTTATATTGTATTTACACTTTATTTGAAATGATATCCTGTTATTACACGATGAATGCATCATTTAGCCTGGATAACGTTAATAGAATGAACAATTAAAGAAAAGGGGGCTGCAGAAATTGAACCTGCGACGGATAGGGTAACCACTTAAACGTAGCTTTGCTCTCATGATGGATTTTCAAGCATTATCTATGTCAGTCAGATTGTTTACATTGGGGAAAATTCATCGAAGCAGCTAAACCCTAGATGGGCAGAATCCAAAAAACGAAATCGACGAAAAAAAAAAACTGCCGTTTCTTATTATCTTGGAAGCGTTCATATGTAATTTGATCCGCTTCCATTGGATAAGTATATTTTCTATGACATTTTTCAGAATGGACTAAATATAGGCTTATAGGCATATATCGATTAAATGTATCGTTAGTACATAAAATGTTGAACTGTTTGCATTTCTATATCACTCTCGCTGTATACCTGTTGCATATTAGATTGACTTTACGTGAATATTTAAAGATTTTTAAAGAGGTATTGTGTATGCAAACAGGGTTCTAAAAAATCCATTTATTCGCTTTATTATATTCAATGTTATATATATGAACACTAACCCATATGCATGAGCCTGCACGTACAATTATATATATATATACAGAGAGAGAGAGAGAGTGAGAGAGAGAGAATTTTGATTAGTGCAGGTTTTGATGCGTCAAGGTATTGCAGTACAAATCAATATAAATAAGTCTTAAAATGAGTTAAAAAAGGATCTTGATCAGTTCTCTAATACGAACTATTTGGGAACAAATCAACAACACTAATTAAGGTATTCACACACATATATATATATATATATATATATATATATATATATATATATATATATATATATATATATGTGTGTGTGTGTGTGTGTGTGTTTGTGTGTGTGTGTGTGTGTGCATGAGGTGGTTCGTGAACACATCGGCGCAATAATGTGTATCTGAAACTTGGATATCAACATGGAACTTGAAAATCAATAAAATTAATCCAGTGAGCAAAAAAATATATTTTTTGATCCGGCGAAACTACGTGCACCTGATTTTTCACTGTCTCTCAGTATTCAGATATTTTGACAAATATACCATATCGGGATTTGTTTCTCCTGGAGGAATCAACAGATTCGCCGATATCACTTCTATTTGTGTGACAGTTTTGATACATTTGTAATGTGTACTTTTACTGCTGTCACCTTCAGGTGTGTGTCAACGATTCACAGAAAGCAGAACATTTCTATACGAGTTTTTCAGTTTCATCGAAATTTATATTGCGAAGATTATTCTGACCAGGCGGTGAGCATGGGGGTCGGGGTTCGCCCAGACCATGTTTCTTGTGTCCTACTCATTCGCCAGTGAGATTCCATACATTGAAACAACTTTGTGTCACATCCGGCTCCCGTGAGGGTTAGGGTATCCAGGAGATTTTCGTCTGATAATGTTAAGTGAAGAAGCAATCACTATTGATTTATTTATTGAATTTTTTTGAGCGGCTGTTCTCAAATGGTTGAAATTGTATGTCAGGCTGAATTATCGGAGGTTATTGGGGTAGGACGTACAGGAGACCGTGTTGAAGAATAAGGAAGGAACGGGAAGTGAGCTGCCTCTGTAGCTCGCAGCAAAACCAAAGCTGGACGTTATTTTTGCTTTTCAACTATATAAAGAAAAGTGAAAAAAAAATAACGCAGAGGGAGCAATCGAAAATACGACCAAATTATCATTTCTGATTCAATGAGCTTACACTTTCTCAAGGATAATTAAAGTTGAGCCTAGTATATAATACTCCATACTCACCTCAACTCTTATGAATGACTGGATGTTTTTATTTAACGATTTTAACATATTATCATATTCAAGTTGAGTTATTATTTTAATATAGCAAATAATGGACGCGTGGTATCCATAAAATACATATAGGACACATAAATATAAAACGTGTTTGAAACTATAGTCATAGCGACAGCACTAAGAAGGAGGTGTGAACGAAGTAATATTATAACCGAAAAGCTAGACAAAAAAAAATTGATTACTTTGCGATTGAAAAAGTGTATGTGCTTTAACTTCATTTAGGGTCCCTTTACAACATCTGCTACAGGCCCCGAAACTAGCTTAATCTAACCCTGCACCGTTTATATCATCTTTCCGTAGTCGCTGACTGTTTTGTTTCATTTTGAGACATCTGAGCCTTCGGCTAAATATTCTTCTCCTCCTTTGACTGATTTTGGAAATCCTCTCGCATGGGTGGTCCCGATTCTTACCATCACCTCTTCCATTCTACAAATGTCTTTGCAATACTCTTTGGGAGTATCACAAGCGTGCCTTTATTCAGTCATTTCTTGTCACAACCTGACCAGTCAGAGTTATAAAAGAGATGGTGGGTTAGCATGATCGAGTATAGTGTAAAGATCAGCCCTTCCCTCCGGGGATCAAGAGGATCGTCACGGAAGGCTCTCTAAATAATACCCATTGGCTTACGGCACCTGGTTTTCCCAAACAATCACTCATCAAGGCATCGTCCCGGTTTCATCTAATTCAACTTCGCTGATTGTGCGACAACTAGTCGGTAAACTGCGATCTGACCGCAACACAAGTGTTAATAATTTTGGTACAGCAGTCACATTTACTTCTCTTATGAAATCTACCAATGTTCCCCAAGCTTTTCACTTTCTATCAATTTAAAACTTTGGTCAACCGGAACAGAGACATCCATGATGTCAAAGATAATGTCCACAGGTCTGCTTAGCTACTCAATAGAAACCGTCACGTGACCAATATTTTTGCAGCATACCGTGTTGGGAGTGATCAATTCAAATTTGAAAAAAAGAAAGGTGTTAGATCATTGCAACTTGCACCCACACTGGAATATCATTCGGTGAATGGGGTAAAATGAACAAAAATAAACACTTTTTTTTCAATTGGAACAATCTATATGCATGATGTATACATACATAGCTAGCCAACCAGCTAGACCAAAATCAAAACTGAAGAAACCTGTGTTGACAGTTTTAGTGAGGGTTTGGGTTGACAATCCCTGATTGGTTAATCTGATACAACTTCCATTGATCTTCGCATTCTTGTTCAAGTGAACAAATTCTAGTTCGTACAAATATCAGTGGATCTCAAGAACTTACATCAGTCGTTTCCACAGGTCCCAGTAGATTACTACTTCTGCCCAGTCCTGGGTTTGTACGCCTCCTGAGCTAATCTAATACATTTAACTATCATGTTTGACATTTTAAAAAAATGCTGTGTCCCATCTTTCTTGGTCATGATAGATTTATCCTGAACTGTTTTAGATTAGGATTCATCTCTTTTATGTCCTTTATTGTATCTAAGTTCATATCTCATTTGCTATTCATTTTGTCAGACACTCAAAATGCATTATCGTTCTCCACTCGCAGGGTTGGGTACACACGGGCAATTATCAGTAAGATACACTCTTGGCTCGCCAGTCCTGTCGAAACTTTGCACTATGTATGACAGCTGGTATTTCCCAATGGTCACCCATCTAGACAATGCTTGACGTGGCTTAATTCTGGTGATCTTACGAGATCCGGTGTATCTAACGTGATTTGACCGTGACCCCTCATCATTGACGAGAGGTTCCCTCTGTCTTTGTCTCTGTTTTTCTGATTTCATATCGGATAGGCAAAGTATTTGGTATGACTTCACGATGGATTGAGGCGATCAACTTACCACTGAGCTACAGTGATCAGTTTCTTGTGTTCGTTACTTTATATAAGCGGAACTATTTAATCCAGATTCTGTCGTTTTTTTTTTGTTTTTTTTTTTTTTGTTTCTTTGGGGGTTTTTTGTTTGGTCTTTTCTGAGCTTTCTGATCGTAAATTTGTTTTTCTTGGTTCATTTGCAGGTTTTGTCTGTCAGAACACTCTTCCACTACAATGCATTGTGTAACTCTCAAGTCCTTTGATCATTCTCTAATTCCTATCAACCATCTTCTCTCTTTTTCTCCATCTTCTGGCTATTAACTTCACACTGACGGTGCAAAGGATGATGAATTCTTATCATTTTCCACTTCTATCTACCTTCCTTTTTTATCCGTTTGCATGTTCATACCAGATGTCAGATGGTTATTGCTAGAGATTGAGTGACAGAAAGTCTCGTCAAATCTCCATTACGGTTATCGGTATTTTCGCAGACCCCATTAACCCAATGTTCTGGAGTCTGGACAGTCTGAACTTTCCCTCGCCTTCCTAACTCATCCAATCTCGATTCTAATGTTTTTGGAACGGTTCCACGCTCGCCGAGTGTTATAGATGGGACACTAACATCCATATTCCACGATTTTCTCAGTTCTTTTGAGATGTCCTGCTATTTTTCCAATTTTGCTCTTATTTCAAATTCACCCCGTGGTCTGCTGACACCTCTACAGGAAGAGCGTAACAGCCCTATCTGACGCTTTCACTATAGCTTGATCTGGTCTTCTGACCTGGATTCGGTGATCTGTTTGACCTTCAATGTCCCAGAAGATTTTACATGCTTCATGCTCTCGGATAGATTCAGATCTATGAACATATGCTTGGTCTGTATGATCGAAAAACTGACGTTTGCATAGTTCCAGGTGGATTATCCTTCCCACTTAGCCATGTCCAAACGTTTTATTTTTCCCAGTTGTATCGTTATTGGAATTTATCCCTGTAGTCAGCCGGTACTCCTATGTCCATGATCGTACTTTTCTTTGTTCGCGATCATCTGGTCAGTTCTTCTCCTTTGAATGGGCCGATCAATAATGTCTGAGTTCCACAGTCTTATTAGAAATCACCAACTTAGCTGTCAACATAGGTTTCCTCAGTTTTCAACTTGGTTTGGCTGGCTCACTGGTTGGTTAGCAATTTATCACGCGTACAGGCAGCACCAATTGAGCTAAAAGCCTGAAATTTTCAACAGTTACTCCTTACTGAGTCCAGAAAAAAAGTTCGTCTGTTTTGTTTTGTTTTCACCCTTCCTTTACTGGTTATGAGGTTTAAACTGGGGATTCAATCTACAATGTACTTTTATGCTGAATCAGTTTTCATTTCATGACCAGCTGCGTTTTTAACGATCAAACGATAGGCGACAGAAGTAACTTATGCATCGATGTTTGCCAAAGATGTCCTCAAAGCACCATTCTACCAGAAGACGTTTGCTACGTGATGGTATCTATTGGATGATTGACAAGATTCATCCCTTTTTACCTTTAGCAACGCAGCTTTCGCTTCGATTATATTAATCGCTGACTTATTCCAAGCTGTGTTTATCAGAAATATGACGTTTATGGTATTTATTCATCTAAAACACATTAGAGATTGTGTGTCTGTCGTCGCAGCACAGCGGTAAAAACATTACAGCTTAATGTTTCTCAGAGCAGTGCTGTTGAAATGATCACCACGAAGAATCGAGCAAATCCAAGACCAACCGGGCCACCTGTAGGCGAGACATTTCCGATCAGAATCCTCGAAGTCAAAAAAAGACATTCTTTGGTATAGGTATCAGACATTGTGAAAAATTTGAACGATTGGCGAATTCTAGCTATGGAGGACGATATGCGTAAATTCATATTTCATTTGTTATTTACTTTAAACTTTGGTTGAAGCTTAAAGATTTTTTGATAGTTTACGTAAATATAACGTATAAATTTAGATAAAACATGAGCAAAACAATTGGTGCTCTGTCTTTAATTTTTGCTGTATTCTTTAATAATAATAATAATAATAATAATAATAATAATAATATTAATAATAATAATAATATATATATATATATATATATATATATATATATATATGTATATATATATATATACATATTACTCTATTTTCTTTCATGAAAATCTATCGAATCATTTAGAACTACGCATTTATTCATAATCTTTTACTAATATAAATATATAGTATTTACGTCGTATCTTAAAACAAAAACACAAGTTTACGTTAAAGTCAAATAAATTTGAATGGAATCTTCTTCGAAATTCGCACCAACATTTCTTCGAATTTCGCACAAAAAATAGATACGTACTTTCGGTCAATCGATTAAAACAAAAATAAATACGCTTGCAGAGAGAACCGGGTATCTAAAGCATATGTTTGCACTTATGATACTCTGCAGTGAAAAATCGCCAATCGCTTGAATTGTTGAAGAATCGCATAAAACAATGTAGAAATATCAGATAAAGCAGGAAGAAATATTTGAAATGATATTGACCTTCGTTGATCCATTTATGTTGTCAATGTTGCATTGTAAGTGCTATATTTCCGAATTCATTCGGCGATTCGAAGCAAAAGCTGTGAATTCCATGATTCCGAGATGGCTTCTTTTTCCCCAGAGGGTACTCCAGCAGCAAAAAAAAATAAGGGGAAATTCTGTGCTGGTTCACATAATGAGCAATTCCAATTCCTCTTTCAACTGAACCTTACGGCCAAATCGCTTTGTATACATCAATTTCCGTAAGATCACTGAAGTCAAGATGGGTGACCATTTCGAAATACAAGATGCTGTAAGCAGTTAGGGATCATATAGAGAGGCTCCCGGAGCAACCCCGTCCATCCTCCCACGGGGATACCGCTGTATGCACTCGGCTGAATAACGCAAGCCATTGGCCCCACCCCTTCCTACCATGAACCATATGACAAGTCTAGCTGCGCATGACAAGAAATGAATTCCGACCGAAGATAAGAAGCGCTATTACATTCAGCGGAAACCTCCCGAGTTGGTCTTCAAGCGAGTAGAAATAATGATTGAAAAATGAAAAGAATGCTATTTCTTCTCATGTAGATGGCAACTGTGTCAGATAGAAAAGGAGGAAAATAACCTCTCTCGGATTAACAGTCTACTACAAAAGCCGCTTCAACATAATGTTCGTGGCAGAAACTGTCTCTGCTGGTTGCAATGGTGGTGAAATTACTGGGTACTTAAGGTATCCAAACCACAAATATTTCTATGAATAAAATCCATCGTAAAGATCTGGATTCTATATTTTAAGATACATCCCTCGTATGTTGAGTGCATCTCTCTTCTAAACATTAAAGTGCATAAAAACCAAAATAGTTCCACGATAAAACTTGAGGAAAAACTTCAACAAAAAAGCTAATCTGACCTCGTTCTGGAATCATCCAGATCAGATTACAGGATTTGAACTTTCTTTTAAACTTGGTTTTTATTCGGATAGAATTTTTACACGTAGTTGATATCTTTGTGATACACTCATTACTACCTTATCTAGTGAGTTGGACAGATTTATTGATAATTTAACTAGTAAGAAAGTGATAGAAGACGTCAAACCAATTCAGCTATAAAATTTATTTTCAAAACGAAGCAAACGACTTAATATACATTGGACTTTGAGAAAACTTATTCATAAAAAGGTATTAAACAAACATACTTTTGTACTATTAACATCTGAGTGTATATGTTCAAACACATATTGCGAAGAAATTTAACGGTTTTCAGTTCGGAAAATGTGATCCAGGACCCAAGTTTAAGTTTCCGTTAAATCTGATTGTATCACTTTTCTATCAATGTCAGATATCTTGTGCTTGGTCCTCCTGCCAGTCATCTTCATCGTAGACCTGTCTTTGACGCGCAACCATGACTGGCAGAGAACAAGAAAATCACTTCAAAAATTAATCTGCCTGCGTAAATAGTAGAAGCAAAAATGTATTATTTGTCGAGTGTACGGAATGCATCGAACCCTTCAATATTGATGAAAAATAGCTCACGTAGGGCAATGATGCAATAGTTCCCTACAAGGTTCTCCATTTCAAAATACGCTAATTTATTCAACAGTCAGTTCCAGTTTTCAAAACAATCCGCCAAGTCCTCTTTCATGATCACAACCAACAATCTTGTTACATTTTCCTCCTCTCTTTCGCGGTTTGAAACCTTCATCCATTCGATGGTGGGAAGCCAGAAGTTACAGGGCGCTAAATCTGGACGGTATTTGGGGTAGCAGACCTAAGTAATATAATATCTAACCAAACAACTCGCACGAGACCTGACGAATGGATAGGTTCGGTCATTTTGAATGCATTTGTCAAACAGTATACACGCTCATCAAATGGTGTTGCACTGCTGATTGAGTAAAACCCAGGGCAGAGCATGTATCTAAAGGTGTCCAGTAACCTACCAACCTGATTCGTTGTTGATTTCCATCAATGCTGCACATCTGGTCTTCGAAATGTTCAATATAGCTCAGAACTTTACGGACAGACATCGAATATCCATCGATAGTTAGATAGATAGTTATGAACTGAGATTGATAAATTGATATGAACAAATAGATAGATATGGACTGAGGTAATCAGACAGATTTGTTGATATGGACAGATAGATAGATAGATAGATAGATAGATAGATAGATAGATAGATATGAGCAGACATGAATAAATAGATATAAACAGCATTGGATAGATTGATGGTTAGAGAGAGAGAGAAAGAGATAGGTAGATATAAACTGAGATTGATTGATAGATATATTGATATGAAAATAGATAGATAGATAGATAGATAGATAGATAGATAGATATGAACAGGGCTAGATAGACTGTTGTCAACAGACAGAGATAGATAGATATTTGTTATTATGGAAAGTTAAATAATTGTTAAAAAGAGACGCCTATCGTTAAAACACACTTGCTTGTGCTGTACTTCGGTTGTTTGATGTAATTACACTTTGTTAGCTTTCGCCATAATATCATTTATTAACAAACACACACTTATGGGCGTTGTTTATTTCGTTCATTAATTGCCTTGTAGTGTAAAATGTCAGTGATTACTGCTCCTCACTTTTTTAAACAACCAGTCACATTGCCCTGAACCTAAACATAAATACACATAAAAGTACATTAATCCAATACATCAGTCTTAAACACAGGCGTAGTGTCTGTATTGCTTATGCCTTTGACATCTAAATTGAGAAATAAAATCAACAGATTTTTCAATACTTTTGAAAAGTTACTTCTTTTAAGATATGATAATACAGACAGGCCTTCTTAGTCACTCAATAAGAACTTCACCAACGTCTTTTGTCAACATGCAGTGTTGGGATTGGTCAATGACAACCATTCGGAAATTGGTGAGCAATGAATAAAAGACTTGTCTTGCCTTTTGTTTGACACTGATTTCGAAAGAAAAACAATTGAATTTTCTAAAAGAAATTATGAATGACAATGGACACAAACTAAGAAGCCGATTTATTGCAATCTCACATTGTAAAATGTGGTAAAAAAGATGAGAATGGCTGACAAACAACATCTGATACTTTACCGCCGAAGCAATTTTGGTGAGACAATAAATCATAACTGATTATTTAACAACAATACACGATGCCTAAGCACTTAGTACATGGACTAGGATTGGGGAAGCTCTCCCCGATGCTGAGAAACACTGGCTCCTGAGAAATACGAAATTAAGAAATATCAAGCAAGAGTATTAACCAGTTGGATGACCAATGGCGAATATTAAGCCAGAAGCATACAATACGAAAAATTACCCTTTAAAGAAACAAATAATGATTAATTCGTTTCAACGACTCACCCAAATATTTTTGAGGATATGGAGAAAGAAACCATAATCTAAATCATGAGTTACCTTACAATAACTATTCTCATCGGGAGCTTGGGTACATTTGAATAGGGTCATAGATATAGAAATTTGTGAATTTGTATCAAAGTGTCCGTGTTGTATTCCAGTTTGATTGAGGCCCTTGAATGTCGCAGCTCTTTTTAAAAAAAAGGGGATTAGAAAGGCTGGCCTACAATATCTGATACTTTAGAATCGGAATAATCTTAAAGTAAATATCAATGGAGAAATATCTTGATCATACAGGATTTCTTTGATGCTTGTCAAAGCCACTAAATAAAAAAATGTATGTATGATAAATACTTTATTGGAAACATTCAACTGTGAAAAGAGTCACGTTCATAAGACTATATTAGCAAACTGTTGCCAGTAAATTCACACACACACAGACACACACACAGACACACACAAACACACACACACACACACACACACACACACACACACATATATATATATATATATATATATATATATATATATATATATATATATATATAGTACCTGACATAAGTATTGGAACAAGCAGCCATTTTACTTCTATCAGATTTGATTTGACGGTTACCAACAGGAACACTACGCAAAAAAGATCGATAATTTTGCAATCAACATAATAAAGTATGGATTCAAACATGCATTGTGGTTTAGAAAGTTAAAAATCGAAAAAAACATATAGAATCGGATTGTTAAATGACGAAGGGAAATAGATTCCTTTTTTATACTTAAAAAAAAACTATCAAATATATTGAAACAGTGAACTTACATTACTGTATAGGAAAACTCCCAAACTAGTGATTTAATTTGGATCTCTCACAAAATGTATATTTGCCCCCTGCGATATTAGGCAATAGAAACAAATGTTGTGCTTATTTGAATAGTTATTAGCAATGTCCTATTGAAAGTAATGTTCATAGGTATTTTACCAATAAAAGAAATGGTCCTTATGCGTAATGTTCCTGTCTTTAACTCTCAAAACCAAGCAATCAGAAACAAAATGTCTGTTCTAATAAGTATGACATATAACAAACTACATGTATGAGGTGAGCTATATACTAAAGCCATGGCTGAAAGGGAGGTGGGTTTGATCAACACTGCTGGGTTGTCATGTAAATATAACTGGGTTTTTTTTCGAATCCCCGAAACGGTTACAAGATAAACGTCTGATGATCCCAGCAAAACAAAACTTACACACATTACCATTATGAGAAAGTATACGTAAAACGAGAAAAAAAATTACATTAATCACACGAACAGAAATCGGGAAAAAAATAACTAAAGTGACACAAACATATTTTGGAAAAGCCTTTTGATGTTTTTTTATGTTTAAAGCTGTAAAACTCTGTAGGATATATATATCTATATATACATATATATATATATATATATATATATATATATATATATATATATATATGGGAGAATCTAGTAATGTATGGATAATTTTTCCTCGTCTTTTTGACCTGAAAATCCCATCAATCAATGCTGCAGCAGACACCAGGACAGTTGTGCTACATTACCAACCAATCAGAGAGTACGACAGACTTCTCCAGGAAATCTAGTTAGCTTATCTCGTAACAAAAAATTAAGATAACGCATATCTATGCACGATGGAATTATAGTTCAGTGCCTTCCATCACATACACACACACACATATCTTGATGAACGGAAACATATTTACCGCCATCTTAATCAGCTACTATGCTTTTACTAGATCGGGTACGGATCCTGAAAGAGCTGTAAAGATTCCCAATGGGATCTAGTATCTTGATAATTGCAGCAAGTCATATAACACCTGCAAGTTACGCGGTTGAGGTTTTGCGGGGCTGATTTGTTTCTCTAAAACGTCTCAATGGATTGAAATCTTGGAAGTTTGGTCTCAAGGGCAATGCAGTCGAGTTTCTTTAATTTCCTTAAAGCAATTCCTGTGCAATTCGTGCTGTTTACTACAGCGAATTGTCCGACTGAAAAAAGGTAGATGGCACGTAGCAAAGTACCGTCCACGTGTATGATAGGATGCAGAAGAACGTTACCCAACCAATAATATTTCCATTACTGGTTTGTTGTCTTCACAAAATGCATCATGGTTCCATCGCTTCCCGGGATGATGATGCATATGTATCCTGCTTTTCAGCTTTTTCAGAAGAATATCTGCCCCATCTGACTATATATCCTTTGATACATAGTCAAATCCAGACGCTTGAGTGTCCATTGAGGACACCTTTTGCTATTAACGTTGGTACTTTAACATCCTGCGAATAGGCCCATACATTACAAGGATCTATGCCCTGTGCATTATGACGCATTCTTTCCTTCACCTTAATTGAAATTATCTCCAATGTGTGATACAGTAGCCGTTTTATTGGCCTGTAATTGACGGGGATTACTTCGGTCACGTCTCAAATCGATGATTCTAAGCAACCAAACACCTTATCGGGTTTTGTTTCCTTTCCTTGGATCACTGTCGATAGATACTCAACACAAACGCCAACATATAACAAGCCGAGAATGATTTGACCTAGTATTCTGGCTGTAACAATTCAAGTCACTCAAATCAGAATAAAGTGCTCGAGACTGAGTCACCTGACACTGACACGGGTAGTTGTAACGAAACATAGCTGACATTTTTACTATATTTCAGCAGTGATATTTTGCCTCATATATATATATATATATATATATATATATATATGGATATATATATATATGTGTGTGTGTGTGTGTGTGTGTGTGTGTATGTGTGTGTTTAGTGTAAGCGGTTTCGATGTCACTTGGTAACCCATCAATTGCTCTCTCCGGGGTTACTCAGTACGCAGTAAGACGTCGTTGATTGATTTGTGTCATGTATGTCCACCACAACCATTTCTCTACAATCTTCATGTCTCGTGAAGGTTGTCTTGGGGTAAGAGGAAACATCGCATCACCAAGGTCTGTCAGCCCCTTACGGTAAAGATTTGACTTCCTGCGACTTGTAGCGTTACCAAATGGGATTTCAGTCCGTGGATAACACTGAAGAGCAGTTGGTGAGTTATGCGACGAAATGTGTTTAATTGTGTAAGGTTTTCGAGAGGGTACTTCAAAGGGGAGCAAAGCACTGTTGCCCAAATTTGGATATTTTTCTTTTTTATTAATTGCCGTATATATATATATATATATATATATATATATATATATATATATATATATGTATATAAAGAACTAAATTGTGTACATACACACACATATACGTATGTGCATGTGAGTGTGTTCGTGTGTGTGTGTGTGTGTGTGTGATACTATGAAGACGACGAATGTTTCTTCGTCGTATGTTCCTTTTTTGCAATTAACTTGGTTTCGTAGACTCCTAAGATTTTAACCATGGAAGCTGAAAAGCGGAGTATACTGGTAACTCGACCTAACGATGAACATAAGATAGGTTGCACTGACCTCTGTTGACCCTCATGGTCAATTTAGTGTCAGGTGAATTTCGGCATTTTCTAATCTCTGAGAGAGAGTTGTAGCCACCAGCAACGGGGATAACATAAGTAAGGTGTTCTGACTCCCGAAGCCCAAACAGGTTAATTCAGGGTCAAAATTGATGTTTCAATCCTAATTTGTTCGATAGGCTTATTTCTCCCGTTAGGTCATTGGTAATGATTATAGTCTAGTGGTTGATGTTATGGAATCTGCATTGGAGTTCACACTACAAAAGATATTTTTTCCTCCTGATTCCATGTATTTTCAATCTGGAAGACATTCAAACCTTCAGTTAATTGGTCATTATTTCTTCAAGTTTTATGGTGGGGAGGTTTTATTTGAAATTCAGATAGAATGCTGAATCTTTACTGTTTGTTCGCCGTAAAAAAATCTGTGCGAATGCAATTTTTTTATTCTCTCTGTGTTTGTCAGAGTAGTAATATTTTTAAAGGGAGACTGACCCTTACCCTACATTAAACAGTTTTATTAGAAATAACACTAACCCAAACAAGACAATAAAACATTGAAACCATTAGACTAAATCCGACGTGCTCTGGCGTGCAAATTACTAAGACTAAAATGAGCAGATGAGTTCTTGGATCCGAACAAAATACTTTTGAAGGTTTCAGGTGATGCTACGCAGATCTGCTGAAGGGTTCGCGCATTTCATTTAACGAAATCTCTGTAAACAATCATTTGATCTCTGGTAACTATCTTCTGAAAGAGATAAGTCAAAAGTTAGGGAGAACCGCACTATTTGGAAATTACTTTATTTTAGATAACTTACATATTTAGTTCACTGACTATAAGCCATAGATGATAGATGAATTTCACGTTCCATCTTCCAATACCCCATCTCCCTTGAAACTCAACACCTATCACGCTGAAAATGCAACTATTCCAGCTCTACTTCAAAACAACTTGACTTTCGAAGTATAAAGTTGAATGTATCAAGCACTCTATGAAATAAATCCATCACATATCAGGCGTTACTTTACATTATGCTATATTGCTAACCTGACCTGTACCATATGTACTATATATATATATATATATATATTTATATATATATATATATATATATATATATATATATATATATATATATATATATATATATATATATATGTGTGTGTGTGTGTGCGTGCGTGTGTGCGTGTGAATGTGTGTGTCGCTTTGACTGAGCAGTGTTGAGTAGCAACTTTTTTTTGTCGGACACTTGTTACCGTTATCACTTCAGACATCAGATCGTCCCCGATGCAGCTAAAGTTGTTTTGATCCAGACTAATTCATTTTAATGAAGATTCAAGTTGCCTGCTGGGAGGCCATTGATAATCCGGTGAATATGTTCCTCACTCGGAACACTAGTGAGATATTGCGCAATAGTTGGAAATGTCGGATAGGTACATTATTTATATGAATGCATGGGCGTAAGTATGTGTACATTAGTTTATCTCTCTATATGTATATATGTATACACTTGGTCTCTGCTGACCGTAATATGTGAATAGTATGTTCCATCATCCCGCTAAGCCGTTCATTTGTACTCATAATTCATACACATGTGACTATATATATATATATATATATATATATATATATATATATATATATATATATATATATATATATGCGTGTGTATCTCTGTGTGCGTTTTAGCTAGGCACTATGAGGTATATGTATGACGAATATTGACGAACACTTCCAGTGTTCTTTCTATGTGCGTGTGTACGATTTCCTTTCTTTTTCAACCTCGTTGCTTATGCATTTATTGTATAATCATAATACGATTGATTGTGCGTATGTATGTGTGTGGAGTTTTGGTCGCTGATGCCTTTATATCCTCGTATATTTCCTTAATATTTTAGTAATCCTCTCCCCCTCTCTCTCTCTCTCTCTCTCTCTCTCTCTCATGTGTGTGCTTGTGTGTGTGTGTGTGTCCACCCATAGTACACAGCTGCGTATTTTCTCTTCCCTGTACTATGTTGTCGGGGCACCTATGTTTTCATGGGTGTGTCTCCGGTGATGTACCCCGACGGAACTCAAACTTACCCAGGCTACCTAAAACTGGGTGTTTAACAAAGAAAGGTTGAGTACCAATTCCTGAAAGTCCTTAATATGACTTGGCCATGTATCGAACCCAAGACATACCGAGCCGGAGCCAAGTACTTTACCACTGGTCTGCAATGATCAGTTGTCCGTCTGAAAAAGTGTTCATATGCGGATGTAAAATAGTTTGGACGTAAGTTGCCTAAAAGACTGCTCGTAGCGTAGCTTTGCTGATTCTGTCCGATTTTGGTTCTTGGAATCCAGACTTCATTATCCGATCCGGAACGCTGAGGGTAAGAGCGGGATGTTTCACGGTACTGGAAATCCCAAGAAAGAACCTGGATTTCTTCTTTAGAATTATTTTGAAAAGCTTTACCCAAGGAGTGATGATGCCACTAAGCAAGTACGTATGTTCAACTTACCTGGTCCTTTGAAAGTATAAGAAAGTATGAGTCTGTTGGCATGTACATGTTCTAGAATAATGAATGGATGAGAGGGAAAAGAGAGAAACCAAATGGAAAGTATGAGTAAGTACTATAAAAAGTAGGTATATATATATATATATATATATATATATATATATATATATATATATATATATATATATATATATATATATATATATATGATTTTGAGGAAGAAAAAAAAATCGAGGAATGAATTTCCGAAACAGTTCCACCGTAAAAAGTTGATGATCCCCCAAATTAAATTAAACGCACAACATTTAGTAACAAAATCTAAATAATTGTAAATGAATTATGTACATAATGTGGAATAGCTTGAAAGAGATAGTGAGTAACTGACTTGAATGACATAACACCGTAAGATGATTTCAGACTGAATGAAATTTCTCTAGAAAAAAAAAGAGTGAAAAGTTTATTCATTTCTCGATCATTCTTTTTTTTTCATTTTCAACGTAATTTGAAATTTCCTTTTCTTTTTTTTTTCAAATATATTTTCTTTATATTAATGCATCTCTCTAAATCGCATTTCTTATTGTTTATTCTCATTCTTTGTTTCTCAATTGATACACGTAATACTTCTTTTTATTCATAATTTAATTCATGATTACGCCTTCAATTAACCCCTACCTGTCCTTGTTAAATGCTCTCTTCGTTATTATCTCTTACCTTCTTTATTCTTTCCTTGGTCTTTTTCATCCATTCTTTTGCTCATTTATTTAGTTTTTTACTTTTTTATGTATGTATGTATGTATGTATGGAAATAAAGTTGCAAAAATCGAATGTTGATGTAGTGGGGAATATTATAGATATTAGTCAACAAAAACTGTCTCCATAGTTTTTTTTAAACTTTTTAAGCTGGTCCTACTAGCTACGTATATATCACGCACACAGACCGTAATGATGGGGGCTAGAGACCCACAGATGCACACGTTTACTTTTTATTATGTCTCATTTTTTTTTTCAAGTCTCCCGTACTGAATAGTTTTGTTTTTGTTTTTTGTGAAGATTTCAATTTGCATTATAAGTATATGTTACATAATTCCTTAGTTTGTGTTCGGCGTTCGCACTTGTCGATTTGAAAATTCAAACTCTTCACTGATGTAACGAAAGGCAAAAGAAATGTTTTATTCATTGAAAACTCGGTTTATGTAAAAATTTCAATTGACGTTGGTCTCGTGACGGTTTCTACTGAGTGACTAACCAGACATGTCGAATACTTGGTTATAGTTCAACCAGCTCTTTGTTCCTTCATTTCTTCACTAAAATATCTATTTTCTCATCGAAAATATTCACTGTCTGTTTTGTTTTTTTTTTAAATTTCAATTAGATCCACTTGTCTCTTACTTGGAAATCATCAACAGGTTTCTTCACTTTTTAGTTTGGTCTTGGTAGCTAGTTATTCACATATCACGTGTGCATAACGCACTAATGAAGCTAGGGGCTTAAATTTCAAACATTCAGTCCTCACTATGTTGTAAAAAAACGAAGTTTGACCACCACCCCCACTAACAAAAATTTTTTTTAGTTGGGGCTTCAATTAACAACTTAGTAATGATCACCGCTCAAAAAATGTGAGAGAAGTAACTTATTCATTTGTCATCCCTTTTCGATTTTTTTAATTGATCACCCCCAACACGGCATAATGCCTAAAGATTTTAATCATATGACGGTTTCCTATTTCGAGACTAAGCAGACCTGTTCACGTTCATATCCCTTCTTTTTTGGGTCCGCTATTTCATGGCGACTTCGTCACCCACTCGAACTTGTTTCAACTTTTACCTGTTCCTCTATAAATTGTTGTCACATCTTATTCACCATCCACCATATTTAACACATTCATCGTTGGAATGATAATATCATTTGCTTTTGGATCCAGTTTTTTTTTTTCTATGAATTCCGAGGGAATAATGCAATGATATAAAACTTATGAGACTTCAAGCTGAATGATTAGCATTTAGCAAAACTTGTTTTCATTCCTTCTCCTCTTCTGCATCCGTACGATCACTGATTTTCTGATGTCTCTGTCTCTGTTTGTCTCTATCTCTCTTTCATTTTTCTTCCTTTCTTTCTTTCTTTCTTTATTCCTTTCTTTCCTTCCTCCGCTCTTTCTTTCTTTCTTTCTATCTATCTCTCTACTGAGAGAGACAGAGACAGAGACAGAGACAGAAAGACACAGAGAGACAGAAAGACAGAGAGAGAGAGAGAGAGAGAGAGAGACTGAGAGAAAGAAACAGATAGACACAGAGAGAGGGAGAGAGATTTACAGCTTTGAACACTAAATATATACATTTTTGAAAACTTTTTCCAAAAAAATGTACGTCATTTCAGTCACTCATTTCCCAATATCTGTTAATGTAATTTTTTCTGCGTTTTCTCCTATGTTATACACGTAATATAATATCATTATACTATGAGTGAATTATTTTTGTTGAGATCATCAGTTATTAACCATGTAACTGTTTTGTAGATTATATATATATATATATATATATATATATATATATATATATATATATATATATATATATGTATGTATATGTATTGTGTGTGTGTGTGTGTAACTATTTTGGGGATTATACATATATATATATATATATATATATATATATATATATATATATATATATATATATATATATCGTTTGTGTGTGAGAGAGGCAGAGACAGAGAGAGGGGAAAGAGTTAAAAAGAGGCAGTTTATAATAATAACAGATGATTTTATCCAGAAATTATAGTTATTTAACTTAAGTGGTCCCAAACATTCAATGAAAGTAAAACGTTCAATTTTTTTTATATTCGTAGTTACTGTTATCAGCCGATTATTTTCTAAAAGGTCTTGTCCGAAGGTTATCATAATAAGCGTTCTTCCTCTACATGGATATATGAAACATGCATATGTATATATATATATATATATATATATATATATATATATATATATATATATATACACACACTTACACATACATGCTAAACAGAGGCGTTACCCAAGTCCTTCCTTGAGGACAGCAATTTTTCTAATCTCTGTCATAACATTCAGTCTATGTGTCAGGTCTTTTCTTACTGCGTTTACTCCCCCATGGGCACCAATCAATCAGTCTGTTCCTCCATCAGTTACCATCACTTCTTATACATGCACCTGTGTGTGTGTGTGTGTGTGTGTGTGTGTGTGTGTGTGTGTGTGTGTGCGTGCGTGCGTGCGTGTGTGTATATATACGTACACTGTATGATGTGATGATTAAGGACCTCGCTTCATATGCCTACGGGGGTTGGTAAACTGATTCAATGCACAGTAAATAAGTTCGTATATGCAGTATTCTGTGTTTATTTTGTATTTGTTTTTCAATTAATACATCTCTTATGTTCCTATCTTTCCATCAGTATCATTGATGCTTAAATTATTTTAACATTTATTTACTTCATTTGCTTAATGCAGTTTTATCTTTAAACGAAACTACTGCTGGGACAAACACCACTCCTATCCCTATCCCGACTAAAGATAATCACTGCACACACACACACACACACACACATATATGTATATATATTTTGTTTCAAAGCTTCACTGTTCAAAACACAGAACAAATAGAAAAACATTTTCAAAAAAACCTTTCTGTCAATTCAGTCACTCATTTACAAAAATCTGTTAAAGTAATTAATGTGATTTATTTCAGTTTCTTTTCTTTCTTTTTTTTCACATATACTTTCTTATTATGGTACTACGTTTAAATTTTTCTCTCGCTTGCGTCATCAGTTGTTTATCATGTAACCGTATTGGGAATCAAAAAAAGAACAGAATAGTTGTATTGACATGTCGCCCCACTAGTGTGAATCAAACAGTGCCTTCCTCATAGCTCTGATTTTAATGTATAGCTTATGTCATAAATGTTAATGATAAGTAAAGATATTTCTTAGTAACTAATGAATCAAACCTTTGCATATCTTTTCGATGGTTTTTTTGGATACGTATGACTTATTCGTTTAGCTCAATCGGTGAGAATGTAGCTTTGTAATCACCTGTTTCTTATTTCAAGTCACAGAAGGGAGATGTTTATTTAATAGATGTATTTAATCATTATAATCATAGAAACTTTCGCATAGTTCTTACAGAAATTTTTGTTGATATGTATGACTCATGAATTTAGCTCGTCTGCCAATCAGTTGCTTATGATTACAATTAAGGGATTGTTAATTTTCACCTCCTCATTTAGTGAGGATTGTTCTGTTTCCCCTTGGTACGGTCGAAGAACTAAGTCAACTCCAGGTTTAGAGTCGAGTTGGACAATATCAAAAATCATAATATACAAAGTCACTAAGATAGCAACTCAACACTAAGTCTCAACCTATCAACTAGTATGATTTCATACTTCATTGACTTAAACCGCAGACTGCTCTCATAGAAGGAAATAATTTCAATGATGCAAATATTTCCTAATCAAGGTTTGAACAATGAACTCTTCCATTGTAACAATTTATTTTGTTTATGTTCCCTACAAAAAAAATACAAGAAGAGTCAGCTTTCCAAGTTCACTCCTTTCCAATTCTTCGAAAATGGCGAAACCTTAAGATTGTTTTCAGGTTTCATTCTACTGTGAACCATTTCAAAGGCAGTTCACAACACTTTCTTATTCCTTCTTTGCCAAAATCTCCGATATATTTCACCTCCACGACCTCTGACATAACATCCTATCCATTGGAACGCTGAAAACATTTTCAAATATGAATTAATGTTTACTGCGCCCTTGCTTTTGTGCCATTTCGGCCTTCAAAAGGATTTTATAGGAACAGTTCACTTTTACATAGCTAGGGAATTTATATATCCCTGATTTTTTTTCAAAGAGTTTATTTTTATTCTGTATAAAGAGGAAACCGCTCTTGGTGGTTACTTAGGGAGAGGAGTATTTTAGGTAACAATAACCAATTGGCAAAAACCCCAAACTCTCCAGACACTTACATAATTGAACAACCTTAGCATCAAATTTTGAATTCAAGTAAAAGAATTCCAACAAAGAATAAATATGGTCAGAATGAATTACTCTCGGTATTTTCCAATGAAAAAATAGTCTAAAATAGAGAGAAAAACATCTAAAGATATCTAGATTCTTGAGAATCTAAATTATATTAATGACCCCGTCAGAAAAAGGCCAAAAAATGTGAAACAAGTTTCATTTTCACAAAAATTAAAACAAAATCATAATTGGAATGTAAAGTATTGATGCCAATTTTCCAGTCAAAACCGTATGGTCTGAAGCGCTAGAACACCCCAATACGATAAATAAACAAAGGCACATAATAAGAGGACGGCACCCATCGCCATCTTTGATGGCTACGTTTGTTCAGTAAGTTTTACATTCATTGTTGTATATCTGTAAATGCCGTTATGAGTACATTGTTGTTGTTAAATTCATGGTTAAAAGTTACAATTATTTTTTCTCTGAAATTTTCAATTCATTTCGTCAAACTTCTCTCCAAGTTTAAGTTGACTTTATTCCAACGCCGTAACAATAATAATCCTCACCTAACCCATGGTTGTAAACTCTTCACTATAACTTTATCCTATCACTTCAAACTGGAACAATAAATGGCATTCCACTACCGTGATTTGAAATCATGTCCAAGTGAGTGTTAGTCAGCTCTCCTAATAAGTGAATCAAACTAATATATATATATATATATATATATATATATATATATATATATATATGTGTGTGTGTGTGTGTGTGTGTGTGTATGTATACGGATTCGTTTATTATATACCCAACACAAATAAGTTGCTGTAATCCTCTTCAACTCTGAATCAAAGTAGAGGTAGAGTTTGACCCTGCAGTAGCCAGGCTTCTTCAATAAAGTGTTTGGGAACGAATGATTTTGACAACAGTAACCGGCTGATAACATTATCCGCTTCTTCTGTAACTATTTTAACTCAGTTCACGATCCAAAGTCTACATCCTGTTAAACAAACTTGTAAATTCTTATCACTTGTTGATTTGCTCCTAGCTGCGCTTGTTTTCCTCAACAACCCCAAATCTGATGACATTATGAACTGGCTCCAGCTCCTGTGTTATCATTGGTAGTCTGCATCAGTTGAGAGAATTCTTCAGATCCGTTGATGAATTTGACCTTCTGAGATCAACGATTCATTATTATAATTAGGAAAATGATTTTAAAAGAAACAACTGATACTATACCGTGTCAGCGATGTTTAATAAGAAATTGTTGAAAAAGGTGATCAATGAATAAATTACTTCTCTGGTTCTTGTGTGCAGTGATTACAAAAAAAAATCATGCATGTGCGCTGCAGGGCACAAAGTAAGGGATCAACTTAACATAAACTTTCACTGTGAATTGAACTCCAACTAAAAAAATGTCCTTCCTTTAGCTCCATCCATCTGGATTATATACGTGATACATACGTAGCCAGTCAGGCAGATCCACTTAAAAAACTCTAGAAACCTGCGTTGACAGTTTTGATGTTTCAAACTGAGATATCAGGGGCTTAGCTGGGGATATTTAAAAACACCTTCACCGCGGCGCCCCCAAATGCTTAATGAATAATAGTTATCCAACTGTTTTTCTAGTGACATGATACAATAGCAAGAATATATTAGTGCATACATTGATTGCTTGAATAATAATTCAGCCTTTGGGGTTGATTTTAACAAACTTATTTGTAGAACGTTATCAATTGCAAATTTGGAAGGAGTCTCAGAAGGAACCAAGCCTACCCCAGAGCCCCAAATCTTTAGTTATGTCTAGCTAATCAACGTCTTATCAACTTATTAAAAACAAAATTAAGTACTTCAATGCTTTCGAATGAACTATAAGACAAAAGGAGACAGTTCACATGGGGGAATTTATATCTTGGTTTCATACTAGAACAACTCACTCCCACGGATTCATCTACAACGTTAAGAGTACAGATTCCCAAAGTGGGGGTAATCACTCCCAAAGGTACGGTTTGACGTGCGGCTACTTATTTATATTTGTTTTCACTCCACTTACACTCATCTTGTCTTAAAATGTTCGTTCAATGTTTACATACATAGATGTTTTATTGATTTGTTCAATTTTGCTTGTGGGTAGTGCGAGTTACTACAATTCTGCAAAGTGATAAACCCACCTAAAAGTATACGGAACCACTAGTTGAAAGAATTATAAGTACCAGGAAAGTGCCCGTTCCGATGGTTCATGTTAGGTAGGGATTGGATTTTATGGTGTGTGAAACAGCCTGTCATAATTGTCTTGTGAAATTAATTACCGTCCGTTGTACGATACCATGGCTTCGAAATATTCCAGTTACTTATCTGAGGTATTGCTGATTTAGATCTTCAAACAGTTTTTCATATTTAGAAACTTGATGTCATTATTTTTCTTTTTCAAATATTGATATAATAATTACATAGATCGATAGATCAGATATTGTCAAATTATCTTTAATTGATTAGATAGATTGATTTTTTGCGATATGTGCAACATTTATCAGACCCACTGTTTTTGTTTGTTTTTTTTTCAATACGACATCTTTTATAGGTGCTCTTATCTTTGATAGAAAGAGAGGGGAGTTAGAGCCAACACACCTAGCGAGGGGAGGGGGTTAAGCGGGAGCGAGAAAGAGTGAGAACTCAAAACACAGCCCCTTCACTAAGAATCAAACTAAATATCAATTATCAGCCAACAGCAAACAGTCAATGCTACGATCACAAATAAAGTGACTATTTTAGCATGAGTTTGAATTGGATATCGATACCCCGGCCTGAAACATTTTTTTGGAGGGGGATTTCCCAAATCTATCTTGCTAAGATGGCCTGCACGAAATGTTGACTGCTGCACACAGACAGAAATACGCATGGACATGAATTATACGATGAAAGGTCTGGATTGAATGTAAAGACTTTTCATCCTCTCACAAATTCTTTTTCTAATTATTCAAAAAGTTTTAACATATATATTTGTTACATCACACGCGCACTTACGGCAGAATTGCATTGGGGATACCAGTTCTCTGACGATCACCCAAGCTAAGCAACCTCAAACCAGATCAATATCTGGATGAGTGACCTCCAGGGAATTCCAGATGTCATATACAGATGGGTATTGTGCAGAAGGTCTCCAAAGGCGATCCCGTTAATCCCTCGGAGGAGGAGGGAGCTCATTCAACTACACTCAATAGAAAATACCAATAGCACTTTTCCCGTCCCTCTTGAACTCTCTGACTGGCCTGGCTGCGAGTGACATGAAATGAATTAATGAATCTGGCGTGTTAACCAGTTTATGATTCTATGATACACATTGTGATATTGTTGAAATGATTTCCTCAATAGTTCTGGTTTATCTTGAGATATTTCATTGAAGGATTATCGTCTTTGACTTTTTGTGTCTGAAAAGATGAGATCTGTGTTTAATCCTCTCTATCACTCTGAGTAAAACGGAAATCATGTGCAATAATCACATTGAGAATAAGGACATAACTGTCAAGATAGAAGATACAAAACTCAGCAAGGTAGACCACTACATCTACCTAGGTCAACAAATGTCCATGAGACCCTCAAAAGAGGAGGAAATCAAGCGAATACACTGTGGGATGGCAAGCCTTTGGCAGAGCAAGCTCAACTTTTAAAAATCAGACAATCCCAATAATCCTAAAAAGAAGAGAATACAACCAATGCATTCTCCCGATAGTTAACTTATGGAGTTGAAACATGGAACCTAACCAAGAGACAAACCTACAAACTGAGAAGTATGCTACATGTGCATGAGAGAATAATGCTCAACCTCACATAGAGAGATCACAAGACTGCACAGAATATAAGGAAGAAAACGGGTGTCTGTGACATCACAGAAACTATTTAAAAACTCAAATGGTAATATGGCACGCCATGTTGCAAAAATGGAAAAGAACTGATGGACATCACATCTCACAACATGGATCCCAGAGATCACATGAGAAACTGAGGGAGATGAACTAGACAAATTCTGGCTCCACGACGCCCATGATAGAGAATTGTGGCGAATCCTGTGAAAGATCTATGTCCATCGACGGACTGATGGTGATGATTTCTTTTGTGTGTTTTGGAGGATTCTCTGGTATAGAATCAAAGGCAATTATGTCATATATAATCGTACAGTCATTGTCTTTTATATAATGCAGATACTACAAAACTGTGATACTAGCATGAGCCTTTCCTCTTCTTTTCCCTCAAATTGACTGTGTGTCGTAATTAAACTAAATAACATGAGTGTTTCCTGTATAAAAAACTACTTTCTTGAATGAGGTAATTACTCCGCTGGGGTTTCCCGCTCGTCATAGAGCTGTATTTGGCAAACTTCAACTGGCATGGCAAGCTGAAAGTGGATCAGTTTTGCCCGATTAGATTTGCCCGTTGTATCAAACCCTGTGACAGCCATCAATAGTAATGTCGCTCATCATTGTGTATCCAGCTAGTGTGGCCCCTTAACTAGATTCAGCTGAACGCTGCAAATAACTATATTGCGATATCTTTCAATTCATGGTACCTTGTAGATTCTATCCTAAATGTATTTACGTTCACCTTATTTTATTATTAAGTAAGCTTAGCTGTATATATCGTACGGCCAAACGGTGATAAAGGAATTATGTCGTGCAAATGTGGTGGCGTATATAGCTATTCAGCCGAATGCCAGACTAAGTGCTGATGAATGTCCATCACCGAAGGCGTCTTGAATAAACATGCAAGCGTCAGAATAGGACGTTCTATCAATGGGACAAGGTCGCCTGGTCCAATCTGTCTCGCTTTCTCCTGCATGAAGTTGGCGGACGAATAGCCGTCCGTAGTTAACCCTAAAAATAATGGCACTGGGATGCGACCGTGAGGAAAACAAAAATTCACAGGAAACTGTGATGGTTTAGGCAACGTTTTGCTTGGAAACACTTGGTCCTTTGAATAATGTGGAAGGTTATTTGACGCGTACTACGTACTTCGACATCATTGAAGTCCAAGTACAACACCTCAAGACAAGAAACATCCACGGTGGTAGAGGTATCTTTCATTAGGGTAATCCACATTGCCAAACTGCACGAGTTGTATGGGAATAAATTCAGGAACATTAAGAAGACCTAACTCCACAGATCTTATTCCAATTCATTTGTTGGGCCAACAGCTTCGTTCTGCAGAATCTCAACCTTATTAGGCAGGCAACGAGGATGTTTTGGGGAATCAGTTTATATACCAGAATATTTATTCTTGTAAAAGTCGACTTGTTTGAAAAATGTCCCATTATAAGAAGAAACATATGAATCAACCACTGCAGGGACAGAAAATAAAGTGTATCTGATTTCAGAAAGGGATTTTGCAAGTTAGGCAGAAATTTGCAGTGTGCACTGATCACCGTTTTCTAATGGTATAGGGTTCACATCAGGCTCCATGACCTATGGTTCACTCAATCACTGTCATAATAACGATTTTAAAAGCGGTACTATATGCCTTTTCTCTTGGTGTTCAACACAGGGATTGAGACTTAGAAACCTCTGCCCAAGGCAAAAGGGTTATAGCTGAATCACGTTGGATAAATCGCTTCTTGTGAGATTGCCGAAGTGATCTGATCAATACTCAGGGAGATAACCATTGGGGAATACCAGATGCTGTTGACTAAACGATGGATCAACGGGCCTGGCAAGCAAGAAGTGGGTTCTAAAAACAATTGCCCATGTGCACCTGACTCTGCAAAGAAAGATGAAACACACTTATGAAGTATCCAATAGAGAATCGAATAACGCCAGTGGAACCTGATATCATCATGTTGTCGCCATAGCAACAATATATATATATATATATATATATATATATATATATATATATATATATATATATATTAATTATTCAAAACCGATCTGATGACTCCGCTAATGTGAAATGCATAATCGAAAATGAGAATGAAACATTGATAATTTAGTCGTTTTCCAAAATGTCAAAATATTGAATATATACATATATATTTGTGTGTCTGTGTGTATGTGTGTGTGTACACGTGCACATGTGTGTGTGTGTGTGTGTGTGTGTGTGTGTGTGTGTGTGTGTGTGTGTGTGTGTGTGTGTATTCAGCTTTATGCTCCAAAAGATAACTGAATTGAAATATCTATCTGAGATGTGACATTTTGGTTTTGTTAATTGTCTCCGATCGTTTCGACTATTTAGCTAGAATGCAAATGTCTCCAGGGTCATTTGTTTCGCTGCAACTACTGACACATCAAACTATATGCAAGCTTGATATCATTGTGTTTGATTATTCAACAGTTTTTAATGTATCACATGACAAATCAACACTAATCAAATATTAACAAAAAGAGTTATAACTTTGGAAAATCGATATTTCTAAAATGATAACAAAAGGAATTGACAGAGAAACAATATAATCTATTGTTTCTACCATGTTGTGTATTTATCTATTTTCAAGCCAAATATATACTTATCTATCAATCTATCATTAATACACACACACACACACACACACACACATATATATATATATATATATAGATTGATGGATAGATAGATAGATATGTCTATTTACATGTGTGTGAATGTATGTGCATGTCTGTTCATGCATATACATATTCATGATATGCAGAGTTCACTGCAACACAAGCCAACATGCACATATCAACAGGTGTATATACAGAACGTATCATTAGTATTTGAACAAACGAACTGCTTAGTTTGGGGAAATTAGAATAGGAATATTACGCAATAAGGACTGTATTTTTATCATCAACCCAACAAGGCTTGCATTTATTCATGTTTTGTAGTTCTGCATCTGAAATGTATCGGTACAATTTTCACTCACAAAACGTGAATATAAGCAGTCGTGTTTACCGAATTATGAAACATTAAACTGCAAAACAAAAAAAAATGCTTTTCTTTTTTCTTTCAAGTCCTATTAATTTTTGCAAAGCTGTACTTTTCATTGACACTGGAATAGATTACTGAAAGAGCGTGTGCGTTCACTTCCCAGTAAATTAATCTTTTTATTCAGTCGCACACACAGTCACAGGGAGAAGACTTCAGAAGCCAATAGTGACTGATAGTGAAAATAATGCACTATAGAAAGGGAAGCATACGTCATAGCGCTTCCGTTGAACAGATTATTCTGTAAATTATTCCATCCATAAATTGAAAGATTAAGAAAGGGCGGCTGAAAATTGGGTAAGTGGTTCAATTCAAATAGTTAGTTATGTTATCTTGAACAATATCCGTAAATATATGTTGCTCTGTGAGTATACGTACGTTTATGAAGGTTTTTGTATATACAGGCATGCACACGTGCACACACACACACACACACACATGCATACACACACATATGTTTATTCATACATGCATACATGAATACATATACGCATACAGAGATACAAATCAATATATATAGAGATCAAGATATATAGACGTAGGTATAAAAAAAAGTACACATGACTACATTAATATTTAGGCACACACAGATAGATGGACAGATAGATACATAGATTTACAGATCTTAGCTTAGTCTGATGTAAGACAAGGAGTGAGGAGCACCCAATGAGGATAGATATCACCATGCATTGTCTATAGTCAGTGAGATGGCCCTCCCCCTCTCTCTCTTTCTACAAGCTTATTCATCTCATTCATCTTTCTACGAGCTTATTCTAACTACCTCTCTATAACCTCATACTACCGAAATGTGTAAATGAATTTGAAAAAAGAAAAAGCAAAATATTTAGGGATTTGAACAGAAAAGACTGCTGGCGTGCACGCATGCATGCGAGAGTGTGTGCATACATGCATGTGCTCTCTCTCCCCCCCCTCTCTCTCTCTCTCTCTCTCACGTATACACACATGTACTTATATATATATATATATATATATATATATATATATATATATATATATATAATTATATGTATATATATATATATATATATATATATATATATATATATATATACATACATATATATATATATATATATTTATATATATATATATATATATATATATATATATATATATATATATGCAAAGGTTCAAGTGTCTATTTCAACTCAAATTTTCCATTTTGACTCTTTACGGTCTATACCTGCTCTGTTCGTTTCTTTCAAAGCGTCAATCATGGTATTGTTAAATGGATATGTGATCCAATACACTGATGATAAATTGCATTATTCTATATTGAAATTATATTTGATATGATACCCCGTTATTACTCGGTGAATATCTCATTTGGCTTAGACAACTTTCATATATATGTGTGTATCTGTGTATGTGTGTGTGTATATCTGTGTGTATGCATGTCATGTAATGTGCCTTATTTCTCTCTCGAATACCTTGCAGTTGCAAAGACATACACGTTGAATCGCATCAGTAAAATACATAATGAGGAAAATTACATCAATTGCATTGACGGATATTGGGAAACGGCTGACTGAAGTGACGCAAAAAAATTATTGGAAAAAAATTGAAAGTTTAGTGTTTCAAGTTGTCAAACTCTCTAGAATCTTTCTCTTTCACTCTCTCTCTTTTTCTCTCTATATATTTATATCTATCTATCTATATCTATCTATCTATCTATCTATCTATCTATCTCTATCTATCTATCTATCTATCTACATATATATATATATATATTTAGATGGATAGATAGATAGATATATGCAAAGGTTCAAGTGCTAACTTAGCAGGAAAATTATTCAACATTCAAATGAATTCTTTCCGTCATCCTTGTTCTTGTTCTTCTTCTTCTTCTTCTCCTTCTTCTTCTTCTTGATCAGTCTTCCCTCTTGCCTGTCTCTCTCCTTCCCTCCTTTCACCGTCGATTCCAAGACTGCCTTCTTTTTTCTCCATCCCATCAAAACATATTATCCTATTCTCGATCGGAAAACGCACAGTTGTAATTGACTGCCGTAAATATCAAAAAAAGAAAAGAAAAAAGAAAGATGATAGCATTAATCAATTATCAAGCCTTTGGTTGACTTTTCCACTTTCAGCAATTTTTAGCCACTAAAGGAGGCAACGTTTTCTCTAATACATATAGCAGCCAATTTAGATCCGAGCGTGCAAATCTTACCCCATTCTCTGCTCCCAAACAATAATATATATTTTTTCTAAATACCAAAAAAACGCATTCTATTACCGTTTTCCTCTGTGCACTTCAAGTCACAGTGCACACAGGGCCTCAATCGTTTAATTCATCGTAAGTAGCGGACCTGCGTGCTTGTGTAACGTTGTGAAGCACGATTCATTGATTGCCGTGAGTCGATTGAAGGCGACCTTAAAAGTGAATGAATCAGCTGTTGACGGCGCACGCGTATCCGTCAAGTCGAACTCAAAACGAGGCACTTGGACTATTAGGCGAATTGTTTGTTTCATTCACATACCTTGAAAGGTTGCTGAGTCTATTTCAATTTATTTCTATGAATATATTGCTTTCGTTAAAAACCCTCAACCAAAACTGTCACCTAGATTATTATCACAGGTTTCTTTGGTTATATATATATATATATATATATATATATATATATATATATATATATATATATATATATATATATATACATATGTGTGTGTGTGTGTGTGTGTGTGTGTGTGTGTGTATCATATGTACAGTACGTAAAGATGACAAAAATGGAGCTACAAGGCTGAGAGTTTCAACATCTTCTCCTTATCATGTCGACCAGAAACTGCTTCTTTTTTTTTTTTTCAAATTATCCGTAAATACTCATTTTTGTAGTTGTGGGGCAATTTGCAATTTAACTTCGTGCTAAATTGATCCTTTAACTTAACACATGTTGTTTCTTTTAGAAAGCCAGACCTTTTAGTGAACACTATCCAAGAAAAAGCGATAGGGGTTCATTGATCAGCCCTTTTTCCAATTTTTCGATTGTTCATCCCCTGTACAGCATGCTGACAAAAAAGGTTGGTCATGCAGAGTTTTCTATTCAGAGACTAACCAGACCACCTTTTTGTTGTTGTTTTTTTTTCTCAAATTTCACTTGCACGTAGTAATAAACGAATACCTGCAATCGCACAAAAATATGTCACATGAAAAAGATTCCGAAGTAATTACGTTGTAATCGGTGTTGGGAAATCTACTGAACTGAATACCTTTTCTATACTTGCATTTAAAATCATTTTTTTTAAATGCGAGAGGAATAAATTTTTTCCGATTGAAATGATTTATATAATAAATTCCTACCATGCAGAATATGTTTTTTCCTCCCAAGTTAACTTCTGTTTGGCATGATTAAAAAGTCATACGAAGATATCTTAAAAGATCAGTTTTGATAAGAGCGCACTTGAAAAGAATGCATTGCCCAAAGGTTCCTTTCATGTCTTCTTTTCAAAGGAATACCTCATAGCACAAACAATGGAAGGGTTTTCCATGATTGAACACAAACGTCCTTATATATTGCAAAGTGGATTTGCAGTAGAAAAAATGATTTAAATAATTTCATTTTTACTCCTGCAAATAAAACCACTTCAAAATAAAGAAAGGGGAAAAGACAGAAATTCAAAAGATTAGTCAACCAATAGAAACTGTCATGTGACTGAAATGTCATGTTGGGGATGATCAATCATAAAATATGGGAAAAAATGATGATTAATGAATTAGTTAATTTGCTGACATTTTGTTGGGAATGACACAAAATAAGGGGTCGATTTGGCATACATTTACATTGCAAATGGCCCCAACTACAACAATATTTTTTTTTCTGAAAAAAAAGGGGTTCTCCTATACATGATAACAAATGAATGCTGAAATTTTCTGCTATTTGTCTCTATCTGTACATGTGATGCATATATACGGACCCAGCCAGCCAGCCAGCCAGCCAACCAGTCAGCCAGTCCAACTTGAAAACCAAACCCTTTTAGTGACAGTTTTGGTTGGCAGTTTCCATTAACAATGGAGGATTAAAAAGATATCAGCATTCATCACAGTCAATAATTGGGCAACTTCAGCGGAAAAATTTTATGCTAAGTAAAAAAATTCAAAACTCATCAAATTCAAAAATATGGTCAGTATAAATTCTATTCGTGACATTCCCACGGGAAACATCCATAATATGTACAAACTTTTGTTATTAATAAAACTGTAGCCATCGAAAAAAGGTCCCTAATAGATCAAAGAGCTTTCTTTTTCCAAAAGTTCTTCAATAAAATATCATTTTCTGGGGGATCTAGTAGATTACTGATGCCAATTTTCAGGTCTGTAGCCAAAACCATATGGCCATGACCGTTGGAACTCACTAACACAAATCCAATTTTCTCTTCCTAAACTCTGTTTAATTTGGTGTTAAGAATTATTTCTCTGTTTTTCTAGTGAGTGTTTTACTTGGCACCCTAAAAAAATGATGAGAAACTAGTTTGCTTACCATCGAACGATGCATGATTATCAGCTTCTGTAACTTATGGACTGAATATGTTAATTAAAATACACTTCTTTATGGAAAATTGAATAAAACAAACTCCTGTCTTTAGGGATTCTGTTCTATTACAGGATTCGCTGGCTGATTGAAACCAACAAATCATAATTCTATTTAGCACTAATAAAAGGAAAAGCATTTCATTCACAGTTTTCAAACAGCTTGTGATGACAACTTAGTGTGTACCAGACAAAAAATAAAATCTAGAGATTAGAAAAAATAGTAAGATATGGTTGGATAGTAACAGTAAGTGTTGCACAGGTCTGTTGCAACCTCTGATTGGTCGGGTCGTAATTGAATGTGCCGAGGGATCTGGCCCAGCCTCTGATTTGTTGGATAGTTACAGGATTGTCTTGGAGTCTGTTGCATCCTCTGTTTGGTTGGAAGAGAAGGGGGAATGCTATTTATTTATTTATGCAGGCAAACTCAGATAAGACTCAATGGAACTGGAAGCAGGAGAGTGCAGATACAGAGTTGAAGAGAGTGACAGATCCATCTGATAAAACTTATATATATATATATATATATAAATATATATATATATATATATATATATATATATATATATATATATATATATATATATATATATATATACCAGAAAACAACTTCGTCTGATGAGTGTATGAGTGTTCGATTATGCAGGCACACAAAAAAACAGAAATGCACACCAGCACACACACACACACACACACACACACACACACGGATACACACATACACATACACTCATTGCCAGTATGATTCAAATATAGACGACAACTTAATGTGTACCAGACAAAATATAAAATCTAGAGATTAGCAAAAATAGTAAGATATGGTTGGATAGTAACAGGATGTGCTGCCAGTATGATTCAAACATAGAGTGTACAATATATGCATGATAAAAGCAGAGAGGGCAATAGAAAGAGCAATGTTAGGAATAACCCCTTAGCAATATAACAAGATCAAAATGGGTCCGGGATGTGACCAATGTGAAGAACATCGGGGCACTTACAGAGGTTAAGGGTCAACAGATGGAACAGAAGGATGACCGATGAGAATCCGTTGGACAGTAAACTCTGTTAGAAAAGACCAGACACAAGATGGAGAAACAAGACAGAAAAGTTCGCCGGTAAGATGTGGTAGAGATTAACGTAATCACACTCGTCGTGAAAGGGCTTGGGGAAGGCTCCCGTCCATCAGGGTACTTATAACGGATGATGATGATGATGATGATGATGATGATGATGATGATGATGATGATATATGTCTGTGTGGGATGGGGGGAACAGACCGATAATGACTGAGGAAGATACGAACAGACACTGTATGTCTTAATCTTGTCATATGTTTATCAATTTGAAGCCAATTGACAATACACAAGAAAACTAATTTTATTAAAAAGCAAATGTCAATTAGATTTGCAATAATTATTCGTCTGAGAGAATGTTGATTGAAATATCAAGGGAGACCAACATATCAAGGGGTCAAAAATTGTTTTCATCTGGCCGGATAATACAGAAAATAAGAAAACTGGTCTGGATAGTCACTCAGTAGAAGCCGTCACGTCAGCAAGTCTTTCAGCAGCATACCCTGTTGGGGTTGATCAATTGTAAGATTGGGGAAAAAGGGGTGATCGCTGAATGAGCTACTCCCATTGCATTTTGTTGGACTATAATCATGAAAAATCCGACTTTTTAAAAAAAGCATGAATGCAGCCGGACACAAACTTAATTAGCATAGACTTACATTGCAAATAAAACTGCCCACTGTACAATATTTGAGGCGTGAGTTAAAATAGACGTACATACAGAGGGCTAAATATTTAGATTCCGAGCCCTCTAGCTACGAAGTGCAGCATTTGCCCATGATACATACATAGACGGTCAGCCAAACTAGCTAACTGAAGAAACCTATGTCATCAGTTTTGGTTTAACAAAAGAATTGAATTGGGTAGAAAAAGAATTGATCAAAGAGATGCAATCTGACAATACTTGTGATTAAAAGAACCCTGATGCAGGAAATATACGGAATGGTCGATACACATAGATTCCTTTCTTTCTTTTTTTTTTCCAATTTCATTTTATGCGACTTCACTTTCATGAAATACGTGCATTAGTACACATTTCAATTGTTATCCAAAATGGTTTGAAGTGAAGAATAATTCCAATGGAAAGAATTTTGAGCTTTCCCAGACCAAAAAATAAGTTTATTTATCTATTTAATTTCTTTTTTTTATTTCTTTCATTTGTTATGCGCTTGTCTCTTTATTTTTTTTTCTTTTCCTTTTACCTTTTTATTCATTTGAGTACCTGTTCGAAACTGCCAACAAGAAGCATCACCTTAACTGTCAACAGGGATTTCTTTCAGTTTTCAAGTCGGTCTATCTGTTTCTCGTTGGCTACGTACATGTCACATGCACAAGCTGGATCAAGGGACCTAGAGAGCTGAAAGTTCAAACTCCAACTCAATATGATTAGACAGAACTTTTTTCACTAATTCCCCCCAAAAATACTCCTCCAGGTGGGAGAGTTTGCGATGTAAGTTTCTGCTGAATCGATCCCATAGTTTCTATCTGCTTGTTGTTTGAACATTCAGACTCTTTCAGTGGTTACAACCATACGAAAGGCAATAGAGGTAGCTTTATTGAATACCCCTTTATCCAATTTTTTGATCGATGACAACCAACACGGTATGCTGCTAAAAAGAATTTGGTCACGTGACAGTTTATTTTTACATATCTTCATTATTATTATACTATGGACAATATCCCTTCGTCCACCTTCGGCACATTTCTAATATTTTTCCTAATTGTTTTCAACTTCCTTTTTTTTCCTTTGTTCATTCTTTGACATAAAAGATGTCCATGAATTATCATCACTCCAGAGCCATTGTTCGTAAGTGGTGGGTGATGCCTGATGAATTCTTAGTTTTGTCTTCAATTTAAACCCATAAGAAGAAATCTAAAAAAGAGTTGTATCAAATGACCCAGGCAGCCAAGGAATCAGTCTATCCCGTCTGATTAATCAGTTAAGGAACATTTCATCGAGAAATTTGCCTACCTGGCTGAAATTTGAATATCGCTTAGGTCCCGTACAATAATGTTAACATAAGAAACCATCAATGAAAAACTGTCCATATAAGTTTCTTTGGCTTTTACGTAGGTCTGGATTCCTGGATGGCAATGTATGAATAATTCGTATCAGCTGCACCAATGAAGCTCAAGTATTAACAATTTAAACATTTTCTCTTTCTTATGTATAGAAAAAACGATTTTTGAATATCCCTCCCCTTTATAATGGGGTTGTCGATTTGCAATGTAATTTCCAGCTAAATTAAATTCTGACATTGTGTTTGGCTGCGTTCACGTTTGTTTTTGCTTAGTTTTTTTCAGTTTTCTTTTTCGTTTTATTTTATTATTCAAATTTTAAATGTCCGACAACATGCGAGAAAAATAACTTATTCATCGGTCACCTTTTTTTTCATTTTTAAAAAATCTTTTAAATTGATTAACCCAACACAGTATGCTACCAAAAGATGGTTTCTTCCAAGTGACTGATCAGACCTGTTTATACTTTGAACAAATTTTCAAAGTAATTGATGGACACCCAGTAATAAGTACCATCATTCAATTTCAAAACCACCTCATTCTTTACTGCTTCCTTCATCCTTTTCACTATTTCTTTCCTGACTCTCCACTTAACTTTATTCCAGCTATTCATCTTTCAAACACTTAATTTCATAAATTTTAATCGACTCAAAATATTGTTTCAATATCCTTTGTAGCGGTAATCTGTACGCGAGAATCAAAGCTCTCTTTGCAGCTGTCACGAAACTGTCTACCGTAAACATTCCATTTGATGTGGTGTGGGTTAGGATTTGTTTCATCATGTTCAGCATGTTAAGCTCTCTTATGTTACGTCACTTTGTCGACGAAAACAAATAATAAATGTCTGAATCTTATTTTGTTTCCAACTTGGCTCTGAGGAAGAGAAAGTCTCAAGGAGACTGAAAATGTGTGAACAGTGCCAAAGAAAAACAAGAAGGCCAATAATCTGAGTAATGAATATGAAAATAGATCTAGTTATTCACTCAACAGAAATCGACGCATGAAAAACGTGTCTTGGCAGCATGCTATGTTAGGGATGATCAATTAAACAATAGGAGAATAAGGGTGATCAATGGATGAGTTACTTCTCTCACTTTCTGTAATCACTAAAAAATCTTAATTTTCAAAAAAGAAGCTTGAGTGTCGTACCTAAGGACCATTTACTATAAACTTACATTGTAACTTTAACCCTAAAAATCAATGCTGGTGGATATATGAAAAACAAATGCCCCTTGAAGACATAACATGTAGTAAAAGTTAAAATATTTTGCTTACTAGCTCCATTGGTTAGGCTTGTACAACTGATCCATACATACATAACCAGCCAAAAAGCCAGCCAACCGGACTGATTTGGAAGCTAAAGAATCCAGTATTGACATTTTGACTGACAGTTTCTAATTTGCTATTTTCTGTGAAAAGAAGCCCAGATGTAGAGGATTCCTGCTTTACACAAATAGAACGTCACCCATAAAAGCCGAAAAATGTAAAGAGAAAAGGCAGTTACCATTAATTTATATAGGAAATTCTTTTGAGCGTTCATAGACAGATGGTGAAGATGGTATGCCGAGGTGAATGATCTGAGGCTGTGATAGTAGGAGGTACCAGTGTAGATAAGATGAAAAGAGGTCGCGCTGCTTCTGTAATGTTTCGCTGCAAATCGATCACTTTTTGGTTTTTAGGTCGGAAAAAGGGAAAGTGGCTGAGAATGAAAAATTGTATCCGAATTCTATCAAATGAATTTCTGAGGAAATAAAATTTTAAAAAATTCGTCACAGTGGAAGAGTCCATTTTTCCAAATGGTGAGTAGGAGATATTCTTATCCGCAAACTGGTCATCTTTGAGTGGGAGAGTAAATGGTTACGGGCACAGAACTAAGAAAATCTTTCTGGACGTCATATAAAAAGATTACCGATTAGGTTTAGAATTATTATATCTTCTCGTGTATGTTCCTTTAATGACTTTTCGGTAGATGCACTCTCAGGATTTCCTCTCGTGTCTGTCGCTTTTTTTGACTTGCTTTGGACAAAGTCTATTACGTCTTCAAAATTGCTCTTTCACATCAATCCCCATTCCATTTAGATTTGTCCACAGATCCAACCTCCAACTGTCCAGCTACACAAGTATTTTATATTTGGTTGCTATGTATGGCACGTGTCTGAGACAGTCCGCTGCAAAAACATCATTTGATGGTGCATCACAACACAGGTGCAGCAGAGGATGAATCTAGGATCATAACGTATGGATCGTTTCCTGGCCAGTTGGGATCCACCTTACACAAATCCAAGACATTGGAAATTCTTATTGTCGGTCTTTCTTTGTCCAAAGAAGAAGCGAAATAATCTAAAAAGCAGATTAGCCAACGTGACGTACCGTTTTGTATGAAATTTAGTTTCTTTTAAGAGTAAGTGGGGGTACAATACAAACAAAAACAAATAGATTTCTATTCAAAATATGACTTATTCTACGAATAACATTTGCTCAACGATCGTATACTGATATGTCATTTTCTGTAATATCATTTACGTTTAATGGCCATAAATTCTGTGAAAACACGAATTAAGACTTTCTCATTTCAGAACATTCTTATAATGGACATGATGTTCAAAATAGCTTGAAAGGATGATAAAATGTGGGAGAAATATCAGGTGAATATGGAGGATACTACAAGACTCCATGTCTGTATTTACCAAGAACAGACGCAGTTAAATGAGAAGTGTCGGGACAAGCACTATCATGAAGTATTTCGTCCAATTCAACTTTTTTTTTATAAATTTTCAAACTTTCATCTTGCTTTGAGTTCAGCAGAGTCCAGAAAATACTCGAACTGCTTCTTGTTTACCACTACATTCGATGATTCTTCGTCATGAACATCAGGTTTAAGCCACCGTTGAGGTTAATATTGACATCAATAATTCCAGAACAAAGCCTATAAACACAATGCTGAACATTTTGCAATTTTGTACCGTTTAGTCCAAATGCTTTGTTGAAGTTATCAGCGGCTTGGGCAGCATTATTTTTCTATTTCTTGAATACTTAAAAATTAGTCTAAGTTCGTGTGTAAACATCATTGGAGTTGGAGGCTCACAAATCACTCATAAAAAATCATAGATAAGAAAGTTCACACATATGTATGCACGTATGTATTCGTTAGTAGAAGGCATGTTATATATCTACCTATTCATCTACCCATCTGCCTGTCTGTCTGTTGTAATGTATGTATGTATGTCAGTTTGTCTGTACATCGCAATATATTTCTATCGATTTGCAGTCTACTCTTACCTGTGTATCTATCCATTGATTTGTGAATAAGTATTTACTGTATCATCTTCTTATCCTATGTGAACATCCCTGTAGACACACACATACACACACACATATATATGTTATTATTATTATTATTATTATTATTATTATTATTATTATTATTATTATTATTATTATTAGTAGTAGTAGTAGTAGTAGTAGTAGCAGTATTGTTATTATTATTATTGTTATTATTATTATTATTAAAGATAATTGACAAACTATGTTTATTCAGCCTAATAATTTTTCTTGTTGGCTTACGATTGGATTGCATTAACAGAATCGAAATTTCGTGAAAATGTTCAAAAGTTGGTAGGCTTCAAAGTTCTAGATCTTTCGACCATAAATAGATAGGACTAGGCTTAGATAGATAGATAGATAGATAGATAGATAGATAGATAGATAGATTGATAGATTGCGTCAAGCAAACAGGTTGAGTTGAAGAGATAGATATTAGGTGGGGAGTTAAGGTGATTGATATGCAGAAAATGCATACTGTATGAACCAAGAATTTAATGTACACATCTCTATATAAAAGCTGTGACAAGGAAGCACTATGGGTAGGTACGGGAAAAACAAATTGATAGATATGAACTGACCGACATACAATAATAGAAAAAGAAGAATTATAAAAAAAATTTAAAAAAAACGGCGCGTGAAAGCATTCTTTACAAACATAATTTCAGACGCAATACAAAAATTCATTTTTCAAAAGTTACTTTGTAACTTATCCACTTTACTTACGTCTATGAAAGTTTCTCTTTTCATGGATTGTCACACCATTTTTTACGTTAAGTGCTTTTATGTTGTTCTTCCTACCCAATCCACTCTCAGGCTGAAACGTCTTTTTTTAAAAAGGAGAAAAAAAACTGTATTTCATTTTATTTTTGTCAGCTTTCTTTTGTGCATTTTTTTTTTTTTTACATTCACACATGAATTCACAAAACGACACAAAGCGCTCTACTTTCTAAGGCGAACAACAATTGAAGGAAAAAATGTGCTACACCGAGAAAGTTTTTAATACTTAATTGAATACTGACGATTCGAGCGTAAATAAACAGCGAGCATTGTTATTTTTATCAATCACGCTATCTTTCTACCTAAGGCGGTTAATATCTATCTCTTCAATTCAACATGTTTGTTCAGCTCATCCCATCTGTTCTCATTTATCTATCTATCTATCTATCTATCTATCTATCTATCTATCTATCTATCTATCTATCTATCGATATAAGCCTGTCCCTAGCTTTTTTATCTATCCAATATCATGATCCTATTCCGATCTATCCGTCTATCTATCAATATTAACCTGTCCCTATCTATCTATCTATCTATCTATCTATCTATTAGTATAAGACTGTTCCTATCCATCAGTTATCAGATGAATATCCCAGGGTTTTTTTCCAGTTTATAAAATTGCGTGTTTTGAAAGCAAAATTAGACAAATGAACAATAGTTTATATGAAAATCAATGAACATGCCTATGTAAGTATTTACCATTTATATATCTATCTATCTATGCATCTATCCCAGTCTGCTGAGTTTTATGTACCTATTATAAAAACATTCATTTTACCAAACAATTATTCATTTTTTAACGAGGGCTTGTTCTTAATGAACGCGTTTAATCCAACGTTCCTCCAAATATCGTACATTACACAGTGAAAATGTCAAATCAAAATTCAATAATAATTGTCAGTGCACTAAGTTATAGGTGCATGCACTCACACACACACACACACACACACACACACATATATATATATATGTGTATGAGTGAGTGTGTATGTGTGTGTGTTCATCTAGATTTTTCAATCTGTCAAACGATTTCTGACTATCGTGTAATACTTTCGTCTAAGGGATTTTACGTACACCTAAATCAAGTGACCTCCAAGGAAAGCATAAATCAACTTCTCCCTGCATTTTAGTTCTATTTCTGCATTGCTTCATATTCTAAGAATTTATCTGCCATGATGGTTGAAGATGAAGGGTGAGTGAAAGTTTGAGCAACCATTCTCATGATTACACAGTAGCAGCTGGAAAAAAAAAACTCTCCATTTTACACTAGCGCTGTTGTCAGACTTGACGGAGTCAGACGAGATGCTTGCACAATGCTTAGCAGAGTTTAACTCCTGAATTAGGATGATAGGACTCACCGAGAACCGTACGCACCAGAAAAAATATGATACACTACCATAGCAGTATCAGCTTAGTTGACGGCCCCAGTTTACATAAATACTAATATATTTGAATGCAATTAATGTAATATATCTATCTATCTATCTATCTATCTATCTATCTATCTATCTATATATATATATATATATATATATATATATATATATATATATATATATATATACACATACATACGTGTACATTCAGCAATGTGCGTGCGCATCAATACGCACTCATTGCTACCCATGTTTAAATCGTCTGAAATGTGATGCTATGTCGAGAATTCAATAGGATGTTGCATGTGATAGTAAACGCAGTAAGAAAAGACCAGACACAAGATGGAGGGATGAGATATTGTTTGTTTTTGTTTTGTTTTTTTCCCCGCTGAGATCTACGAAAGGCTACCGCAATAACGGTTGTAATGTATGGGAATGGGAAATGCCTTTGTCTATAAGTGTATTTTTAATGTCTGGTGATACCGAATGACGGACACACCAACACAACTTCAACTGAACGCATCTAGCAAGTATATCAGCATCAGTTCTTTTTAAATTCTGCTCTATTACCCTAGGCAAACTAAGGCCTCGGTGGAGGTATTGTAGCCGGTGCATCTCCCCAGGCCCCAAAGGCCAAAGGGGCTCTGAGTCTTGGGTAGAGTTGTGTATCGAACCTTCTGAGTCGATACGATGTGTCCTTTAAAGAAATAGGTTGATTTTATAGTCCCCCAGTGGGTAAACACAATATGGCGTACTAAAAGTGTTACATATAAAAAAAGATTGTTAAGGGTTAGGAGAGGTTGGGGGAGGTATAAAACAGCATTGCACCAGTTTATAAAATTCCTCTCGGAGCTTGTGTAGCAAACATGTTTTTATTAATGTATTTATATGTGTATCATGTATACTTACATGATTCATGATGCCTTGTTTATTTATATCTGTTATATGTGCTTCTTTCTACATAATTTCTACAGAATTATCTGAGGTTTGTCAAATAAGACGTTTTAGGGCTAGATCTAGATGATTTCTTTTTCAAATATAACAAATAAGAATATCTGGCTGCCAAATATCGGGCTCTCAAACAAAATAAATAGTGTATTTAATAAAAGTGAATGTTAATATACATATTTTGCTATAAATAACTTGAAATGAAAAAATGCCAATTTTAGCCATTTTATTGCCCTGATTAACAAACCATGCTCGGCAATATTGTTAAGCAGCTGCTGTTTACTATGTCTTCTATAGTGCATCTGATAGTACAAACACTTTCATAACAACTTTTATCTGCTTTCACTCACCTTGCAGAATCTATCAAGTTGATTAATCCATGTCAGTGTTTAGGTAAACAAGTGTTCTCTATTACGTTACATATAATCATGTTGGGACATATATTTATGTTGGGACATATATATATATATATACATATATATACATATATATATATATATATATATATATATATATATATATATATATATATATATATATACATATACATATATATATATATATATATATATATATATATATATATATATATATATATACATATATATATATATATATATATATATATATATATATACCATTTTTTGCTCACAAAGCAAAGCTCCTAATGGTGGACTCATGTTCCGCATCAAACTTATAACCTCTAAAGGTACATACAGACTCACACACATACACACACAGCACACACTACTGAAGATGGGAATACCCTGCGAAACATGTCTAGTGAAAACATTTACGGATTAATAAACGTAACTTCTATACACTTTCAGTCCCGAGTCTGTGTCACTTTCTATAGTTCAAATCATATATATATAAATAATATATATATATATATATATATATATATATATATATATATATATATATCAACAGACATACATATACATAAATATGTATGTATGTGTGTGTGTGTGTGTGTGTGTGTATGTGTGTGTGTGTGTGAAGATAGAAAATTCAGTGCTCCACGTTGACACTGATTTTCATTCTAAAGGGTGCAATCGTCAGACCATGTACTACTCTTGAAAGGGTGCTTCCTATATTTAGGGCGTTTTCGGTCATGTGAGCGAGATGACCGATGGGATACGTCACACACACACATACACACGTACATACACACGAACTCACGCACACAAATGAACGTAAATATTTATATAAATGTATATGTATATGAATGTTTATATATATATTTATATACGTGTGTGTGTGTGTGTGTGTGTGTGTGTGTGTGTATGCGTGTGCGTGCTTGTGTGCATGTGCATTTGTGTGCCCAAAGTATGATTTTTCATCGAAAGGCTCTTGATAGAAAATGTAGAATCCACACACTTATACACAGTACACACACATACACACTCAGATGCACATATGTGTGTATATGCGTAATGTAATCTTATGTGTAGTATTTTCACAGAGTTGCCTAATTTTAGTATCTTCCTTCTTGAACTTCTTGAACTTTTCTTATTTCTTGAAAAAGATTTTTTTAAATCAATGAATGGGAATCCAGATGAAAAAAAAGGAAATACACTGTAATTACGAGGCATATATAACAGAATAAAATGCTAAAAGAGGGGAAAGAGCACCGAAGAAATTGAAAGTAGGTAGATCCAATGATGGAGGGTATTTGAGAACGACCCCTGGATAGGGAGGAGGCTCAAAAGCTCTGTATATACTAACTCACCTAGTGAATTTATACAGACAGATCTCACTATATGTTGGATGCATCCCCTTCTTGGGGATATATTCCCCAGCCCCCAACTCCCCCATATAAATCTATATCAACATCTGTGTGGTGATGGAAGGAAAGTAAAAAAGGAAATATGGAACAAAATGATCCGAAAATAGAAATATAGATGGATGAATAAAGAGAGGAAGAGACATAGGGGGAGAAAGAGAGGGAGAGAAAGTATGGTTGTGTGTGTGTGTGTGTGTGTGAGAGAGAGAGAGAGAGAGTGAGTGTGTTTGTGTGTGTGAGTGAGTGTGAGTATGTGTGTGTGTGTGTGAGTGAGAGAGAGAGAGAGTGAGTGTGAGTTTGTGTGTGTGTGTGTGTGTGTGTGTGTGAGTGAGTGTGAGTGTGTGTGTGTGTGAGTGAGTGTGAGTCTGTGTTAGGGGAAGATGGCAAGAAAAGATTAAAAAGTGAGTGATATGAGTATATAAATCTATTTTACATAGAAGTAGAAAAAATAAAAACTGAGAAATAAAAAGTAGTAATGGAATCATCGATACTACCTCAGTCCCATATCGTTGCATCAATTAATAGTTTTTTTTGTTTGTTTTTGTTTTTTGTTTTTTTTTTTAATATGCTAATAAAACAACACGTGGGACAAATGTAGCATAAAAATGAACGAATAGGCCAGGAGAAGAATGAATGATTCAAATTCTAGGAATGAATGAGAGGCGTACGAGAAAGAAAATAGGAAACGAAATTATGAATGAATGAACAGACGATGAATAGATAATTGAAAAACTAATCCGATTTCCCCAGCCTCATACACAAAATGAAATAGCGTACAGAGACCTCGTAATTAGGACCAACTGGATAAAGAATATGCACTATTTTACAGAGGGCAAAATATTTGGTCCATTTCTGATTGAAATGATTTGATAAAAAAATTCATAATGGATCTGCTAAGCCAGAAACTTAAATCTCATCAGAAATCAAACTTAAGTCAATCCTGTAACTAATTTTAAATTCAACTGTACATTCATATTCAACTAGATTATTCCAGTCTAAAATGACAGGGTTATGTAAGTATGGATCGACACTAAGGAGCCTAAGGCTATTTTTCAGGTCATTTATTCTTAATAATAGTCTCAATTTATCTCAAGTGGTTTAATGTGTGATGATCAGACATAGAGGGTTTCTATGACTTGATTCTCGTAACGTCATGATAGGAAAGTAAATTGACCAATCAGACCATCGCTTTTGAAGACAAACAAATGGAAAAATAACCAGAAAAATTGCATATAAGTTCATTATATGATCAGACTATTCTTATGATTTTTTCCTGATATTTTCTCAATTGATATACTCTGTTCTACCCTTTCATAATCACTTCCCTTTTCCTCAAAGTGAATTTGAAGGAAGTTCAGATAAATACTTTTTAATCAAAAGAAAGATACGAAACAATCGATAATAAACCGAGATTAGAATATCGTACGTGCATTACTTCTACCAAACTGAAAGAAAATATACTGCAACATTAGGGGAAAAAAAAGGAGAAAAAAAGTAACATTTACAACAAGATTAACATTTGATCACATTGAAAGGTCATCATCACTGTCAATTTTTTAACAACCTTAGCCACAAAATTTGACTTCATGTAAAAAGATTCCAACAAAAAAAGAAAACAGTCAGAACAAATTTTACTTATGAAATCAATGGCGTTTTCGACACTAAAAGAAGTGTAAAAAACAAAGTAGAAATATCTAGATTCTCCTGAATGTAAATGCTAGGATGATTTTTGGAAGGAGTTTAGTGGTGTACTGATGCCAATTTCCAAGTGTCTAAATAACAAAGCATGACCAGGGGCGCAGAAAAACTCAAACACATCAGCATATGGACGTCGTCAAACCTTAACTGTTTATAGGAGGAACATTGAATTGTACTCATACGTTACCCTCAATCAGTAGGGGAAATGCCTTTTTTTCTTGAGTACCCACCCCAAACCAAATATTGTTAGATGCGTCCCTTAGTTCATGCCTGGCATCATTCACGCTTGAGTCTTTAAAACTTTGGACTTTCAGTGATCACAACACCAAAAAGACAGAAGAAGTAATTTATTTATCGCACACCTCTTTTTCTAATTGTTCAATTTATTATCAATATGGCATGATGCCTAAAGATATTAGCCACGGGATAGTTTGTTTTTGAGTCTACGGATCAGATTTCTGTTTTAGTCCTAAATTCTCGATTCAAACTAAACTGATAACCTTTTCATCAAGATAACTTAAATTACGATAGAGAGGTTAAAAAAGAACACACACACACACACACACACACACACACACACACACACACACACATATATATATATATATATATATATATATATATATATATATATATATATATATATATATATATATATATCCAGTGCATGTCAACATTTCGTGTCTAACTCACTTTCCAGAAGTCGGTAATATGTTTTGTTTTGTGATTGTTCGGTGGAGCATTGAATGGTGGCTGGGAATAACTATTAGAACAATGTTTCATGAGAAATTAACGATCATTGTGGTGTTAAAATAGGGTGCTCACCACAGGTTTCGTAGGCCGTGTTTTAATTAACTATCGTCGTACCAAATTCAAATGGTACCTAAAGCCTCTAAGACAATGAATGGAGGATCTCTCCTTAGGACAAAAAGGTCACGGCCAAATTACGTTCGCTACATCGGTTCTCGTAAGATCATCGAAGTAAAACAGCGTCGAGACTTGTCTGTGCCTGGATATGTGATCATTTGGAAACAAAGCTTTGACAGGCCTGACAAGTCGGAAATAGTCCTTATCAACGATTGCGCGTGGGTACCTAACCCTGTGACACTCTCAATGAGAGTATAAACGGAGATCATTGAGCAATGCATACATACATTGTACCAGGAAGGGATAATTAGCATTATACAACTGAAGAAGATAGCAACTTTTTGCACTGAACGCTATACCAGTTAACTAGCTTGAACAGCTCAACTTAGTAATTCCCGTCTTACGCAGCATTTCTCGGACGAGCGAAGGCGACCCAATCATTGCTTGTAACATATTTCGTGCATTTCAAGTTACTTGTTGGGGTGATCAATTAAAAGAGCTGGAAAAGGGTGATCAGTAGATAAGTTACTTCTCTCGCATTTTGTTCTGCAGAAATTACCAAGAAGTTTAGATCAGCTAAACCACCCATCTATCTAACTAGATCACACCTGTTTTCCTGTTTTCTTCAGGGATATATATACCTTAAACTTGTAAAGAGGACGGAATTAAAGAATTACAAAAACTTGCAAAATTGATTAGAAACCAAATAGAAACTGTCATTTGATCCATGTATTTTGGATGCATGCCATGTTTGGGGTGATCAAATAATACTTATGATGAACATGATTGCAATATCCATCACAGTTGATAATGTTCATGATATCGCTAACCTATTACATGTTTCACAGGCACTCCTTTCAATCAAATTTCTCTGGCTTATATCTGGTTTCTCCTTTCACGTTCACTACCTGTAGATCACCCATCAGTTCAACTTTAGTACAGTCTATAATCATTTCTCCTTGTTATGTCTCCAGTCCATCTCAACTTTTGTCTTTTAATTTTTTCTATTATATATTATCTTTTGGACTTTTCTTTGATCCATATTGATCTTTTGCTATCTCTTAATGATATACCTAACATGAATATACAATGGGTGTATAATTACAATTAGTGGAAGTGCAATTGGTGTAGTCAGCATCAGCTCGGACTATTCAATTAGCGGCTCGAGTTCAAACTCTGTTCATGTTTACTTCACAATAATGGCTTTGGGAAAGGCACGATTCTATCGCTTCTACCTCAGGTTTTCTGGCCTTAGGAAAGCAACCAGTCTTGAAGAAAGCCAACTCCAGTTCCAAACAAGGGATCAAAGCCACTTCAAGGTGATTTGATGACCAATTTAGCGTCCGTCCGTTTTGCAATCTGTCTCCGTGTCTATATCTGCAAGGCTGAGAGAGGGATTCTGACAACCCCGACGTTCCCCATACGCTTCGCCCAGACATGTGCCCTGGGAGGGACTGTTTATTTCTGCAGAGAAAGAACAGGGGGTCATGGGTTATGACGCACGGGTGTGAAACATGAGATCTTACAAATTGATTGAAACAAACTCAGAGTGCTAAGGGGAAGATTGTTCAAGTGAAATTATTTGAAACTGTTTTTTTAGTACTTCAAAAAGTGAACTGAGCCTTCGTTTTCCTGCTTCAAAATGGCCAAAACTTGAGGAAGAGATTAAAACACATTGATGAACCAGAAGAATTTAGGGGTTGGCATTTTTTTCTTCAAAACATTCCTGACTGAAATTATGGCCATCGTCATTATCAGTAGCAGCAGCAGTCTTTTAGGGTCTGTTATTGGGCGTAGAATTTCCCCAGCCTTCGCTGGCGTTGCAGTGAGGGATAGATTTTTACATACATCCTATTCCACTTTTCAACCTCTTCTTTATATACCGTTGTATGATTATATATGTAAATATTTATACATAAATGTACTGGGGGTTTCATAAAGATCGCAACTAACGATAAGCGGTTAGAATTTTCGCTAGCCTATTTTCAGTGTCCTTTCTCAGTGCTGTGTCAGCTATGTCGTTTTTCATGAAAACGAGATGTTTATTAAACAGAACATGTGCAATCCTGCATCTGGGTTGAATGGAATCGTATTTAACATCTGATGCAGACTTTAAGCAAACTTGTGTTTAGTATCTTTTTGTAAACTTTTTAAATTGTGTCCCCCCAAAAATATCTTCTTTTTTTTATTTCATTTTAAAAGTTTGGATAGTAATTGTCAAGTAGATCAAAATTGCGACCGATAGTGGGCAGCTCTAAGGTAGCGTTGATGTTACCATAGGGCTAAACAGCTTGTAAAAAATGCAAAGGCCCAAATAACTGTTTCAATTCCAAAATCTCACTTTCTGCTAATTCACGGTCAGTATTTACTCTATTTGTTTCTTTCATTGCGACTGATTTGTACTAAAAATGGATTTATGATTTGGCAGAATGATTATGAATTGCGTTATATCATATTGAAACTCATATTTAAAATTATCTCTCGTTATCACTCTGTGAAAGAATCATTTGGCCTAGACAACGTACAATAGAATAAATAACTAAAGAAAATAGGGTTGTATATATGTGTGTATATATATATATATATATATATATATATATATATATATATATATAGAGAGAGAGAGAGAGAGAGAGAGAGAGAGAGAGAGAGAGAGAGAGAGAGCAGGAGTGTAAGAAGACCAAAAGAGAGAGGATAAAGAAAATTATTACTTATTTTCATAACCATCCTTTCGTATGCGTCAAAACTTGTTGCTATCATTTGAATTTCTGTGCCTGTCCGAAGGGCGTGGTCAAATAGGTAACAGCTCGAAGAATGCACTCGGCGAACCAAGTTCAAACTCTAGCTTGTGCAGTCTGTCTTCACTTCGCTTGGGAAAGGCATGAATCTTCCCCGTCTTCGTAAATGTAAAATAACGCAGGATGATGTGAGTGCCATCCCACAGTCTATTCCAAATAATGCAAACGGACCGAGCAAGTAATAATGTGATACGTTGGGCCCAAACAAGATGGCTGAAGTCGTGGTCAGCATAAGGGAACTACTTACTTACTTTTCAATTTGTCTGGAGCGGACTAGTCTCTAATGATATACATATAGTCCCCCTGGTTACAAGTCGTTTTCCTAGTATGACTAATACATAGAAAATTGAAACACAAACCTCCTCTTGCTCTTTTTTTGAATATACAACCCACGCTCTGTTCTCATCTTTACTGTTCGCCACGTTCACACCCAGCCACCCACCAGAAAATAACCTGTTGCTACTGCAGTAACACTAAAATACATTGTTATCTCTGGAGATCCTCCCATCTTCAACATTAGTCCTTGTTCGTCCTCCTCCTTCCCAAGTACTAATCGGTACTGTACCTCGCACCCGATCCCATCTCAAACACACACACATACACACACTTGCTCTCCGCTCACATCTCTCAGTTCCATACCAACACATACATTCTCGATTCCACTTTTCGTAACTTGCTCGACGTATTTCTCTTTACACCTGTAGACTCGAAAACAGACACACACTCACACATCTGCACACACTAGCGTAAGAATATAACATGTTATTATTTGGTGGAAGTATAATGTATATCACAAAAAATAGGTAGGCGTGGTTTGATATCACCATATCTGACTGGACCATGTATCCTTGGCACTGCCCCTTTCAGTAGCAAACTTTGCTGGCCGCCATTGCTGCATCTTTCTGTCCTCTTTCACCGGGCTTTTTTTTCTCATCTGTCCCATTCCCGGTATGATTTAATGCGTTTGTGTAATTTCTTTATTATGCCATGTAATATTGAAGACGAATTAATTTCCATGACGTGATTCGCGATGCGGTAAAACATAAGTGGATATCAATTTAACATGAATATATTATTTCCTCCGGGACGAATGTACACTGAGACCAAAATGTATCCGATACTTTTCAAAAAGTTCATTTTTATTTAACCTACTTATACATCTGCAGAATTGACAGGATTTCAACCACAGATTTATCATTTTGTACTGCAATTTTCAGTGTTTTATTTTATTTCAATAATTTTTTTGATTAAAAAAAAAAATATTTTGCCAATATCTTGTCAATCCTGCAGGTGTATAGGGATTCTAGAATCAACTTTTTTGAAATGTAATGAATATTTTTGTGCTCACTGTATTTGAATATTTTCGACTTAGCATGTGCAGTTAGTTTGGGATCTTAGGTAGGCTTCACACATACAGAGTGATTACTTATGATCTGATAAAATAAAGGATGCTTATTTCTTACTACTTGTTGGATTTCTGATAGATTGGGGGATTTTTATGAAGTCAATTTGATTTGTTTTTCAGAATTTAGGTTTTGAGGTTCAGCCACTAAAAAAAACTGCTCTGAATGACTTTGAAACAACCAGTTTCAAAATTATTTCCCGTGTCAAAGAAAATCTGTATGTATGTATGTATGTATGTACGTGTAGATAGATATATGTGCGTATACGTGGGATTGTATATAAGTACCTGTGGGTGACAATGGGCCCTTAGAGAGAAAGCACACCAGTACACTGAGATAGACCTTTATATAAACTGAACCAGACTAAAATAGACGGATAGATAGAAAAATAGATAGATAGATAGATAGATAGATAGATAGATAGATAGATAGATAGATAGGTAGGTTTATAGATGGATAAACAGACGGATTGATAGATAGATAGATTGATAGATAGATAGATAGATAGATAGATAGATAGATAGATAGATAGATAGATCCTAGCCTCAAATAATTATTTCGTTTTAGCTCCTTTTTTTTTTGCTTTTTTTTTTTTTGCTATATTTCTTTTTGTATTTTTCCCAGAACCGATAATACTTTCAACCCATCATTTGGTACAGACATGCATACTACGAATAATGTATGATCGTGTAAAATCAAATGATTTTAAATGCACTAATCTTTTAAGCTCATGAATATGTTAGTAATTCTGTTGCATTGTGTTCGAATAAATATTTTCCATATAATAATAATCTAACTAACCCCTTTGTTCCACACTCACCCACTTTCCGTAATCTATTTTCTAAAGAAATATTGGTGAATTTACTTGACTCTTCAATAATTCGACTTTCATGATGTAATGTGAACATACACTAACGAAATTCTATTGGACATTCTTATGAGCTGTAATAGTAATCATCTTAAACGCAAATAATAGTAATAGTAATAACGAAACATTGGAACAAAAATTAATTGTAATATAACTCTTCATGTTTTAATCTCTCTTATAAAGCTAATTAAAAAATGTCTGCCTGTTTTGATAATTCTACTTTTGTTCTTCAAATTCTCAATGAAAAAAAAAGGCCAAATGTTTTTACGGGAAAAAAAAACTGTTATATATTTTTGCTACTCTTTCATCTTTCATTATCTACATGATTCTATTAGCTATTAGAAAAATATAAAAGACTTCCATAACAAAAATATCGTCTATCTATACATTGACTTATCTGTCTTTTTCTCCAACCATTACAATGTACTCTACGACCCAAAGGTAACAGTTTTGAAGATGAAGATATATCCTATCCACCATTTGAAATGATAGACTCTTCTATTTAAACGAGTTCGGTCACTTTTTAATTTATCATCAGTTGAAATTGAAAATACCAACAAATCTATTTATTCTATTCACAGCTTTTATATATTGAGATATTAGGTCCTAAAAAATGAATGTAAAAAATACATACATACATACATACATACATACATACATACATACATACATACATACATACATACATACATACATACATACATACATACATACATACATACATGGATAGGTGCCTGAGTGAGTTCTTAACCTTACACGCATTTATTAGCTGAACTTGGATCTGAATGTTCAACTGTGAGATACTCGATCTATCTGGTTGATATTCAACCTGATGGAAAAAAATACTTCCATCGACAAAAAAAAAAACAAAAAAAACGAGAATATCCTGAAAATGTTGCAAATTCCATCGAACTTTCGTTGATTCGTGATGCAATTATTTTCTAAGGCAACAAACGAGGTTTCCTGAAAAAAAAATCCCAAGGTACTGAATTCAGACATTATACTGTTATAAAACACACATTGTTATCAAAATCAGTTCTGCTCATTAAGTGAAATCAAGTTAACTTTCATTAACTCTTTTTTCATCATGCAAAATTATACATGCCATTTAATTTAATAAAGTATCAAATTTCTCATCTAGTTAGTAGATTTATAACAATAAATATAAACTACTCCAATTATATATGCATGTTGCCTAGTGTTATCAGCCGGTTATTATTTAAAATATCCTTTATCGACGGATTGCAATGAGCAGCTCCCGTTTTAGAAGATTTACTTTTTCCTTGTTTCGTATTCTATTACTATTCTATTTATTTGTTTTCTCCATAAAACCATATTGAAATGAAATCTGATGAAATGTTTTCATTATACATCGCCCTTATTGAAAGAAAATTGAGTTAATGCGATACCTTCTACTAAAACAAAAACAGTTAAGGAAAAATACAAAACACAAATTAGTCCTGAACTTGAGAAATGAAGTTGAATATCAGAAAAATGTGTAGCAATAACACAAATCATTTCAAAGAATTTTTATATTTTGTGATAAAGTTCATACAAAAAGTATCCGATCATTTTTAAAAGGTTTATCCAAACGTACTTATACAACTTTAAAATAGACTGAATCATCATCAAAAATCAGACATCCCCAAATCCCCAACATGATGAGCATTTAAATGCTATGTACAAAAATTAGAGGTCTTTGGTTTGAATATAGTCCATTCAAATACATACAAGTATGTTGAAATGAACTTTGGGGAAAGTATGATATATTTTTTACGCTTAGTGTTGGATAATTTTAAACTGATATACACACAGTGTATATTTGCCCTTACATAAAATATTCACCTATTCTTGTTCTTACTCATTTATTTTTTAAGTCGTTTTTTATTATACTTCATATTTTTCGCTGGAAGGATATTTCTTAAAAGTCAAGTGATATGAATCGAGACTATCTCTTTACATCGTGACATTTGTAGTTTAAGGTTGATTTTTCCAGAAGACATTTAGCTGAGAGGCATTTAGGATCATGCCCGGAAGATCAAGAACTTGATTAGTTTTATTATTCGTACATACTTT
>OY735198.1:86871021-86901021 GCA_963457665.1 Thysanoteuthis rhombus
AGATACGTATGTTTGATCGGTGACGAACTTTTATTGTGAAGATGAAGAATATCTATATAAATATAACATATGTACATATAACTGTCAAAATGCGTAGGATACGTTGGTTCTTGTACAATCACCGATCGTAAGTAGCGCCGAGCCTGGTCACTATTGGATGAGTGACCATCTGTGAATATCTCCAAACCCTTCGAACACTTTTATCCTCTGAAAGCCTTCAGGTCTAGAGAGATGAGGGGGTTGAACTTCATATTGAGCACTAAGGAATAACAACTTATAAAGCTGTTATGATCATCTGTCAAGACGGAGAGAGCCACAAGCACACACACATACATACATATTCATATATGTGTGTGTGTATGTGTGTGTTGTGTGTGTGTGTGTGTATATATATATATATATATATATGCAGGCGTTTAAATGCACATGCACACTTACGTATATATATATATATATATATATATATATATATATATATATATATATATATATATATATATATGTGTGTGTGTGTGTGCGCGCGTGTGTGTGTGTGTGCGTGTATGTGTGTGTGTGCGTGATTACAACATGACTAGAATAAATAGCCATTAAATCCGGGAAGTGTTTATTATTATCATCAAGTTTGGTCGATCATGTTTAATAATGAAAGCTTGGTTTTAATATATATATATATATATATGTGTGTGTGTGTGTGTGTGTGTGTGTGTGTGTGTGTGTGTGTGTGTGTGTGACTTGTATTTTGGCTGCAGCCTTCCGGTCATGCAAGTTTGATTGAAAACTGAGACGAGAGTCTGTTTTCTCTGTGAAACTTCAGTTTGTTGTTAACGTACATGGATCACATCAATACGTTTCGAAACGTTTTTGAATTTTTTGTCCTAGAGCTCTGACATTATTATTGCAATTAGTCTGACGTTGAGATATTCTGATTCAAAAATGGTATATTGAAAACGGGGAAAGAAAGAGTAATGGCATGACGAGATGTGGTTTAAACTCGCAACTTGGAAGAGAAAGAAAGAAAAGGAAATTGGAGTTTTGACATCCTCAGAGAATTTTATCTTCTTCATCAAACATTTATTTTGAATTTTTTGTTCAAACAATTTTTCACCTGACCCCATATTCATGATATAAGCTAGTTGGTAGGTTAGTGAATCAAACAACTGTTCATCTTTGTATATTTGTTCATCTGTTTTCGCACTGCTTCTCTTCCTACAGTTTAAAGTGATTTTGTGGGTGGTTGGACAATGATTTAAGGAAGAATTGTTTAGGTTTGGGGGTGGATTTAACAATTTTCATGAATATCCCCGTACACTGAAACTATATCTACCAAAGTTATCAATCAATCCCAATGACAATCGGCGAAGGAAAAATTTGTTTATATCTTGCAGCAGATCCGGATATTCTCATAGTTCCCTCCCCATCGTATATGTATGTATCCAATATAATATACTCAAAAGTTCTCAAGGAATTTCAGAGGTATTTCCTGGAAAGTTGGGCAATGGACTACTGAAGTTGAGTACAAATTCGACGCAGATCTGGGAATGCCCCACGGTCACCCCCATCCCTGCATCCTGCCTCTATGTACATATCGTAATAGGGTGCCTAACGAATTTTTGTAAAATTTTCTGGAAGGGTAGCCAATGGGGTAGAGAAAAAGTATTCACATTTTGGAGCCAATATAGGTATTCTCAACGTTACTTCCCCAGAATCATAGCTATGTGTGTTCATCGCAATATCTCTGGAGGCTTGGTTGATAGGCTAAGGGAGAAGTGTATATATTTTGATATAGATCCAATATTTCCCAGTTACCTCCCTTGCATCATAGCTTTATGTACACATCACAATATCTTCAAAGGTGCATAAATAACCTTCAGTGGAATTTTGTGGAATGTTGAGATATTGGTTAAGGAAGAAATCTTTACATTTTGGGGCTGATCCAGGTATTTCATTGTTGTCCGACTAAAAAGAAGTCGATATTCCTTCCGGAACTGTTTTTGCAAAAGTTTGTTCTAGCTTCAATCAGAGAAGAGTTTGGTTCTGAAGTAGCCAGTCTTGTTAACTATACTTTTGATCATTATCATTTTAATAAAGAACATTTATAGACGTTTTTCGACTCCAATTTTCAAATATTTTCCAATCTAGGGGTTTACAATTTTTGCGTTACGGTAACATCTGAAATGAGGCGATATAGAAGCGAGTCTAAATAATGATACGTTAATCGAGTATCTTGCCTCCCGTCACGGCTAATTTAACTTTTCTGTTCTAGACTTGATGACTGACTCTTTCGGACCGCATGCGGGACAAGCTGCAACATGTAACCGTTTTCTGGCCACGTCTTCCATAGACTCTTCCTACAACCCCCATTTGTACATAGAGACTTCCATTTCCTTCATTCCTTTTTCTCTTTCACCTAGAAATTAGTTTTTGTTTTTCTGACCTCCGTCTTTAACAAATACGCAAAAATTACCTCTAATTTTGATAGATTTCAACGCTCTCCTATTGTCAATATATATATATATATATATATATATATATATATATATATATATATATATATATATATATATAACTGTCCATCTAAATTTTCTCAACGGGGTGCGTTTCCCAACAGACTACTTACTTGTCAAGTGAGATAAAGACTAGCAGGGGTGATGTCTTTTCCCTCAATTCTTGTGGTCAGTGAAATCCAAATGTATCTGCTCTTACGCCTATACACCCTCACGTAAACATAAATATGCATGAATATACTTTTGATGTCCCTATCCATTGGAAAGTGTATGCACATATATGTACATATACGCACCCTCACAAAAACGTAGACACATACACATGCACACACACGCACACACACACACACACATATATATATATATGTATTGCACACACATACTGATTATGAATGCATTATATATATATGTATATGTGTGTGTGTGTATATATATATATACATCATGACACATCCTGCTCGATATATACTTCAAATTTGTTTGTATTCTATGTAAAGAAATATATGCTCTCTTTTCACTCTTATTTGGAGAAACTACATATGCAGTTACATATATAGGTATATTTTTGTGTATATGTCTTCATGTTTCTTTGAATATCTCTACCTGTCTGTATGTATACCTCTCTCTCCCCCTCTCTCTTGCATTGTTAGGAATATGCTGAAAATCACCCATAACAGTGTCTGGGTGTGTCTTATATACATAAGCTAAAGTCTATGGACAGTTACAGCGTGTGATTACACGCTTATGTAAATTTGAGTATATATGAAAAAGTTTTCCCGTTCTTACTTCTGCGCGGCATGATATTGCACCAAATAAAGTTTCATTGGAAATACATAAACAAACGCATGCATATACGCTATAAATCCACACACATGTCTGCATATGTGACACACGTGTGCACATGATGCAGTGAATATATTGTATGTGAGTATCTTATATGTGTGCATGTATGTGCAGGGTGCATGTGCATGTGCGTACCTGTGTTTGTGGTGTGTATGTGTATGTGTGTTTATTTAGCATTTCAGATGATGAGATCTTTTACTCAACTTGCATAACCGGAACCATTGCAATTCGATACACGCAAGCTCATAAAACGAACTTGCAAAACCGTTTTCAGAAAGGTCACGGGGACACCACATTTTTTATAGATATATTTGGGTAATGATGATACTCTTTAGAAAGAAAAGAATATTTTTCTATTGGTTTTTCTTTAGAACAGACCGAGAGACGATTGACCTTCGGTTCATTGGGGTTTTTCCACGATTTCCATAGTTGACCTTTCTAGTAGACAGGCAAAATTTTAGCTAAGTAAAAAAATATCAGATCTTCATACCTGATTGTCTCTCCTACCTTCGTTTATTGTATTTGAATTTTTTTTTCTTGTTTTCTTTATATACTATGCACAACTGAGGTGTTTTTTATGGGATATATATATATATATATATATATATATATATATATATATATATATATATATATATATATATATATATACATATATATACATATATGGAGATTAGAATATGATATCTCATACATTTCATTTTATCGCATGACAAAGGGAGAGAAGTCCTGAACTTGATGGTACGAATTCAAAAGTTTTGTATGAAATCAGTCTATTTCGGCTCTAAAGACTAATTGTAACCCAGAACACATCATTTGATACTTTTGTATTGTGAAACAATGGTAACCACTGTCATGGATAAAATTTGTATGTGATAACGATATATATATATATATATATATATATATATATATATATATATATATATATATATATATATATATATATATATATATATATATATATATATATATATATATATATTGTGTCTCTTCTCCTCAAAAATGTTTTATACGTAGACTTAGGAGGGGTCAACCAAAAATTCATGTGAGTTTGACTTTTGAGGTAAATCGAAGTCATCTTAGAGGTGATTCAAGGTCACTGAAGATCAATTCTGGTGATTTTTGCTAATTTTTTTCAAATTTCTGGCAATAATTTCGGACTTATGTAACTGATATTTGGCATAGGAGTAAAAATTCTCTTGCTGAAAATCAAATACAATGCGATATCGATCACACAATTCATTTGAGGTCTTTTGAGGTCACCTTTTTAGACGATTTCCCAAGTTTTCAGTCGAAATCCATCTTAGTTTCAAATAAGAAAAGGATGTTTCTGGAAATGTGCTCATCTTTTCATTCCCCCTCACCCCAGACTTTACCAATGAACAGCACAGAATGCTATTGGAAATATTGAATTTTCAACACATTCCATCAGTTCCAAATTTCTTGATTTTTCTGGCAATGCTCATGATACCCAAGAACGAGATAATTACCAGACAATGAACTCCTGCCAAAAGTGCAGTTATCGTCCCTTGCTTCGCAAATACAAATGAAAGCACACGCACATTGTTTAGCTGACTGACACCTCATGATTACATGATAATCACTAGGAGGTGATAACACAAATTAGTGACGTCACACATACACGATATTTGAACCATTCCCCGCTAAGAAAAAAGCATTACTTTTCATTCTAAAGCCCCGCATGAGGCAAGGTAGCACATATATTTCTTTCCTGGTTGGGTCTGCACACACACACACATATACACACACGCACATACACACACACACATATACACACACACACACATACAGGCACACTCAAACACACACACACACGCGCGCACATAGATATACATACCAGTCTTGGTTTTTGAAAACATTTCATAGTTCTAAAATATATGTTCCGATCGTTATGCTGACCATATTCATAGTTTCGAGGAGTATATATTCTAGTGGCCTTGATCTAGCTACAGAGCAGTTTGGACTCAGCGACCTTGGCGAGGCAATCTGTTGAGGAGAGGGGACAACTCTGATTCCGAGCAAGGAACCGGAGCCCCTTCGTTTTGTTTGACGGCCAATTTAACGTCCTTCAGGCAGCTCCTCTAACCAAACCAATGCAAGACTATCGCTCTCAGTTTTTTTTCTCGAGTACATCAACAAGATCGAGAGTGGTATTCTGAAGACTGAGCATCACAGGTTTTCCGAACGATCAGCCAAGTCAAGCACTCTTGGGTTGGGGGCGTTCATTTGTGTTTAGAAATATTCGTTTTGATATACATAGATATCCGTACAATACAAGGGAAGAAAGAGCTTTAGATGACACAATTTTGGTAATCAAAAACCTTTATAAAGAACAGTGTAAATTTTTCTGTCTGTTTCTCTCTCTATGACAACAGACCGTGATAAGAATATCTCCTGACCACCATTTAAAACGATGGACTCTCCAACTGAAATAAGTTTTTTTTTTCTAAAAATTCCAATACATCCGTGAATCTATTCTCGAGGAATGACTATTTTTGTGATAATTACCAGTAACTTTATGTTAAAATTTTGACCTCTATTGCAACTTTTCTCGGCAAAATTATATGAGAAGTGTTTCGGGAAGTATCAAAACAATTTGAATATCTTAAAGACCGGTTGCGCGGATCTTGATATAATTAGGGAACTAATCAAACTTTACTGAGCAAGCATGAACACATTTCCTCGTGAGTTCATTTGACAATGAGACACCATTGAATAATCTTGTGCACTAAGCGATCTTTGCATTCACAATGACCGAACGTTCACATTCTTTGCATTTATTGCTGGATTTATTGACGGATCGTAGTTCCACCAAGGTTTGCCAGGACCCATTCAATATTCCAGACCATTTCAGATTTTGACGGGATTGAGGAGAACATAACTCGGCAGCTGATGGCGATCCAAATGGAAGACTTTGTGGAATGTTTTGAAAAAGAGGAAACCGACTCAAAATAAATGTGTAAGGTCCAAAGAAGAGTGTTTCGAAGTGGACCAAGATACTATTTTCATTGATAAGCAATCTTTTCAATTTTTATCAAGATGTCCAACCCAATATTGCTGTCTGTAGCATTTGTCTCTATGATTGCAATTTCGACAAATTCCGATGCAGAAAATGTAGTTATATATATACAAGTGATTATTTGACATCAGCATTCTTCTGAATTATTTCCATGTGGTTTATCTATTTTAACATGGGTGATCCCTGCGCTTGAAGATGCTATACTCAAATGAATTCAGACTACTGGAAGCTATCAGATTATCACCTATTCCTGCAACTTTGAGCTTTTCGTTTACAACAATCAAGACAACAAAGGAACGGTAATGACAATTCTTATCTTCAGAGACACTAATTTTTATAAAGGTAGGATCTTTGCACTCAGGACTCAATGGAACTAGAAATTATTGGAACGAATAGAACCTATTTTCATTTATAAGCCAGGCCTGTTTACATCTTTAAGATCATCCTGTTTTCTTTTCATAAATGGCTATTTCTTGAGGGAAGCCCATAGTAAATGGTTTGATACTTAGCGGACACACCTTGAATGTTACTGGTAATGTGAAATGCGTAAATAATGCTTAACCTAGATGAAGATCGAAATATTATCGTAATTTGATAAAATTTAATGGTTTTTAATAAAATATTGACTCACTTCAAAGTGTGTCGGGGCTGCCTTCACCCTTTATGTGTGAGAATTGCCTGGAATGGGAGAGATCTATTTACACTTTTGGAACAGAATTTATGAACATGTGTGATTATGTCATTAAGTACACGTAAATAGAAGGAAGGTTAGGTTGACCTTAATATACTTTACGTACATATTATGTCTTTCATTCTTTCATGATATTTTTCCTTCTTTCATTTGTCCCATCTCTCATTTATTCTTTCAAGTTTCAAACGGCCCCCCCCCTCTCTCTCTCTCTCTCTCTTTCTCTCTCTTTCTCACACACACACGTTATGCCTCTTTCCTTTTCTTCTTTTTCTGTCTCCCTTTATCTCTTCCTCCATCCTTTTCTTTCTCTATATCTTGTTCGTTCTTTTCTGCCTTCGGTCCTTCCGTTCTGTCTTTTTCCACCTTTCTCTCTTTCTTTCCTTCTTTCTTTCTTTCTCTTCTTTCTCCTTTCCTTTCTTCCTTCCTTTCTTTATTTTTTCTTTCCTTTTATCATTTTTCTCCTTCCCTCCCTTACTTCCTTCTTTCTACCCTTTCTCCCCTCCCCATATCCTTCCTTTCTTTATCTTTTCAATCTATTTATATCATCCCAGTGACTCTTCACATTTGTTTTGGTTTTTTTTGTAACTCTCTCATTAATTCTCATGATTTTAAAGTATTTACCCTCTTTAATTTGTCTATAATTTCTTCGAATTTTCTCATTCTTTTTCTTCTTCTTCATTCCCTCCTTCACATATTCATTCTTCTGACAATGTCCGCCATTCTCCTTTGATCTCCTTTTTCCAAAGATTCTTTCTTTTTGCTATCAACCACTCAAGCTCTTTACACTCCTAATGAAGATGCTATTCCATATTTTAAAACACTTCAACGCCATATTTCGCGCATTTTGTACTGGATTTATTTTTTTCTTCCGATTCATCGAGTATACATTAATTGAACGCTTGTTGAATACGATATTGGCCAAAGCTTTGAAGTGGATACTAGGTTCTTCGGTTCGATTGGAGTTTTTCGTTAATCTAATTTTCAAAATAGAATGAATACTTAAAAAATATTGCTGAGGAATTGTTCTGCTCAAGTTAATGCATAAGAAAAACGAAGAACGGTACTACAATACGAGATAAGCTGGAAATTTAATCGAACCTCTGACAGTATTAGTTTTGACATTAAAGAGTATAATGAGCAGAGTTTGGTTATGTAGAGTACACTTGTTGTCCCTTGACCCCGAGGGTAAACCTTTACATAATCCTGTTGTGAATACCAAGTTCCCATGCTAATAGAGACTGGTGGCTTATGTTGGAGACTGAGTGACAGCAAGTTCACTCAATATTCCAGGATTCAGCTCAGTATTGTAGCGGAATTCAGCAGTGCTTTCGTTTGGATCGACTTGGTTATTGGAAACCAAAGTTCCTCAAAACTTCTTCTTCTTCTTCTTCTTCTTCTCTTCTTCTTCTTCTTCTTCTTCTTCTTCTTCTTCTTCTTCTTCTTCTTCTTTTCATCATCACCAAAAATCGATTCTATAGAAAAAAGTCATGGACGATGCTATCGCAGATTTCTCTTTCTTTTTGCTGCATCTTAAATAAGCCAAGCCATAATTAAAACTTATAATTTTTTCTATGCCTGTGATATAATAACACGGATATTGCTCTTATATGTTTTCAAGTGCTATCGATGTAATACTTCTGTGAGCTGCAAGTTTCCGTCTTCGCAACCATATTTGATTAGCGATGATTGGCATGAAATTTGAAATTGCTAAATTTATTGCCTGATAGTATTTCTTATTTCTTCATTTTCTAACATTCTTATGTTGGTGATTTAATCGTAATTTGATTTATTTGTTATTGCAAACAATCAGCAGAAACTGTCGACAAAGGTTTCTTCAGTTTCAAGTTGATTCGGCTGGCTGGTTGGCTGGCTATTTATGTATCTATGTGTCATGCAAACAGGCCAGAGTAATGGGGGTAAAGGGCTGAAAATCTAAACATTTACTCTTTATCATGTCTACAAAAAACGATTGTTTTTCTTTTTGAAAATGCCCTTTGAATAGGTTTCGGGGATGGGGGCTAAATTTGCAATGTAATTCCATCCTAAGGTGATCCCTCAGATTGTGTCCAGTAATATTCACACGACATTTCCCAAAAATTCTAAATTTTTAAGTGATCTTTGCCCAACAAAAGGCAGAAGAAGTAATTAATTCATAGAGCTTTTCTTTTTCACTTTTTTTCAATTGATCGACCCCAACAAAACCACTCTAGGTAAAGAAACTGTCAGTACAGCTAGCTCACCCTTCACAAACGGGAAAATTCCATTAATCCTTAGAAGACGGGTATGCAACCAGTGCATCTTTCCGATAGTCACCATCGGAGCTGAAACATGGAACCTTCAAAAAGATTGACTTTCGAGCTGAGAACCAGAGAAAATCATGCCCAGCCTTAGATGGGGAGATCACAAGCCAGCATAGCATGTTAGAAGAAAGTCAGGGGTCAGAGATATCATAGAAACAATTTAAAAACTCAATGGCAATGGACTGGCTATGTTGCAAGAATGTCAGAAACCGCTAATCATCCCTACTCACAAGTTGGATCCCTAGGGAACATATGCAAAAATGCTGGAAACTGTGATGGAATGAAGGATTCAGATCAATGTTACTACCCAAAGGGATATCATGAAGATATAGTATCGTAGAATTTGGAAGATTTTTTATTGAATTGAATTTTGATACTCTGTAAAATGAAAATTTTTGTTCTTCACTTTAATCGATTCTGGGGTCTTCATTCTGCATTTAATCCCTGTTTTCATTATTAAGACAATTGACGAACGTTTCCTTACAAAATACTCAGTATTGTATCGATGTATTTGTATTGTCTCTCTTCTTTCAGTCTTGATTGATTATTGTTTATTTTCAAATTTACAAATTCTCATAAATTCAGATGCTTCTTGATTCTAATTCATCCTAATAATGTCTTAAAAGATTATAATGATTGATAGTTAGTAAAACAACATATATGTATATATATATATATATATATATATATATATATATATATACACACATATATATATATATACATATATATATACATATATGTATATATATATATATATATATATATATATATATATATATATATATATATATATATATATATATATATATATATATAATCACGAGAATAAAAGATACGAGACGGATTGATGACAGTTGTGTAGTCAACAAAAGTTCTGAGAAAGGTGCTGGTGATGTTAGGAGATCTGATGTCATTAGATCCCAAGTGACTGCAAACTGAAACAAGGAGTAAATATCCATGTGCATAAACGATAAAGATATCGGTGATGATGATATGATAGTAAGTATGAGCAGCAAGAATAAAGGAATAGTAAAAACATCAACGATAGAAATCATCAGAATAACGATTGTCATAGTCAATTGAACACACTGCATAAATATGAATAGCCATAATCATATTAGTAATGCAAAAATACCTACTGCTATTGATGGCTTCAGCCGTCTCGGCTCACTGGGTGATTGAGGAATGGGACTAAGCCTTCAGAGTGGACGGTGTTTGTGAGCTGATTTCCACTTCAAACAATCGGAATGTATGGGAGGAAAGGAAGCAATAACTCCAATTGCAGGAGTGCAGAAGATATCCAGACCATCTTTCACTGATCCCGTGAAGTGAAAAACTTGTCAGCCACAAGTAATGCACAATACCAGCAAGAAGCATGTGATACAGAAATGGCAATCTTGCCCCATGAACACTTGACCAATGAAATCAGTCTCAAATCTCAAGAAAAGACTGGAACAACTGTTTTTCTACGGAAGAATTGAGGCAATACATGATATCGTAGAGATAAACAAATCGGAAACCGCTGAGACCTGCAGAATGTCACTTTAATGAAAATTCCGGATCCTACAGGGACTTTTTTTTTATTAAACCCTTTAAAATATCACGTCAATCAGCTCAAGTTGGACAATAAGTAAATAAAACCATTGAATGGAAATTAGGTGATCATTTTTTTTTAATCAAGTGATATACATTACAGGCACTCTGCTTGAACCAATGGGGTCAGTCTTCACTATTATCTCAATCAACTGCGACATTTGAAACCAGTGTCTAATTAGTCAAGGAATCAGATTTCGAATAGCCGGATATATGAAAGTCTACTACACTGAAAACATATTTGACGAGAGTTCGTGTCAGCTACCCCAACTTAGATCCTGGGAAACATTTGATGGGAAAAATCATCAAAATCATCATCATCAGCAGCAGCCTTTTATCGTCTTTCGTTGGACATAGATCTTCCATGATTCACTATACCTCTCTATCGTGAGCGTCACGGAGCCAGTACTTCCTGAACTTGTTCAGTTCGACACGCCATCTCTTCTTATCTACTACCGCACACAGTTTTATATGATCTCTGTCGATCCACGTTATGAGTCGTGAGGTCAAGTGGTTGTCAGACATTTTTTCAATATGACCAGACTATTGCCTTATGAGTCTCTTAATGGATTTTATGATATATATATATATATATATATATATATATATATATATATATATATATATATATATATATATATATATGTATGTATGTATGTATGTATTTACTTACATACTGCTGTGTTTCTCTGTGTGATGTTGAGCATGTTTTTTTTCTGTGCACGTTACATGGTTCTCCGATCGAGATTCAATCCTTGGTTAGGTTCCATGTTTCTGCTCCCGAAGTAACTATCGGGAGGATGCATTGGTTGTATACCCTTTGAGACATTCATGTGCTTAAAGGTTGGGCTTGCTCTACCGAAAACATTCCAATCTATAGTTATTCTTTTCCTGGTTAACGAATACTAGAAGATTTATTGAAAGATGTACAAAATATCGAAAGGAAATTAAAGAATATATCGTTACATTGAAGCAGATAAAAACCCAAAGAGTTACAAGACAATCTGAATGCACGAAAAAATAAAATAAAAAATAATATATATATATCTATCTATATCTATATATCTATCTATCTATCTATCTATCTATCTATATATATATATATATATATATATATATATATATATATATATCAATGCGTTCGGTCGTACTATTTTGTTTGTTCATATGTTCACTTCCGACCACCTCATCATAACTTAAAAATATCATATAAATCAGTGCAAGTGAGATAATAAACAACAGAAACATTACATCTAGTCCTTGTTCGTCATGAAACACAATTGCTTCTTTTTACACCATATCTTCTGGCAGTTCAACATCTTCATTTGCATGAAGCCAGAACAACATTATCTGCATTTTTTCTGGTTCTGAATTTTTCCATCTTCCATTTTCTCTTCTCACGCACATTTCTTCGTTTGAGCCACTTTGGGCAAAATATTTTTTTCTGTCTCTTTATATCGAATATTGCCGAAGAGCCAATGTTGTAACATTTGCATACTTTTCTCATTGATACAGCACTGTTCAGATTTTTTTCAAAGATTTCAACTTTATCTCTCATCGATGTTTTCGTGCGGTCTCTTCGATTCACAAAACGTGATCTACTTCCTTTATTCACGGAAGGCATACATAGGGTTAAATGAGTTAAAATTATATTAATCAATGCAGGAAAAGAAGCAGGAATTGCTTGCGTGCGTTCAACATGTGAACAGATGCAGTTCAACCGAAAATTGAAATTACAGTGGCCCACGAAAATATCTAATTAGAGCCAGATCAGCGAGTAAAACTGGATTTCAGGTAGCCGGATTAGTGGAGGAATGCTGTACATCCAATTATGAATTAAATGGATTATCGAACTCTTGTCTCATCTACCTTTAGTTTTATCACAAAATTTCAGCCAATATATCCATTGTCTTTCCCCAGATGCATGAGCACCAATAAGCATTCGAGAGAATGTGGGTGATAGAAGAGAAAAAAATTCACGGAGAACATTCGCACCACTGACAGACTAAGAGATTAACTTGTCCTGACATGTGTACACAATTAGCTGCATTTAGCTTTCTTGATATCTTCACTCTATTCATCCTTCCCCCTCATCAGCTCTTTGGCTGAGAAGGGGCTCCAAGCTAAATCACGACTCGCCTGCCCTGAGATCTTCGCGTGAGTGACAGTCTTTGAAAATCCTTGCCTCTCACACAATTGTTCTTCTTTCTGACCGAGCTCAGCGTTTCCTACCTCTTAATGCGATACTACCCGGATTTGAGATTCATAAAAGGACATCAACTTTCCAAGTGGTAGAGATTTGAGGCGCGGTAAAGGTGCTGAGGAAGATGACCAGGGTTTGAGGAAACATGTTATCACTCGATACATAGTGACAACCAACTTATACTCCCTGTGTGATGATGCAGGAGCTAAATAATAGATGGGTCACAGGGTGAATATGAAAGAGGGTGAAAAGCTGGGAAAGTACTCAGAAAGGGAACTGAAGAAAGGGCAAAATATGGAGTCAGAGTTGTAACAGTAATTGTTAGCACACTTGGAACTATGTCAAAAGTACAAAAGCAGGGTTAGAGGAGCTGGGGACGAGGGGCAGGACTGGGACTGATAGGTAATAATAATAATAATAATAATAATAATAATAATAATAATAATAATAATAATAATAATAATAATAATAGGTGAAAGGAGAAAAACGTTCATAATAATAACTAAATAACAATAATAAGATAGAAAAAAAAGAAAAGGGGAGATATATACCTTTGTTATCGATTGCTCAGTCCTCCTGCAGAGAAGTTTTCTTCGTGTTGTTTTACCGATTGCTGGCCTCTGTTCTTTACATAGTAAACAGAGCTTACTTAGAACATTATTGAGAATCAGTTTGGCAGAAGATCAAATCTCTCCAAGTTCAGTTCCCATCCCACTTCTCAGAAACGTTTCATCAGTTTGCAAATAATCATCGAAACCATTTCCTAACAAAAAAAAAAAAAAGAAGATTATTCTTCCTCCAACAACCATCTTGCACGTCCCTTACCATCCCGTACCTGATGTTATTCAACAAACAGCAAGGTCACCCAGAGCTGCTCTGGTAAGAGTGTATTCAGAAATTGTTACATCAAAATTCTTTTGATGGAGTTTTTCCACTTGTTTCGTGCCAAAAAGAAAATTAACGCGGAAAAGAGACTCAACAGCGGGCTGCTTGGCTCGCATGGACGCAGGTTCAATCCCTTCAGCAGCCAATCTCTTTAATTGTTCATTCTATGAATGCTGTCTAGACCAACCAGCAAGTTCACCGTGTAGAAACGGGATGTCAGTTCAAATAGTGTTACTAAGACGAATAACGCATTTATAATTATCTTATTACTCTATTTTATATATATATAGATATAAATATATATGCAGATATTGACATGTGTTTAGGTCGATATCTCTGCTCACATACACAAACACACCGAGACACGCAAACACATACACAGACTGCTCCACCCACACACACGCGTAGAAGAAGAAGAAGAAGAAGAAGAAGAAGAAGAAGAAGAAGAAGAAGAAGAAGAAGAAGAAGAAGAAGAAATGTTGGATGATTGAAGAGAGAGATAATAGTGCTGGCACAGTTCATTTGTTTAGTCCGATCCCCTCCAAATCAGGCACCGGGTTTTCACCGTTTGTTCCGATTTTCGTCTTCTCTATTTTCATATAGACTTCACCGCCTTGCCACTTTTTGTTCCGGTAAAACTTCTGACTCCGGAATCTCTTACTTGCCGGGAGCAAATGATTCCTCCATAAATATAGACGGCTCTTGGTGCCAAACAACAGATTAAATATGTCTGGAAAGCATCATCCAGCCAACGGGTCGGTCGCCTCGCTAACCAAGCAAGCCGGTCACCTTCTCTTCTTTCCGTTGTCGCTTCCTCATGCGGCGACAGTGAGGCAGCGGGTATCCCGATACTGACATCTCCAGAATCGGAATTTCTCTGCCCTCACGTCGCGGGAGATAGGTCAGACTTAGTTATTAATACCTCCGCAAGTGTTGGGCAAGTTGCTAAACAGCAGCTTTTGTGACGACGGCTTCAGACACTGGGCCCGATCCCTGAACCAGTGCTTCCACAGGCATATGGTAGAAATGCAGAAAATGGGGAAAACAGTCAGAATATATTAAATATTATTCAAGGTCATATATATATATACATATATATATATATATGTATATATATATATATATGTATATATATATATGCATATATGTTTAAGAGATTGGTTAACATTTAACGTAGAGCGTACATTGATGGATAAATATCTTCGGTCCTGTTGATACTGATCAGTTTGACGCAACTGTTTTGTCTGTTGATTGCCATAGCCTGAAACTGAATCGTGACAACAAGACTATGAGTATACATCCATCCTTCCCAATACACACGCACGCACATACACACACACACACACATACATACACATATGAATATATATATGAGTGCATGTGTGTGTGTCGGTCTATCTGATGAGCTTAAGTAGCGAAACAAAGTTTCAACTATCATAATAGAACAAATTTCCACATTTAATCGACTCTTTACACGGAGTATTGAGTACAACTGGAAAAAAATGTATAGATATATGCGATGCAATACATATTTCATAACATATATATATATATATATATATATATAGATAGATAGATAGATAGAGAGAGAGAGAGAGAGAGAGAGAGAGAGAGATAGATAGATAGATAGATAGATAGATATAAGAAGCCCTAATTTAGAAGATAAAAAGCCAAAACTGAAGGAAGAACGCTCATTAATAATTGAGAAGGGAAGCAGAGAATCAACGGAAACAGAGATCGAAGGGTAGAGGCATGAAGTTGAAAAGAAAAAAAATAGTAATAATGGCTGTTACCTCACAGATTTATAAATTGGCTTTTGATTTCAAATATTTAGCTTTTCAAAACCAGTTTTTTTTTTTGTTTTTTTCCATTTTTGCGTTCTGAACCTGTATTCTGACACCGGACATTGTGCCTCATTCAACACTCAATTGTGATAGTTTTAAAATATCTTCTTTTATAAACATGTCAAAAATCAAGACAAAGATACTGGTTATAATCCCAACAGTTCTTCCTTTTCTTTAGAGAGCATTCTTCCGCTTTGTGAACATCATATCATCTAAAATCTAGCGTTATTATTAAAAATAAACTGTTAAATTGATTCTCAAAGAGAGCTTGAAATGTTGAGATGTTTCTTCCCAGTTTTACGAAATCGTTTTTCGGGTTTGTTTTGCATTCAACTATTCAGTCCTGATTTCCGTAATTCTTAATGAATGATTTTTATATCGTTATTCGTTCCACTTTAGCAATTTATTTCTAATTCTGTCAAAAGTTTCTATAAAAAGCAACCTTTATTCGGAATCTAGTAATTTACTTGGCTATCATGAACATGTAAATCAATTTGTTTAAAATGGGTGTATACGGTGCGAATTTTCAGCTCGTAAGCCAACCTGATATTTATATAAGGTTAATTGTAACGCATTTGCAGTTTGAAAATCAAAGAAAAATGGATGGCATTTCGAAGCTCTGAGAAAACAACAGTCTTTAACGGATGTAATCAAGATATGATTGCCTGACAATCCAAGAAGCCAGATCTCATTTTTGTTACTCTGAGAATGCAAGGTTTTCTGATAGACGTTAACAGTAGGCTTACGTACAGTAAAGATGATGAACCGAACACGTTGCACATAATCGAATAGTTCTTTCCCCTACCAACACCTCATTGGACAGCATAGCATAGTAACACTCCATGTTTTACACTTTCAACAACGGACCTTGAGGAAGGCGTACATCGAACGACAGATTTCAAAATGATTAATTTTTCATACTAATATTCAGGGCTGGTGGCTTACATAGCATGCAATAACTCGAAAATACGTTTTGCTGCTTATTGAAGTCTGGTACAAGCGTTCATCATTTAAAAGGTAAGAAATTTCCAAGTGAAACTGTTGGCAGTGAATTTGAGGGATACAACTGACGAGATTCCTTTAAGGGTTATTTGCTTTGAGAGAATTTCGTTGGAGCTCTATTGGTTGCATCCTTGCATTGTATCAGTTAATAAAATTTATCATATTTTAACTAAAATATATATTCAGAACCGGAGTTCTCCTAAGTTTGATGAGAAACGTACGCAGATAATCCTGGTGAAATATTAGGAAATTAACCTTGATTGATTTTACACATGGTTATTTGTCAGGACAATCAAATCATCTGTTGGGCTTGTTGGATCATTCCTTGTGATTGCTTTTTTTTAAAACAAAACTAGAACAAAACATTTTCAAGAAGGAAAATTTCTGTATTTTGAAAAAGGAAACAATTTTTCCCTTTTATTCTTCCGTGGTCTTGCATTCACCAGGACAGGATAGTTTCCTGAGATTTGTTTGTAAGTTCAGATGATTGGAAGTAAAACCTTCTTTAGTAAATTACAGTGACTTTTTTTAAGAAGATAAACTCCGCGCTCAGATGTCCGCATCTTATGCATTTGTGAAAACAGATAAACACTAATAAACGCAAATGCATTTTGTTTATTAAGTGATGCTAGGCACTTCGAGTAATGCCATCTACTTCAAGGCAGCTGAATTTCTGAACAATTGTGAAGTTCACAATTTGAATTCACAAATAACTTTGTTAATATCTCTAAGACACTGTTATGTTTTATACACAGATTTTTATAATGATACCAAAGGTGGGATCTAACATTGCATTCAGTAACCCCCAAATACTTCTTGTTGCCCATTGAGACCTGGGATATATGTTCTTCACAGATATTGTTTAAATGTATAATTTGACCATGTCTTTTGTCATTGATATTACCATAATATTCAAGGGTTTTTTAAAATAAATGAACATAAGAAAAAAGGAAAAGCAACCTCAACAACTAATCGGTTGCTTCTTTTAAATTACATTCAGCTGTATGGGTTATATGTTTTATTACTTTTAAGGGTCAGCAGTTACAGGAATGTCATCTTTTGTATGGTGGTTTAACTTTCAAACAGCTGTGATGTTCCGAAATTTACATTCATAAATAACTTATTTAGTATCACTGAAATTACACATTTTGAACTTTTGTTAGTAAGGTATCGTCAATATTCAGCTTTGCATATATATATATATATATATATATATATATATATATATATATATATATATACATATATATATATATATACATATATATATATATATATATATATATATATATATATATATATATATATATATATATATGTATGTATATATATGTAAGAGATTAAGTGTTCAGCATCTTTGAAGTTGAAACGATTTATGTTGGAGAAAGAGATTCAAAACACAGAAGCAAAAAAACAACAAATGAATAATTAAGAGAACTCTTGTAAGAAGGAGAAATTCCAGAAGTGATATAAAGTGTAAAGTATGAATGGTTGTAACGTTGATAAAATCGAAGATGTATCAATTAAAACATAAAAAAGTGTATACAGTGAATCAATGGAAGAATAAAGAGAATAACATCGCCTTCATCAAGAGAAGGTTGATGCTTAAAATGATGAAGGAGAGCCTATGTATAATATATACTTAATGTAATATTTAAAGAGGTGCCCAAAAGAAGAAATGATAAAATATGCTTTGGAGAGACAGAATGAAAATGAAATAGGATGAAAACGGATAAATATTTCATGATTAATGTTTAATGAGAAGAATCGATGAAATGGAATTGCATCAGTTGTAGAATCTAGAGGAATCGGTAAACTAAAAAAATGAAAGCACTTGCCTTCACAGTCAATAAATGATCAACCGTAGCGTCAAAATTTGAAGTCATGTAAAGAAATGGATTAAAAATAAATATCGTCAGAATGAATTATATTTATGATATTACTAGCTTTCCCAACTGAAAAAACTGCTACGATAGAGTTTTAAAAATAAAAGAATTCTACAAACACCTGGATTCTGGAAAATCTACCTTTCATTTATAAACCCCTATGAGAAAAATCCCCAAAACTTTTTTCAAAAGAAATAAAAATCATTTATAGAACGGATCTATTGGAGTTTGGATACAAGTTTTTAAAATTGCAAGCATAACAGTATGGCCAGGGGAACTGGAACGACCAACCAAACAGATACACGAACACATACACATATAAAAAATGATAGAACCCTTTATTTAGAAACTACCATTATTAATCGACACATTTGGCCATCGATAACCGTCATGTGAACAACGTCTTCGAGCAGCGTATCATGTTAAGATCGATCAAATAGAAGAATTGGAAAAAGTCAAGAACATCTCACTCTTTTTTTTTTGGATAGTGACCACAGAAATCGTCCGATATTTTTTTTCTGAAAAACTAGCATGACACAAACTAAGAGATCAATTTAGCATAAACTTACATTGTTACGTGAACCAAAACCTTTTGTCAAACTCAAAAAACCATAAGAAAAAATATAAAACACCGTTTTTCCTTAACATAACGAGGAGTTAAAGGTCAATTTTTCAGCCCTTTAGCTCAATTGTAGCGGTCTATATGGATAATAGATACATAGCAAAGCAGCAAGAAACCTATAAAAACAGTTTTGGTCGACGGTTTCCTTATTAACAGAATTTTTAGTCATCACATTTCGATGGCCATTTCAATGAAATTCACATTCTATTGTGTCTGATGGCAACCTAGTTGTGTGAGGCAGAGCATTTATTTTGCAATGGATAATCTTGTGCAAGACTTCGATAACCGTGAGTGTTCTGATAGCTCAGTCGGTAGAGCAGTTGCATTTACCTTTGAAAGCTTCCCAAGGTAAAAAGAGTCGTGATTTCGAGTCTCGTATGGAGCTTATTTCTCAATCTTTGTCTCATGGTGTAGACAGAAACTCCCCTTAGTTGTGTTGAAATACAACTAAAGGTAAAAAATATAAATGATGTTTGACAATCTGCTGGGGGATTTGTGAAAATATTAGTGCATAGCATGAATGAATCACCTGAGCGTGTATCAGACGTAATTATTCAAAGGAAATTATTTTCCAGAATTAACTAAAAAAATACCATCATAAGATTTTTGGCATTGTAAGTCTAAATTGACCATAGATACCCTTAAGAGCACTTAAAATGCGGTATTAAAAAGAGGTATTTAGAGATGCACTCATGCAAATCTTTAAGGTTATATCCCTAATGATGAGACCAGGAGCGCCTGGAGACATGTAAACACGTAGATAGATAGACTAGATAGATAGAGAGAAAAATCTGTAACCAACGTCTTTGGTTGTTTAAAAGGCTGAAATTAGGAAAAGAAGTGTTAGAAATTTGATTCCATAGTAACGCTAATTATGATTGATTATAGAGTGAAAGAAGTTCACAAAAAGGAAAATATACCGACAGAAAAAAAGAACTCAAACGTTTAGTCGAAACATGAGGAAGTGATATTGGTTGTGAACCAAAAAGAAAACAGGTCAGGTTAGTCATTTAAGAAACACAGTTGGGGGTCATCACTTGAAAAATTGAAAAAATGATTGTTACTTTTCTTGTATTTTGTCAGACAGCGATTTCAAAAAAGGCTAAATTTTCAACTACGAAAATTTGTGAATGCTACCAGACACAAAATAAGGGATTACTTTAGCAAAATAAAAAACATTTCTTTACAAATAGAAACCCCACTAAAAATCTATTGGTGGTTCAAAAAACAAAAACGAAAATACATTTTTTTTTCTAGAAAGGAGTAAATGTTGAAATTTTCAGCAGTCTATCGGTACATTGCGAGCCAGCCAGACCAACTTAAAGACTGGAGAAACATATGTTGATAGTTTTGGTGACAGTTTTAGTTGACAGTTTCTAATGGATGGAGAAATAGAAGCACAAAATGCTGATCAGGAAAGAAAGAAAAGAAGACCAGCCGGGAAAATGGATACCGTGCTTAACACTTGTCTTGCTATTTTAGTATCTGACTCAAAGGCTGTGTTTTCAAACAAAGTCTTGCGACAAGAACACGCTCAACACATTTACAAGTTAGTGATTTATTGACTTCTTCAAACCGGACATGTGATCATTGCACACAGAAAAAAAATGTCTGGGACATCTACAGCCTGTTTGTATATAAGAAACCATCAACCATAACTGTCACACAAAACTAAACACACACACAACACACACACACACACACACACACACATATATATATATATATATATATATATATATATATATATATATATATATATATATATATATATTTTTTTTTTTTCAGTTTCCAAGTTGGTGCAACGTATACAGGCCGTACCAATGGAATTAGACGAACAAATATTTCAACAATTATTCCTTGTAATGTAAAAACAAAAAAGAATCAAACCCAAAAACATTTTTCAACGCTAACCTACCTTTAATAAGTTCTTAGTGGGGTCAATTTGCAATGTAAAATTCCACTAAATAGATCCTTTCTTTTTGTTTAGCAAGACTCATGTTTCCTCTCTAAAAGTCAGACATTCTTAGTGATCTCAACTCAATGTAAAACGAAAGAAATAACTCATCCATAAAACACCCTTTTTTCAACTTTTTAATTGATCACCCCTAAAAGAGCATGAAACTGTTGGTAATGTGGTGTTTTTATTGAGTGACTAACCAGACCTTTTGGTTTAGGATTTACGTTGATTATTTTCACGTATTTCCAAGCAAGAACCATATATATATATATATATATATATATATATATATATATATATATATATATGAATAGTAGAATGTGGATTCGCGACACAGACTAGCTCATTTTTCTGCCCTCTTCGGGCCTCATCAGGCGAATCCAGCTCTACTCTAAAACAACCCAACTTCATGAGTAAAAAGTTGTATGTATCGAGCATTCTATGAAATAAACCCATTACATTTCAGAAGTGGCTTTATATTATTGACATATCATTATATTATGTTATACTGCTAGCCGGATTTGTACCACATATACCGTGTGTGTGTGTGTATGTATATATATATATTTATATATATATATATATATATATATATATATATATATATATATATATATATATATATATATGTATGTATATATGTATGTGTGTGTCTGTGTATGTAATGTGTGAGTGCGTGTATGTTTCTATTTGTCAATGTCCATCTGCATGCGCCTATGACTTGTTTTCTTTTACATCCAAATATGCGTATGTTGAGTGAAACCTTCAAAGTTCTAAGATTATGCTGCCCGTATCATATTTTTGTCTGAAGGATATCCATTACTATTTCCGAATTTTTACTTCCGAATAGATAATCATTCAGACAGATAATCCATTGCATCTCCATTTGATCACCCGCTCTCGCCTTAGGACGCTGGGATTCGTGACGTAATACAGAATGACACTGAGCTGACCAAATATACGATAGAAAAGAATTGAACAAGTTCGGACGCTGCAAGCACATATGGCGGGAATTAAATGAAGCAGAAGGAAGGATAATCACTTTCAACTACAATCGAAACTAGAAAGCTTGAAGCAATCGAATATCTCTGCTGACTAAATGAAAGTCAGCTCATACATAGCTACGATGAAACAGAGTTAACTGTTCAATTTTCTCATCTTTCAGACAATCGCTTACCTCTTCTTGGTATATAAAAAAAGCTTTCGATTATAGCAAATCCCTGGATCCGTCCCCAAATTTAATCGATTTTTCTAAGAGAAGTCATCAAAATTAATACAGAGATTTTGGAGTTATTGGTTGGACGAACAGCAGTGAATACATAAATACGTGGATAATTATAAATATTACTCAATCAAAAAACTTTTCTGAGTCTTTCTAAAAAAATATTCAATTATTCTTTAGTCCATGGTCAAACGTTCCATAAAATTTGATAGGAATTTATTGAGAACATTTGGAGATATTGCATAGACAGACATGAGTGATTTCATACACCTCTACCGAATTTGTTGGCATTGGTAAAATATCCTGGCAACATGACCGCGTAATTTGACGCCAAATTACTGTTATCTTTTCTTATCCAAGAGTCTTCATATTCTGGTAAATCACCAAATCATGGAGGCACTTTGATATTAAATTACGTTCTTAACTCAATGCTAAGTCATCACATTTTTGCCGTAATCAACAGCAGCGGTGTTCGAAGTGTGTTCTGCAAACCCCAGGGTTTCACCTGACCTTTCCGGGGGTTCGACGAAAAGTGACATTTTTGCAATAATGCTTAATAATTTTTCATTACGTGAACGATTCTTTCACAGCGTTTACATTTGTGTCTATAAACATTGGATAATTCCCCAAACAAGACAAAACTCACAGATAGTTACATCTATCTATCTATCTACCTATCTATCTCTCTCTCTCTCTCTCTCTCTCTCTATATATATATATATATATATATATATATATATATATATATATATATATATATATATATTTTTTTTTAAGCAGAAGTGGTTTTCGGATGAGTTCCCTTTAACATTTGAGAACTGGAAATGTTTCCCTGAGTAGCTAGAAAAGCTGTACAAAAATGTCTCGATACTTTCCAAACAGATTTTGTAGGCCCACACAATCACAGATTATCTCCAAGATACGAATACACAAAAGGGTGATAAAACTAATTCACACTGAGAAAAAAAAGTCCGAAACTCTGATCATGGAATCACGAGTTCTCCCTTTACACCCTAAAAGTTATTACATCTACTTTCAAATGAGCTAAACTAGCAAGTTTATGTTTGAGTATGTCTGCCCATCAGTCAGTGACTAGATCAGTCAATCAATCAGTCATCAACGAAAATAGTTAAATCTAGCTCCAAACGAGTAAATTCGGCAAATTTTGTTTTGATGATAAAAACATAACTGTCAAGATAGAAGATGCAGAACTCAGCAAGGTAGACCACTTCATCTACCAAGGACAACAAATCTCTATGAGACCCCCCAAAGAGGAGGTAATCAAGCGAATAATCACTCTACCTGGCAGAGCAAGCTCAAATCTAAAAAACCAGACGATCCCAGTAATCCTAAAAAGAAGAGTATACAACCATGTTGCCAGAATGAAAGACAACCGATGGACATCACAACTCACAACATGGATCCTCAGAGATCACATGAAAAACCGAGGACGACAGAACACGATATGTCGAGATGAACTCGGGAAATGCAGGAAATACTGGCTCAATGACGCCCATGAGAGAATTGTGGCGAATCCCAGAGAAGGTTTATGTCCAGCAACGGACGTTGAAAGGATGATGATGATGATGATGACGACGACGACGACGATGACGATGACGATGACGATGATGATGATGATGGTGGTGGTGGTGGTGATGACCACTTATATTTAATCAGTCAGTCAGTGACTGCCATTGGTACCAGAGAAGCTAGTTCAGTAACAATATTCAAATTTCTCCATCGATTCATGTGTTAAGCATTATTCAAATGCAGACACATAGACATCTTAAATACGTCGGGTTTACGTAATTTCACACCAAAAGATGAATGTATTGCAATACATGCCTATGAAATCATATTTTGTCTCTCACGGTGAATAAACATCTTATTAAGAGGAAACACTCACCAGGCGTCTTTAGACACTTGAACACGCAGCAGTAAAAGGTGTGAGAATGGGGATGGTGAGAGCGGGGTAGGGACGAAAGATAGGGAAAAAAGAGAGACGAAAGGAGGGAATGAATAATAAGGTAGCAATCACACGCCCTCTCGCACGCAGTGAAGACAGTGAAAATACAGACGGGCAGACAGACAGGCAGACAGAGGGATGGAAAGAAAGGGAGACAAAAATACAGGGGGAGAGAGATGGAGAGAAAGAGAGAGACGGAATGAAGGAAAGAAAGAGAGATGAAAGGGGAGAAAGAGCGATGGGGAGAGTAAATGAATGCTCTCATTGAAGGAATCATTCACGCGTCATCTGAATCATAGGAGAGAGAGAGAGAGAGAGAGAGAGAGAGAGAGAGAGAGAGAGAGAGAGAGAGAGAGAGAGAGAGAGGTGGGTAAGGAGGAGAGAGACCGGAGTAGAGAAAGGAAGAGAAGGGGATAAATGAATACTCTCATATAAAGGAGCATTCACACCTCTCGCACACACACATACACACACACACACGCAGTGGAGATAGAAAGAGAGAGGGGGAGAAGAGAGAGAATTGGAAGAAAGGGAAACAGAAGGAGGGAGAGAGATGGAGAAAGAAAGAGAGAGACAAAATAAAGGGAAAGAATAGGGACGATAGGATGGATAGAAGAGAGAGAGACAAAAAGATTGATTCACTCATATGAGGAAGCATTCACGCACCATCAGATATAGATATACACTCAGCAAAGTTAGAGAGAGAAAGAGAGAGAGAGAGTGTGGGGGAGAAAGCTAGAGGGAGATTACAGGAGGGACAGAAAAAGAGAGGAAAGGAGGGGAAAAAGAGAGACCTTGGCAGGGGAACGCACGTGCGCGCGCGCGCACACACACACGCACACACACGCATGCACGTACAAGCACACGCATGCAAGTGCGCGCACGCGCACACTCTCATGCACGCACGCACACACTCATAAGCACGCACAAATATTCAAATTACTTTCCCCGTCTACGTTTAAACGACATTTGAGACGAGCGCTTTGCCTCAGAGGCAGGAAATCCGAATTTGTTAATGTTACGTAAGGAAAACTGCCTGAAACGCTAAGCTCGAGCACGAATGCCATTGACATCTGTTAATAAGTGGCTGGTTTTCTACACGTCAACGGATTTGTCTAGATCTCAACTGCACGCCAGCTCATTGATGATCGCAACAAAACCAAGGCCGTTTCAAAACACTTTCGATGCTCTTCCCAGTTTTTTTTGCTGGAGAATTGAATTTCAGAAAAAAAGAAGTCGAAATGCCCTTCGGTCGACTAGTGATATGAAGAAGCTAAATAGATTTGGGCTTGATAAACAAGTTGATTGAAATGGAAAATATGGCCTCTAAAATACAACGACTTACAGTTGTTTTTATAAACGAAGTTTTTAGTGTCCCCGGGTGGAGTCTGATTTGGGATTCAAAAACCAAAAACTTGACAAAGGTGGATGATAACTCTTGTATGCTGAATTTGAAAGCAAACAAATCGCCTGTTATCACGCTTTTTTTTTCAATACGCTGCGTTTCAGAAAAAAAGATAACTAAATCAAGAAGGTTCAAAACTGAACAGTTGTGTATCCCAGCAACAAACGATCAACTGAACAACCGTTGCCATCGAAAATGGCGAAAAGTCTCATCTTTTTTTTATACGTACATGTATTAGTATATCTGTTTGTTCCAACGATCCTGACCATACCATTTTGTCTACAGACTTGAAAATTGGCCTCAGTACTCCGCTAATCTTCCTCTAAGAAATGTTTGGGGATTTGGGGGATCTTTTTTTTCAACTTCCCGGAGGCCTTATTCTGATAGGTTTATGAATAACTTTTTTTTTTCCTTGTTTTAGATGTTTTCCAATGAAAAACTCCATTGATTCCATAAAAAAGATATTGTAGCCATACGTATTGTTCGATAAATTATTTACATTTAGATTACGACCCTATGACTCTTCCATGATTCATTGTAATGGCAAGTTGTTATTATTTTCGTAAAAAAGATGATCAATGGAAAGGTTAATTATACCTCTTTTCTTTGGGCGGTGATCAACAAAAAAGTCAAAATTATCGGAAAACCGAGTGAGGGACAAATATAGCATTGTAAATCGAACCATATTATTTGAGGGATGAATAACAAAATTTCACTTTTTTTCATTAATTCTTTGGTTTCATCTCTATTTGTTTGTCTTTTTTAACATCAAGTGAGAGATTGTTTGAAACTTAACAATTCGCAGTATACACAAATATATACATGAATTTACATAAAATGTGATATTCATATGAGAAAAGAGATTACTGGCACTTTGATCTTTTGCAGTATCTTATTAGTTGTGACACCTCAATGGGGGAATATAGTTGTCATTCATTTTAGACCGACTGAAGAATATGTATAAATGAGTGCGCGCGCGCGTGTGTGTGTGTGTGTGTGTGTGTGTGTGTGCATAAAAATTTAAGATATATATGTGGGCGGAAATTAAGTTCATGCTTTGGTATAAGCGTTACATCGTATATAAAAGACTGACTCAAATACTAAAAAAGTTGTTTTCCTCAAAACATTGGATTTTAAAACCACTCAATGCCAAATTCGGTTGGACTATACCCATGTTTAGGTATTTTTGTTGTGTGACATACAAATACATATATATGTGTGTGTGTGTGTGTGTGTGTGTGTGTGTGTGTATATATATATGTATATATATATGTGTGTGTGTGTGTGTGTGTCTGCGTATGCGGTTGGTTGTGCGTGTGCGTGCTTGTGTGTGAAAAATATATAAATTGTGAATTGATAAAACCCGAATGGGTTTTACATAATGACTGTAATATCCCAAAAATGAGTTGCTGGCGTGACAATGAACAGTACTAATCAGACAGCATCAACAAATTACCCCAAGATATCTTGTTGATCTCTTGCCAAATAATTAAGCTTATATATATATATATATATATATATATATATATATATATATATATATATATATATATATATATATATATATATATATATATATATATATATATATATATATATATGTGTGTGTGTGTGTGTGTGTGTGTGTGTGTTTTTACTTTTTCATCCCCTCTCCATCACATTCTGGTTAGCTCGTCAAGGTCACCGAAATTATCTACACTTCCATCGCATTTAGTCATTTTCCTTTTTGCAGACAGTACCACTGATTGAGTATTGTGTTACTTATGTAACCATTCAGTAGAGCATTTTTAGTCAGGGTTCCTCTCTTTTATGGAAAGTAGTAAAATGGATGATCAACACGATGTCTGCCACAAAATGCAGTAAAAACACATTTAGCTTGCATTTGGATATCTGGTTATCTTCCTCCCATTTTAAGGTAGAACTGGCTATATTGCAGCATTACAAATAGAGAAAGTCTTTAAGCAAAATAGATATTTTACATACAATGCAACTAATGAAGTAGGAAAATAATGAATGTTGATCATGCATTTGGTAATACTACATGAGTATGTTAGATTCTGTGGGGGCGGGTCTTGTCTGGCAATATTTGGAATTTCTCTATGAATCTACTCCCAATATTCTCGTCACTATTACGTCGTGATGCTTTCATCGGCCAATTCACGAAAAAAAAAATAACTAATCACAAGAGAGAATTAGGAAAGCAGACATTTAGTTAAGAGAGGTTTGTTGAGCGGATTCTCTTCGTTCGTATCCTGGTTACGGGATTACACGTTTGTTAAACATCTGGGTCATGAATTGGTTTATTTAATTAGATTAGCTTTCCTACAAAAATTTAACCTTTTATACTAAAAACTAAATGGATAAATATACTGCTTTCTTTATTATAAATGTTATTCTATCATTAAAAAATATATAAATGTACATATTACTATTTTCTTAGCCTGTCTAGTTCTCACCATTTCATATTCTCAGTTCCACGTTTGATCTCAGAAAATCTACCTTGTGAGTCTCGATGCCAATCGATTGTTTACGAGTCTTGCAAAATTATCAGCCCATTACCATTTGAGTTTCCTTATGGTTTCTATGTTGTTTTGGACTCGTTTCTCCCCGAAAATATGGTGCTGTCTTGTGGTCTGTCCATGAGACGTTGCGCATGATTTTCTCAAGTGTACGTTGCATGGCTCTCAATTTGTGGGTCAGTCTCTTGGACACGTTTTTGAAAATATTTGCACAGACTGTAAACAGAAGAGTAGTGCGAAGCAGATATACATAGTTACAGATCAAAATATGAACACAGTGGGAACTAAAAAGCACACAGAGCCAATGACATACATTAAGTAAGAACTGAATGAAAATCTGTTCGTACACAGCAAAAGTGCAGGAGAGGAACTGTATGTTCCGAAGTTTCAATTTTCTTATATATTTTGAAATATGAAAAACATCATCCAATCAGAAAAAAATATTCTCTGATCTGCCCCAGAATCCAACCACATTTTTTTACCTAGCGAAATAATCTCCTAGAAAATGTCACTGATATTTTTTTAATGATTTTGGGTGGGCAAGTACAAGTACCTAGCTGTATTTTTTTATGAAAAATATTTTTCAATCAATGAAAACATCCTGGGTTTGCTCACAAATTTATCCAATTTTTCCTTACCTCATGGATAGCCATTTCATTAAGATTCATAGAGAACTTTCACAAATAGTGTGTGGTCAGACAAAATTGCATGAATTCACAAACCTCTTCCAACTTTGTTCTCAAAGATAGATTACTGTCACACACTTCCATAAAGATTTCATTTGATCCAGTATATAAACGGTGTTATGTCTCATAGGCTTTATTCTGTGTTCAGTTTCAACGTGTAAGCGTATCCGGATATCTTGGATTGCAAACGATCACTGAATTATATTTGTTCACCCTATACGTACCGATTTTCTAGATTTCTAAATTTCTTGTCGTATTGGAGATAATCATTCATAACTGTCACCGAGCCTATCAAGGTAGGTTTCCAAGTGGGTCCGACATGCTACATCGATCGAGCTAAAGACTGAAATTGTCAGCATTTATTCTTTATTCAGTCAAGAAAATTCCTCCTAAATATATTTTTTAGAAAAGGGGTCAAATTTGCAATGTTTTGTCAAGAATGTCTATTAGTTCAGCTGTATTCTCATTTATTTTTCTAAAATCCATATATTTTAGAGATCATTGCCCAACAAAAGGCAAAAGGAGTAATATTGATCATCCCTTTTTCAAATTTTTAACATAGCATGCCAACAAAAGACGGTTTCTATTGGAGTGACACACCAGACCCACATTTGCATTTTTATTTATACTCCAAAGTCATACGTTTACACCTAAAATTAAATGATGAAAAAACATTCAGGCGAATTCGAATTTATTTTGGAAAATGAAGAATAGGGCTTGCAACTACTGCCACGACACGCAGGTCTTGAATAAATCGACAAACTGTGTTTTACTTAGAAGTGCTGATGGTTCTAAGAAGGTTTAAAAACACAATTTCAGTCAT
>OY735198.1:86906021-86952628 GCA_963457665.1 Thysanoteuthis rhombus
TTTACGACAGCCGGGACGCTGTGTGAAAAGCAACAACACAAAAAAAATACCAAAAAAAAAAAAAAAACAAGATGAAGACAACAGTCGGGAAAAGTCTATGTATATTGATTATTCTTCATCCTCCAAATTCAGACGTAAACTCATATTTTTTATTGAAAATTATTGCAAATCTTTAGCCTCTTCTCTGAATGATAAACCAATATACGTGGGATTGCAAACAGATCTCTTCAAGTATAAATCTTTGTTGCTTCCATCGAATCGATACAATCTAAATCAAAGTAAAGCCATATCAAGTTGGCGTTAAAAGACGGCTTAAAAACAACAACAACTAGAGGCAAATTAAGTCATTGAATCCAAAAAGGAGATCGTTTCTTTTTTTTTAATTCAAAAGAAGGATAATGTTACGAATGGATCGAACAGTGTTACTCCGAAGCTATAGCATAATGGCCCTGGGTTGAAGCCCGAATAGACGCCAAATAAAAAAATCAATGCATTTCTCATTACTTGAAAGAAAATCCTGTTTAATTCCTATAAGCTCTCTTCTGTCTAATTCTTAAATTTTGTTTATTTATTATTCAAGCATTTACACATTTATTCTTTTGTTCGTTTTTGTTTTTGTTTTTTGTTGTTGTTTTTTTTTGTTCTTTCTTTTTGTTTTGTTTTTTCTTTTTTAATTCCATTTAAGCCCCTGGGAATATTTATGTGCGTTTCAGCCTTAGAAAATGAGGACAGATTGAACGGAGCGCATATTGGATACATGAGAGATATAAGTGAGGAGAATGTACTTAGAGAGACAGAAAAGATCATTTCTATCGAAAAGGCTACGTTAGGATATTGAGGAAAAAAGATTCATTTTTCGTTTCTAGTGATGTATTAACATGATTTGGCACCTAAGATAGTTTAAGGGTATAGGAATATGAGCTTGCACACTGTATGTGTGTATGTGGTGGTGGTTATTTATGTGAGTACACGGCTTTTTAAATAAAAGTTATCATATTCTACTTTTTGAGCTTCTTAGGAAGTTTTCACCTTCATTCACGAATGCATACGCACACACCAGTACACTGCTATCTAAACACACGTGTACATCACGCAAACAATAACGTGCACGCACCCACAGAAGTACACGGATGACTATGTTTGTGCATATAAGGGATCATTTAAAACAATTTTGTATACGTATATGCTTTATATAATGTGTGGCAAATACATGCAAATACAGACACAGATAGATACATAGAGAGATCGATAGATAGATAGACTGATAGATAGATGGATGATATCCCATTCATGAATAGAAGATAAGAGTTATATATGCGCGCGCACACACACACACACACACACATATGACAATTGTTTCACCATATTTAAAACTCTACTCTAACTTAACTTAGTGCCGAATGAATCGAGCATATTATGAAATAAACCCGCACCACGTCGGATATTGAATTACTGATAGGTACTGATATATATTTATATGTGTGTATGTTTGTGTGTTTGTGTGTATGTGTGTGTGTGTGTATTTGTGTGTGCATCTGTGTGCCTGTGTGCATGTGTTTATAATTGATGTACAAAGCTTATGAATGCTTATCTCTGAGTTTAGTTGAAAAAATTGTATAGCGTGCGTTCAGATCAGCCCCCGAAAGTGACGTAAAATATTTACATGTCTCAGATTTTTTCAGTGTTTATGGATGTAGTGCGTATATATCTATACGTAAACACGTGTTGACGCATTTACACATATATATCCTTCTATTTTCGTTTGGTTGAGATTACACATTTACTATATCATGTTCCCCAAAGCTTTCACATTCTTGAAGCTTTTATCATCAAAATAAAGCACCCCGAGCCGAATTTTTTTTTAATCAGGGTACTGGGATTCTGAATCAATCAAAACCTCTGATTGATATGTTCTAGCAAGATGAAAAAATCCCGCTTTCCGTGCTTGGAGTCATAATGCGCAGAAGCCGTAATTTCGACTAGAAGAAACCGAAAAAAAAAAAAAAAAATACCTATACAGCTTTCGGCTCAAACCATTGCAAAAGCTATCGAAAAAATACATGTTCATTTGACAAATTGAAAAATACAGTATCGCTGGGTAACAATGAATCTAATTGAGATTAGGCAAAAATGACGATCAGAGCGTTTCAGATCGTCATTTTTGTCACCATTCTGTCACCATTTTTCTTAGATATTTTTGTTATACTTAGAGCTAGGGTAGTTTATCTTTTGATTTAAAGCTTGAACACTGCATTATGAACTATAAATTGTTCAAGCTTTAAAAATAAATTGAAACAACAGAGCATCATAGCTCTTAAGAAAAAAACAAAAACATCAACTTTTTAAAACTGATATATGGGGACTTATCATGCAAGGCCACTCGTATATGCACAGTTTTTTTGTTGCAAAGAGTTATGGCTTGAGATATTGATATTCTGTTAAAGAATAACCACATGCACGTGATCAAAAACCTTTGGACAGTCTCTCCATACTTCAATCCCTGGTCTATATTTACTTGTAAGGAAGCAGAAAATTGTAAGTAAAATATTTGAAAAAGATACATGAAGGATTGCTGCCTTAAAATACAATCGTGTATGCATGCACAATTATTACATCCACATTAGTATGCGTGTCTGCTTTTGTGAAACACACACACACACATATAAATGTGTATATATATATAAATATATATACATATGTTATCAAGGTAGGCTTTTAAGTTGAGTGGAACTTTCTATATCTTTATAATGTCAGCGTATACGCTTATATCAGATTGCTTCTGCAAATTGCTTTTCGAAAAGAACCTCTAAAACCACTGATACTGCAATTTCAAATTGGCTTCTTTGTAAAGTAGCTGAGACCGGAAAGCAATGGAACAATAGAGATGGTAACAATTTTGAATCAGTAGAGGATAAAATATTCTCTCCTGTAGAGGTGTCATAGAATATGTTGTTCCATTTGTAATTAATCTTTGGGTGATTATGATTATAGAGCAATATTTAAAAGAGTTGTAGTGTGTCTTAATGTGGTCTTATCTCAACGATGATCCTTATTATGACTCGATACAGTTGCTGATAGCTCTAAATTGCAAATCAAGACTCTCTATCAGGATCCTGTGATAAACTATACATCGGGTCCATTACTCAAAGGGGAGAATTTTACTTTGGAATGAAATAAATGACCAAACTATCTTGGACTTGCGTCTTATCACATCAGTATTTCAAGTGTGGTGAATCCTGGGGAAAGTCTATGTCCAACGATGGACGTTGAAAGACCGATGATGATGATGATGATGATGACGACGACGACGATGATGATGATGACGACGACGACGATGATGACGATGATGATGGTGATGATCTGCACAAATAGTGGTACTTCTCTGCCAACAGACTTCGAGCAAAATAGGGTCGTGTCTCTTTCGTATACGATAACACATATGCCGTTTTGTTCATATCATGTGAAATCTTCGTATGAACGTGATAAGGCGCGTCTGCTATTACGGTCGAATCGCATTGAACACACCGGTTCTCGTACGATCATTAAAGTTGAACTACGTCGAGCCTGGTAAGTACCTAGATGGAGGACTGTCTGGGAATACCAGGTGTCGTAACCAGCTAACTATCATGTAGAGGGCCTCCCTCAAATTAGTTCAATGCTATTAAGGAGGAGACCGTTCTCTACGCTGGGTTAAAAAAATCACACCAAAAGACCCCCTCTAGCATATCTCTCCCCCAACAGACTTCTTCGCCAGGCTAAGATCGACAAGAAATAAATGAATGGAACGTGTGTCCGTTGTGTTTGGCATTTGTTTCTGCTGTTATCTGTGAGGCTTAGTTTGTTTTCATCATGAGGTTGGAGCCTCGTTCCTGTCCTATTCCGGCTATTTATCAAGTGTTGACCGGTATTGGTTGACTGGACGGTTTCACATTTCTGGAACAAGTCCCACCAATACAAATTCGATAGAGAGAATGAGATAGCACAGAAAATAATCTGTAGAGTTGAGGAAGAAGGAAGGATTGCTAAGCAAAACAAAATATTCAAGAAAACGCACAAAAAAAAGAAAGAACTTCAAGTGTACAAGTCTTCAGTTACTTCCCTTGAAATGTATTTACACCCTTCCTATTGGGTGTTCGTTTGCAGCCTTTTCCCAACAGAATAATGACTATCTCCCTACATCGGGAAAAATTGCTCAATGCGCCCCCAAACCGAATCAATTCTCCCATGGTATTTGGATAGCATTTGCAAAAAATCTCATCGATATTCGCTGGGAGTACCTGGATATATTGGGCAAACAGACTGATATACTTCGTTGTAGGAGGTAAATAAAAGAAAATCTGAATGGTCATAAACAAAAGAAGGATATAAATTATTAAGAATACGTGAAAGGTAAAGAGTGAAGAACAGAAAACGAATCTAGCGAGATATGAATGACTGTAAGTTGGGAAGAATGGGGATGTTCGTTGACAAATATATCTTTTTAACAGTGCAAGTCTTGTGCTGGGATGTTCTCGTAAAATTCTCAGGACATGGCTCTGGATGAGAGGAGAGATAAGATATATGACAAAACGAAAAAAGACAAAAGACGAAAACGCGAGGAGAATATATAAATACTGAATAAATAATCTATATGATAACAGTGGAAATGTTTGTTATTTATTGTTATCATTTGTGAATAAAAAAAAAATGGTGACTGGTGACTAAAATATTTTTTTAACCGGGGTCAAAATGTAAATAGAGAAGACGTAAAATGTAAAGAAAATATGACAGAGATTTAAAAAAAGATAGAAAGAAATAATAAGATGTAAACGGAGAAAAAGTGTGAAGCATGGAAAAGAAAGGAAGGAGCAAAGAAAGAGGGAAATAAATAAATAAATAAAACAAGTTGTAAATAGAGAAGACGCAAAATGTAAAGCGCAAGACAGAAGAAAAAGAAAGAAAGAAAATGAATGAAAGAAAAGAAAAAAAAGTAAACGAACCAAACATGTAAAATATTAAATAAGTGATAGAAAATATCGAGACGGGCGATTAACAGGGAGAAGAACAATTGAAAGTCGATATAAACAAAACGAAAGAAAAATAGAGAGTGAAGAACGGGTTAGAGAATAATGTAGAAGATAAGAGAGATAAGAGTGTCGGCAGACATCAGGGTTAGCAACGTTTGTATAACAAGAATGATGTTGGGATTAACGAAGAGAGATGAAGCACTGATTAAACTGATAAAGCCACTGACATCAAGAGGAAGTGATCAAGATAGGCGGAGAGGATTGAAAAGCAGTAGAGCAGCTGATAACCAAATACATCCAACAAGCAGAAGAGCCACATGTATCATGTAGCGGACAGGCACAAAGAAGGGTGAAGTTCGAATGACCTGACGGTCATTAAAATATCAATGAGAATACAAAAAAGTCTATAAATGTATCGATCGTCTTTCTCAACTTATACCCACATCGTGGTTATCGTGGATTTAGGTACATACGGGTAATTATCAGTGAGAACCAATTCCGGCTCGTTAAGCCTGTCGAAGCATTGTTCCGATTACTGTATCTGATATTCCCTGATGGTCACTCATCTGGTTACTGACCATGCTCAATTTTCTTTAATTCGGTAATCTTACAAAAGCCGGTAAATCTAACTTGATTTGGCTGTCACTCCTTATCCTTGGGGAGAGGTTCTGCACCCTTGTCCATAGTGCTGAGGCATTTACTACCATTTTTGAAATCATCGGCATGTTTCGACGGCAGATTGAACCATGGCCAACCGAAACAGGGACGAGCCGTCTATCACTTGACCCTGGTGACCAGTAAAAAGTCCATAGTGCAGAAATTAATCAACTATTAGAATATGACGGTCATATTTTTAAAAAGTAGTTGTTTAGATAATATTGATATGATTTATGGAACATACTTTTACAAAGTTAATTCACTCATTGTATATAATTACAGACGTGTACTTTCTCATACAGCCTACTATATAATACATAAATATTTCATGTGAGGACACTATAACGTAGTTCTCAGTGTTCTCTGGACATGTTTTGGGGGCATTTCTGCACACACTTTAAATCAAATATGCATGTATTTCACGTACGATTAAAGAGCGCCTATTCTTCCACTCTGTATAACTGTCTCCTTTCTTTCCCTTTCACTCGCTATATGTGTGTATGTATGTGTGAGTGTGTGTGTGTGTGTGTGTGTGTGTGTTTGATGATTATGCAGGCAATTTATTTTATATATATATATATATATATATATATATATATATATATCATCATCATCATCAGTCTTTTAACGTCTGTCGTTGGACATAGATCTTCCCCAGGATTTGCAACACTCTCTATCCATGTCATGAGTCGCGATGTCGATCGGTTATCCGCCATTCTTGCAACATGGCCAGCTCACTGCCATTTGAGATTTTAAATGGATTCTATGATGTCCCTGACTCTTGTCTTTTCCCGGATGTACTGTGCTGTCTTGTGATCTGTCTATGAGAGGCCTTGCATAATTCTTCCGCGTGCACGTTGCATTGTTCTCAATTTGGGGATCTGTCTCTTGGTTAGGTTCCATGTGTGACTATTGGAAGGATGCATTGGTTATAGATAGATAGATAGATAGATAGATAGATAGATAGATAGAGAGAGAGAGAGAGAGAGAGAGAGAGGGAGAGAGAAATTGTTATTTTTGTTTTTAAGGTTGAATTATCTATGAATTTAGAGTGCTCAAAATCAAGGAGAGAGCATATGTCAATATGTAAGCATAGAAAATGTAGTGCCAGCGGGGCAATTGTCAGACCGTTTGACGATTGTACAAAGTAGCATGAAACACAGAGTGACCAAGAAGCACAGAATTTTCTGTGTACCTCTGTATATATTGGACAAAGTATCTGATACATTTCAAAACTTTATTTCAACATCCTTATTCGTCTTCTAAATTGACAGAATTTCCAATTTTTGTAAATAACTTCTCAATATTCAAACCCATTTCAACTAGACAAAAATTACAGACTCTCTCTGTTGTGGCACTCTCAACTAGAACCACACGAATAATGGACTGGTGTTACTGCTTGGACGTCCTAGGTTAATGGTATAATAATATGTTTGATAGGTCATGGAACGATCGGTCACGGTACAAAATCTAATATAATGTTTGACAGCAGTTTGTGGTCTTCCTTCTTTGGCCAATGATATTCGTAGTCTGCTGTGTAATGGTAGGGTTTGGAATACACAACTCATCTTGCTTTGGTCACGATTTCAATAAAGTCGAGATACAGTGAGTGCAGAATGTATCCGATGCATTCCAAAAGGTTCATCTCAACATCCTTATACACCATCAACATTGACAGAATATTGACAAAAGATTTATGGTTTCAAATTATGTGTTCAATTTTCATTCTTGCTTCAACATATCTTGGATTTTTATATTGTACTATGTAAAATATTTGGTCTAAAGTCCTGCCAGTGTGAAAAATGTATCATCATTTTCACCATCATCCGTCTTTTAACGTCTTTTGTTGGACATAGACTTGTATATCATTGGCATTGTGGAGTCGGTACAACAAAACTTATCATACTATATTTTACTATGTCAGTCGCAGTTTCGCGTGTGATCTTTGAGAATCCATGTTGTAATTTGTTGCCTCATGATCTTACATGAACAGCCCATTGCCATTTGAGTTTTCTAATGAATTGTATGACATCTCAGACTTTTTCCCTAATATATTGTGCTGTCGTTTGATATCTCCATAATACATTCTTGTGAATGTCGCATGGTTCTCAGTTTGAGGGTCCATCTTTTGGTAAGGTTCCATGTCTCTGCTCCATAGGTAACTACCGGAGCATGCATTGATTGTATACCCTCATTTTTTAGGACTAATCGGCTCTACTGAAAGCTTGCCAACCTAGAGTGATTCTTTGCTTTATTTCTTCTTTTCAAGCATTTCATGGAGATTTGCTGTGGTCGGTAGATGTAATGTTTCATTTTCTCCAGCTCTGCGTTTTCGATCTTGATCGTAGTGTCTTTGAACAAAACATGTTTGTTACACATAAAGTTGCAAAAATAGACTTTAAAAGATGTGTTGGATACTTTTTGCATTTGCTGTATTTTGATTCTTTCTTATCTATAATGCTAACTGAAGGGAAAAACAGGTTGGGGAATGGTCGAATGTTCTTAATTACACAAGGAACACACTCTATGTCTTTGTCTAACCATTTCCGAACGCACGAACCGGCAGGGAATAAGGAACTTGAAAGGAATTCTACTCCACAGACTATTGTGACTTACTCGTCGCTTTATATTAGCGCTCCAGGGTCAAAGTCACGTAATCATGACATGCACTTAAGTTACATAACTAGTTTATTCCTTCATTGAACAACGTGTGTCAGAGATCAACCTTTGGACACGTCACCCATACATGTTAAGTTAAACCTTGTTGATGAACAGATTACTGTGGTAATGGTGATCCACCCCAAAGTTGTAATCTCTAGCTGATATTGTGAGTAGCGCTACTGCAGCTGTATATACAAAACTATACAAACACATCAATGCACAAACACACACACACACACACACATTCCCCCATATATATATATATATATATATATATATATATATGAATTAATAAAGCCGTTAATTTCTTCTACACAACAAAAAAAAAACATTTTTTCACACGAGCTTCTTCCTTATCATTGCAGTTGAATTGGTGAAGAATTTTAACAACGTTAATTCCATAGATCTAACAGTATACTATGAAAAGTCCAGATCAGAATTGAACTAATAACTTCGTGGTTGGCTGCGGACTTATTCGTATCCACACATACACACACACGCAGATATACGCATATATGAGTGTGTATGCATACTATTAGCATATGTATGCGTATATATATTTATATACATCTGTATGTGTGTGTGTGTGTGTGTGTGTGTGAATTTTACTGCGTTTGTTCTTGGATTTAGAAAAATCGTTTCCTACCAATCTAATTACATTTAAGCGCGTGCACACACACATACACACACAAACGTATACACACAAGCACACAAAACACACACACACTCACAAGCACACAGGCATGTATGTATATTAACCCATATGAATAGCAATATATATGTACATGTATGTATGATGAGGCATATATTCATGTTGTAAAAATATGAAAAAGTAATATATGTCTATTTTCTCTCAATATATATGTATAAACAAAGTATTTTATTATCAATTTTTCTCCCCCCTCTCTCTCTCTCTATATATATATTTATATAAAATATTGCCCTTTGTGTAGATCTACGTATACATACGTATCAACGTCTGTATATTTTCTATGCATTATTCTCTCATTGTGTTGATCTCTACGTGGCCGAACGCCTTCAGTGAGTTGCTGCTTAATTCTCACAAAGACTGATGGATGAAACGTAGACATAGCGTGGAAGATTGAATGACCAACGACCAAATCGCATGACCGGACCACACTAGTAATAAGCTTCCCAGCCGACACACTCTCCCTCCCGTCCGCTCCTCGTCACCCTGCACTCCCCTGCACCCGATAAGTATCGCTTACTAAATAGCTATACATTGCACATACGCCTCGCTGTATCTGCCTTCCCATCTTTTCCAGCAATCTGTCCTGGCTTCTTGTCTTGCCATTCCTTGTCGAATGTTGCACCCAGTCGTCGTATATCACTGTGTAACAATACCATCCCAATCATATTCGTGCAAACATTTTTCTCATATTTTTCAAGACACCAAATATATATCTGCGTATCGACAACGAGTAGAACAGAAATATCCTTGTTTAACATCCACTTTTGCTATATCTTCCTCCAACATTTTTCCATATTACTTAATATATATATATATATATATATATATATATATATATATATATATATATATATAAAAAGAGGAAATTTGGTCTAAATCAATGGTTATATCTTTGTTTCGCTACTTCAACTCAACAGATAGACATATTGCCTCTACTCAAACTGTTGAGTTCTATTGGAATAAATATTTTTTCTGGATTAAAATATGACTTTTGGTATATGTTTACTCACCCATACACACACACACACACACACACACACACATATATATATATATATATATACATATATATATATATATATATATATATATATATATATATATATGATTACTTTCTGGAGAGCAATTGATATCCAACTAGCCTATGAGTTTCAACAGACATTTCCTAGTTGGTATAAATATCAGTATTTGGTTTTCTGATGTAGTTTGGATTCAACATACGAGTTGATGATGTATAGATACTAGTCCATTACACGTCGATTATCGTAGGTTTACAAAACCAAGTACGACTGATGGCTGCTATGACACTATTAGTGCGACGTTCTTACTAAAACAGTTTTGCAACAGTTGAAAGGGTTTGACAACGTAACCTTTTGCCGGTGCTGAGTTGGCAATGGATTTTCTTTTGGAGACGTCTGGTTTCACCCATATGACGTACGCAAGTTTGATTGTGGTGTCTTCGATGCTGTTAGTTTGTGCTTTCTCACGAACTAGAACATTTTTCCTAAACTCTTCCAGAATTGTTTAAGCTTGAATCTTTCTCATGAAATAACAGATGGAGGGAGGGGGACCCATTAAATAATCTTTTCACTAAAGTACTCTTGCTATTGATACTATAAAATGTATGATTTTCCTTATAACTTGATGTGTCACGTAAGCTTTTTTCAAGTGATTGCTGTATTCAACTTTTTGAGCATCGTAAAAAATGATGTATAGAAAATCTGGAGTAATAACTAAACAGGAACAGAAAAAATATTAAAAATCTCTCGTCTACATGAAATGAAAATTATGCTGCTTTTTTCGTCGCCAATGACTAGGATGTGTCTGTTTCTGTGCCAAACTTCTCAAACTGAAGCTATATTTTGTCCTCCAACGTAACTCTAAATAATGAATCAACATCGGAATCTAACCCCCTTCTAGTTTTGTTGGCCACTCCAAATAATTATGTTCACTTTTTGGTAGACCATTCACCCCTTTAAGAAAAACTAGCCAAAGTCAGTAACTTAATCTTTCCATCTGATGATCATATTCAATCAAAGTATCTGATGAGTTCAAAACAAACATTCCGAACTTATCTAAGTGTTAGTTCTCTTGATGATTTCTCTTGATAATCTTGCAGCTAGATGAATTAATGCTTTTCGTATCTTTCAATTTTCACCATAATCTTTTACAGTTCTTTCTTTATTGAAATTTTTCTTTATTATGAATTAATGTGCTTCCTTAAAATTTGTACGTTTGAATACGATTTCATTTCCTTATTTTGCAGGTGAGTTTTCTTCTGTTTTCTTCCGAAAATCAAGGTAAGCGTCTTATGTTTTTTTCTGTTACTTTAATATTCTTCTTGAAAAAATTTACCGATAAACACTTTTATGCTAACAGTCTTAAAGTAAGTTATATGACAGACTATTTGGAACACATTGAGCTTTGATTAATGACACTCATGTTTCAACTAAAAGCTTTTGCAGTCATTTGCTGGATTGAACTTTGCAGAATTTTCCACTAATAAACTTTTAACTTACCATGCATAATCGTGCATAGGTCGAGTTTTTGAAACCAAAACATAAGGCTGAATTTGTGGGTTGACCTATACATGGGTAATGATTTGGTAAGGTTGAAATTGAAATATAGTGGGAGGGAACTCGGGGCAACCACTGGCTCCATAAAATCACACTATACATTAATGATTCCGTGACAATAAATGAACGGTCAAGCTATACACAAGGTCTATCCCTGAATTGGTTAATACTGTATTTGAAATGAGATCTGGACCTAATTTTTAGTTAATTAAATGTTTAAGACAAATCTAGATCCATACTAAAATGCATTTCACTCAGATATATTATACACGGTGTTTAATATAAATATCTCTGAGTAACAATAGATTTACACAACTACTGCTGCAAAATCCACTGCATTGCCATCAATAAAGCCATTGATGGATATGGATCCGGAGGCATGGTTTTGTGGACGAACCATTATTACCGCTTCAATTAATTTTTAATTGATTCAAGGCGCCTAATCAGTACCTCACGATACCACCAGACATCTTGATCACAAAACCTCGGCATCCGACGTCAATAGGAAATACATTTGGTGTCCAGCCATTTCTTGTATATATATTGATCTTATGCATATATCAACACGTCCATAGCTAAATGATGCAGAAAACATTATTTTACATATGAAATATTCATTTTTCAACCTAATCCCTTTCCTTGCTTCATGTGAAGTTTCTCTATCGATCTCATACATCGGACATCATATCTATAAAAACTTTATTTATGTTGCTCTTTTATTCCCAGTAGAAAGAATTTGGATATTTTCATTTCGAATTGGAGCCTTTTTGGGTATTTCAACATGATTCAAGTCTACACACGGTGTCACAGATTTGAACTAAACCGATGTACCTACTGCCGATATCTCTGTGAACGATTCCGACTATAAAATATTGGTTGACATTTTTATATTCATACCTTTGCTTTGTACTTTTGATTGTTAGGGACGGAAAAGGTTTACCAATATTTTCTTGCACATTTTACATTAAAAAAATGGTGAAATTACATTATAGGCTGGAGAAAGAAAATCCTTCATGGTATTGGGCTTTCTCAACCGGATGCCATAGATTGTCTTTGGTTGGCGTCGCAGTAAATAAGGGCAGCTATTTATTCCACGGCTGTGTTTTGCATGGGGTAGCCTGATTGAACCAGACCTACTCTTCATACAGAGTGATTATCAGAGTGGCATTGATAACCGTCTTTTGAAAGTCTTTGACTCCACCATGGATTGATCCCACAACTTATCATATCGGAGTCAAACACTGGTCAACGGTAAACAGTTAATTTTTCCTCATTATAAAAAGGTGATACTCCTATTTATAAAAGCCATAATCACAAGAATATTTCCATAAAATATGTTGTTTATTGACAGAGGGAAGGGCATACGTGTAGAGGTAATATAGATATCAGAATATAATGGGTGCCTCCAGACCATCCAATACGTATATATCATTGTTCTCCGTTTATACCCTTATCGAGGGTGTTGCAGGGTTAGGTATACTCCGGCAACTGTTAGAATGCCCCACTCCTGACTTACCTGACCTGTTGGAGCTTTGTATTGCTTACAGGACCTGATATCCCCGAATCGTTCACCACCTACCTACTAGGACAAAGCCTGAGGTTACTCAATTTCTGCGAGCTCACAAAATCAATGTGTCCAACGTGATATGACCTCAACCATTTGGCGTCGGGAGGGGTTCCTCAATCCGAGTCCTTGTGCTAAGTGCCTAGCAGAGAGACATTGAGAGGTATTTTAAAGTCGTTGGAATGACTCGATTGAACTGAGATCTACAAATCCGAGTAAAAGCATCTTATTAATGGCGACGGTGATTGCTGACCGCAAAGTCTCACATGTGAAAGGAAACACATTTCATCAGACGAGAGCAAATGTCCCTTCACCTGTGTGATCATTCTCATAATCGTATCAACTGTAAGCCGTTTGCATCATCGACACTTTAATGAAATATACTCCATATCACCATGGGAAATTTTAAAGAGCGAAATCACATATTCTCGAAAATAATGTAAAGTTTCCTGGTGGTTCTCACATATGTAATTTTGCCAGGTAAATGTCTCCTTACTTACTAGTTTATAGCGATAGGGAGTCGGTGTAAATAATATTATTGTCTGACCGGTTGGGACCGAAAAGATAATGGAATTGTCTGAAACATATTGACTTTTGAATAACCATGATGGCATCACGCACGACTTGTGACACCAGCAATATATTACCGTGAGAAGAGTGGTTTCCTCTCTTAGATTAGATAAATATATATATATATATATATATATATATATATATATATATATATATATATATATATATATATATATATATATATTAAGTTTATGTCGGAATATCAGGAGGATATTAGGCTCGTATATTCCATCAATAACTTCATACACACTCGTACATGAAAGCGATTGATTACTGGCATATATATATATATATATATATATATATATATATATATATATATATATATATATATATATATGTTTGTGTGTCTTTGTACGTATACGTACATAGAGAGTATTTAATGGCGCTGATTTTTTGCATGAGTATATCTGCTTATACTTGACATTTTTGTTCGATATTTACCAACACTTAGTCTTTATCTCTCTCTCTCTCTCTCTCTCTCTCTCTCTCTGCATATATGTATGTAAGTACATAAGTATAATATGAGTTTATATTTATATATATATATATATATATATATATATACATATATATATATATATATATATATATATGTATAAACACACACATATATATGTATGTATATACACACATATATATATGTGTATGTGTGTGTATATATATATATAAGTATATATACATATATATATATATATATATATATAAATATATATGCATATATATATATATATACATGTGTTTGTATGTGGATGTGTGTGTGTGTATGTGTGTGTGTGTGTGTGTGTGTGTGTGCGATGTAACACGATAGGCCTCCTGGAACCACAAGGCAAAACGAAACTTGAGTTTGAGAAATGAAATAATCTTCTGCACACGGCCAGCTGGAGATTCGAGTCTGCAATTAACCCAAGGTTTACCAGTATAATCGAGTAAAATCGAATATATGCATTATTTCCCTGTCCCTAACATCCCCTGCCATACGGATAAATGGGTTTGTATTTGGACTCATGGCAAGGGTCATGTATTTCGTTATCTACACGAAACCACAAAAGCTTTAGAGAGAACAATATGAAACGAAGAAGACTGGTAGAGCCTTGAAGCAGTGCTTCTTTCAACTGATAAATAATTCACCGAAGAATGAATGAAATTACTTAGAAGTTGAATGAGAGATGATAGGTGTATTGCTGGATTATTTTTTCTGTACTTGAAAAATTAATATTTGTGGTAAATATGTTCAATAAGAAAACATAATTTTCAAGTTATATGACTTTTTTTGCTACCTCTTTGGAAATAAGAAAAGTTCAAATATTCTGCCTGTTTTGAAATAAGAACATTTAAAATAATCAATCTGTATATGTTACTGCTAATTATCCTTACATATCCCATGACGTTATGTGCGAGTGAAATATTTACTTATCTTCATTAAAAAATGATATTTATTTTGTATCCAAGATTCAGGTATCAACAACTATCATTGACTCATCAGTTCATTCATAGCTGGCTGTTCTATGAAATAGGCATCTGGTTATCACTAAATACCGCGGGTCATATGACATTGTACGACATACCAGAGACAAGGACTAGTTTTACACTTAGGATATAGACACTTTTCAGGGTGGACGCACCTTTCTTTAGACACGTGCTTGTGTGTCTGTGCATGTACACTTCGGAGTATTCCCCTCGCGAAGTCAAACGTGGTACGTCGAATACAAAAAAGAAAGGATGGCCAAGAGAATGAAAGAAAGAAGGACACAGTGTGAAGATGTCGAGAGCTGATATTGAGACACCTTTCTTACGAGGATGATAGGATTTTTTTGCTGAAAATTGATTCAGGAGATTTTCGTTCAGCGTTTTGTCTTTTGAAAGAGGGAAAGTCATCCATTCTTATTAGGAAGACGCATAACTCGAATAAAAATGTCTTTGTTTACACAACACCTGTCCCAATTGATTTTATTTATGAATGCAAGAAAGAAATGATGGTTTTATTCACAACTACACCAGTGGAGAATCATGCAACAGAAAACAACATCAGGATATACGCCAACTTACGACTTCTATGCTGATTTCCTCTCCATTCCTTTCTCCCGGACTTTTGTTCCCCAAATCAGAACCTTTCAAATTCTTTTTTCTTGTAGTCTTCGTTGTACGCAACTAGGGTCTCACAACTATGTCCCTTTCACATGGAGAGGTACAGCCGTTATGCAACAGTAGTCAAGTCTAGACTTTTGAACTTTAAAGTACACAAAGAATGCATATTCTTGCCAATGTTGTTTTCACTAAACTGGATGAAAACAGTTCATAGATACGATTTAGTGGAGATTAGTTTAGGAGTTGCAAAGGAAGTAACTGTGCCACGATTTTTAGTACGTCGAACTATTGTGAAAAAAATCCGTGAAAATATTCTTTAACCGTTTGATCTGCACAAAGATAAATCAAATTTTTCTTTGCCGAACCAAAAATCATTGTGTACTTCTAGATATATTGTGTAGACAATTATAATATTAATCGTTTCTGTACGAATCATAAGCTCCTGGAATCGATAGTCTTTAACATCAGCTAAACCCCTCTTATGGTTCAATTCCCCAAACAAACTAAAGTACCCTCCTAAAAAACAATAAGTGTATCTGTTAGTTGTTTTGTTTATTTTGGTTTAATCGTTTTTAATTGTCACCATTATTTAAACACAAGCCATAAGAACATTACAAAAAATGAAAAGAACCACAATAAAATAAAATCGCTGTCAGAGTCAATAATTGAATAACCGTAGCGTCAATGTTCGAAGCCATGTGAATAAAATCCATCGAAGAATAAATATGGCCAGAATAAATTCTTTTTATGACATCACAGGAAATTATCTAAAATAGAGTGACAACATTCAGTAATATCTAGATTCTGGGAAATATAGATGTTATTATTAAACTCGTCAAAATAAGGCCCCAAAAGGTAAAAAAGAAAGATAGAAGAGGTTCAGTCTGTAGACTATACACTATGGCTAGGAGCAACGGAATACATGAAGACACGAATCCCATAAACACACAAATCAATCTATAAGAACTGTAACATGACTTACTTCTTTTGGCAGCATGTCATGTTGGGATTGATTATTTAAAAATTGCGAAAAGGGATGATCAATGAATAAGTTACTTCTCCTGCCTTCCGTTGGGCACTGATCATTAATCATGCCTGATTTTTTTTTCCGAAAAGAAGCATGATACCCTTCATGGAATCAATTTAGCATGAACTTGCATTGCATATTGAACATTCAATTAAAACTCATTTAAGGAAATGAATTATCAAGAAAACAAAGAAAAAGTTTTTCTTGACTTAATAAGGAGTAAATGTTGAAATGTTCAGCCTTCGTTTCATTGTTGTGAGGTATGATTATAGTCAACCAGCCGGCCAACCGAACCAGCTTGCAAACTTAAAAAGTCATGTTGACCCTCGTGGTTGACAGTTTCTAATTGAAAACGATTAACAAGCAGTCAGAAAGTAATTGTTACTAACCACAGATTTTACAAAGATATGTTTTTCTCTTTCCAATCTTTTTCTGTTGACGTAGTAAAGCGAGCTGACCGAAAACTCCATGAATCATCCGGCCTCTATATTTCTGATCACTTCCTATATCACTTGAGCTGAACTCACAAATATAATTCTGATGCAAATTTTTCAAACAAACTAAAAAATTCCAACAATATTAGTGCTTTTTTTCTGTTTAATCTTTTGTCATAGTCAATATTATTTAGACAAGACATAAATAGTAAAAATAAAAGAAAGGAAAAAAGAAACTAGGAAATAATAAACACATTTTCTCTGTACGAACGCTCTACAAAAAATAATAAACAACGGTAGTAAAGATGGCCTCCATTTTGGGAAATGTGTTGAAGCGTGATGTTTATCATTATTTAATTTGGAAAATGGTGGGAATGTATGCCCGTCTCGGGTTATGAAGGATAATTGACGAAGACAAGACGCCACCCAAACTGCAACAGATGATAATTGAAATCTCAGCAGAATTAAGTGTTCAAATCATTCATAACCGGTTCTGTTGATTCAAAACAAAACAAAAAATTGCAAAGTAAACAAAATTAATGCCAAGAACGATGAGACGTTGTAGAGAGTAATGATATATATTCCAGGCAAAGATATATTTCCCAATAAAAAATATATTATTTCGAGCGGTATTTTTTTTTCTAACACATTTCAAAATAATGGATATGATGTGGCTGGTTTCAAGTTATATTGTATTTCTTTACGGCAAAAAAAAACCCTCTTTTGTTAAGAGAGAAAGATAGTTTTTGCCTAATTATTCTGATGATTACGTTAAGAAAAACATTTTAGAACAAAATACATTCCATGTACAATTTTTTGTAACTGATCATCGTTGTGTATTAAATCACACTGGACACAACGGCTGTCATGAGACCAGTGAAGTTAAACAACGTCAAGCCAGGTCAGTTCCTAGATGGGTGACCATTCAAATACCAAGTGTCGTAAGTAGAACAAGGGGTCTTAACCCGTATATCTAACACTGCACGGCACAAACGAACGAAAATACATCAAGGATTGCAGAATGTTCAATCCTTTTTTTTAAATATGCATCGGTGCTCTTTCGTGTGTGCTAGCTCTCCTCACCACATCATTCTATCAACAGTCTTGAAAATTGGCATCAGTACCTTACTAGATCCCCCACCTACGAAACGTTCTTGAAAAAAAGCCTTTGTAACATTTAAGGGAACTTATTTTGACAGGTACGTTTTTACGTCTTAATTCTCCATAATCTTGATATTTCTAATTTTTACTCTATTTTAGATGTTTTCCACTGAAAAACTCCAGCGAAGTCATTAATAGAATTTATTCTGGCCATATTTATTCATTGATTGAATTTTTGTCACATGACTTAAAGATTTGACGCTATAGTTGTTCAATCATTGACTCTGATTGTGACTTTTCTATTATTTTTTTATGAATAATTTTACAAAATAATGTCATTATTCACAACTCGTGTCTATATAAAGATTGTTTTGTCCTTTGATGTATACTTATCTCGAAACGCATTCATCCATCTCACCGGTCATTGGTATTTGTAATTTTATGGATTTGATTATGGTGGTTCTCAATTTCTCGATATTTTCAAAATATGACTTTCAAAACTTTATCCTGATTTTTTTTCTGTTCAAAGGTTCAGTTTCTTTATATTTTTCAACTAATTCTGCAATTTTTCTTATAGTTCTTGTACAGCGCTCACCTCCGGTTTTGTATGCCGTAGTTCAATCAACCACTTAGTCATTTCTGAGATTTAAATCTTATTCAATTGCCTCTCCTGCATTAAGCTAATTATACAGCGATTTGCATTCGTTGTTAGCAATAGTAACTCTCTTTCCTTTGTTTAAATACCTCTACTACTACTACTACTACTACTACTACTACTACTACTACTACTACGGTAAAATCGCGTTTGACTCTTGTAGGAATCATCGAAGGTAGGCAATGTTTAGTCTGGTCCTGGTGACCGTCTGGAAATATCAGGCACCGTAAGTAACTGTGAATCAATCCCTGACCAAATTTAAATGAAGACTTTTGAAATGATACTCAGTGCCTCTCTGCTAAATGTAAGCTTGTGAGTAAGAGATTATTTCACTAAGGAGAAGAGTTGTACCGAACCATTACCCGAAAGGAAATGGGAGTTATCAGCTCGCTGGCAATAATCAAAAAGTAGTTATCAAAGCAACATTAAATTTCTTAACAAAAAATAAGTTACTGCAGACGTTTGATCAGTTTTTTTTCAAGAATGGATATACACACAGTTTTAGTTTGATTGAATGTTTTCAAATCAAAATAAGTTTTTGTTGTGAAATCGGTTTTTATACAAAAAATGAGCCACTTTTGCTATTATACGATTTCACCGATTTTCTGATTTAAGACGAATCTACAATTGTTATTTTGATTGATACTATACAATAGTCCGAAATAAGAAAAATTGAAACTTATACAATTACTCCCCCTGCATTTTTGCTACATATATGTTGAGCTTCTTTCAGTTTTCAGTTTTTTGTGTGCTTTCTAGTTTGGGCTGCCTTTCACAGGATGTGAAACATGACTGACAAAGGACAAGCCATGTTGCAAAAATATCAGATAACTTCGGGACATCTAGACAACACACGACGGGAATTCCCAGAAATCCTACAATAAACTTTGAAAAAAAGGATGATGCAGCTATTTCAACAAGTTCAGAAGATATATAAGCTCAGCTAAACCCATGATCGACAGGTTTAGCAAATCTAAGGGGAGGTCAATGTCCGATAATGGGATGATGATGGTGGTGGTGGTTGTGGTGGTGGTAGTGATGACGATGAAGGTGGCGCACAAAACATCATATGGAAATAAAAAATGTTTCCTTAATAATGGAGGCGAATAATTGCATTCGAAATGAAGGTTCTACACTGGTTTCACTGAAAAATGTACAAATTGCCACCAGGCAGTCTTAAATAGGATAATTGCCATTGGCGTAAGGATGCAAAAAATAATATTTTATAGTCCAGTGGACAATGGAAAGAACAATATCAGAAATAATTCTTAGCAATTGGAAAAGGTCAACATGGGTCTGAGAGAGGATCCAGGTGAAAGATATCGTATAAGTAATTAGGCAACAAAAATGGTGAAGAGTATGGCACATAGCGAGACGGAGAGACAACAGGTGGTGCAAAGGCTAACCGATTAGTAACTGTTGGACGGCAAATACAGTAGGAAAAGACCAAGCACAAGATGGTGAGACGAGTTGCCAGTGCAATGTGGCTGAGCTTACCTCAATCACGATCGTCATGAAAGGAGATGGTGAAGGCCTTTGTCCATTAGTGGACATGACGGCTGATGATGTTGATGCACACACACACGCACACACACACACACACACACACACACATATATATATATATATATATATATATATATATATATATATATATATATATATATATATATTAGAAAAGACCAAAATACCTTAACACCGTGGTTCACGAGAGATGCTCGTCAGTAGCTGGGGAAAATATATATACACACACACGAACAATGATAGATATACAACAAGCAGTCATTTGGAAATGTAAACTACACGTGCAATCTGAAATAAACCATTGTATAAGATCTTTCCTCAAATATACACACATAAATACATATATATATATATATATATATATATATATATATAGATAGATAGAGAGAGAGAGAGAGAGAGAGAAAGGAATGAGAAAGAGAGAGAGAGGGGGAGAGAGAGAGAAAGGAAGGTTTAGTCTTACTTTTATATCGCTATGTCAGTCTTTATTTTTAGCTTCATTATTCTTATCAATAATAATCTTTTACTTCAACTTCCCTATTCGATTTTTCCCCATTTTTACAGATCTCTCTCGTCTTATTTTTCGCCTGTTTGGACTCTTTCTCTTCTTGCCTTTTCACACCACATTTCTCTATTGCGTTCTGTTCGTGTTGACTTAATTTTCCCATCAATATTTGCCTCCAATATTTTTTGTTTCAATTCATCACTGTAACATTTTTTCCCCTTTTCTCTTCTGTTCCTTTTTATCCCAACACGGAGAAAATTGATAAGTTATGAGCATTTCTACGCGGTCGGCGTTTGTTAACACTCAGGAGATACGATGTTGGATGATGTTTTTAAACGCTATGACATTTATGCTCCATGAAGCGACGCACTGTTTTCGTGTTTCCTTCTTGGTTAAGTTATTTTTTCCTTTTTGCTTTGTTTACCTCGTAAAGCATTATTGCTTCATATATATATCTTCCTTCCTTTTTATTGTTTGTAAAATTTCGCAACTTTTGTTTACTTAGTCAGATGGCGACATGTTACATGGCTGCCTTTCTATGTTTTTCACTCATCACCTTACACACATTTAACAGGTCTCCGTTCGTTTTACACCGTTATGGAGACGAGAATGAATTCTTTTTTTCTGTAACATCCTGCATGGACATGGCTCCAGAAATTTAAGGGAAGGACATGCTGGTTATAAATATTATTTTTGTGGTGCAGGAAGGCTCAACAATGGTTTTTAAATTAACTGAATTTTTTTTCAACAAAGAAAAGGGAAAAAGACATATACTGTTGATACCCGTGTATAAGTCGTTTTGTGTATTTGTCGACCTCTGATTAATTGTTCCGAAATTATCAGTTCATGGTACACCTTGTTTAGGTCAACCCATCTTTTTGAAGGATTATTACCGCACTTACCTCATAACGTAAACTATATTTTCCATTTGATTTAGCTTAACCAAGCATTAAGGAAGCTGAGTTGTAATGGAACAAAAGATTCTATAGAAAGTAAACTAGCATGCGTTACTAATCTCTTTATAACTAGCTGAAACCATGTTATATAACAAAACTAAACAATTATTTAACTAAACAATTATTTATTAAAGATTTTGCACGTCTTGTCAATTGGTATGTGTTCTATATCATGATAATTCCTATTTGTGGCAGGTTGCGTTTGGGACTTTGACATGGCAAAGATTGCACATCATTGCGAACATTTTGTTAACGCTATACCCTTATAATGCTCTAACTTGAAGCATAAAATAATTTCCACTTCTGTTTGCCGCTTTGTAATAGTACTGTCGAGTCTGTGGTCATACTCACCAAGAGGAATGATCCAATTTCTATGTATCACTAATTCATTTTTTCAAATTTCAATGCAAAATCTTCCGATGTTTGCTAATTATAAGCTCTGCCTTAACGAGAGAGAGGGGGGGACTTGCCATTATATTCAGTTACTGAACAACTAAAGCATCAAATTTGAATTCATTTATTTTTACATAATAGGGTTTTTCCTTTGATCCTAATGTTAAATTCGATGAATAAACCCTAACCATGCAATGTGCATAAGGGAGAATCATGCTTAACATCATATAAAGAGATTACAAGATAGCACAGTACATAAAAGAAAAACAATATTAAACATAGAGATATAAAAACTACGAGAAAACTCAAATGGCAATCGGCTGCTTTAACATCAAGAATGCCAGTCAACAGCTGGACTCACAACATAGATCCCCAGGAATCATAAACGAAAATGTGACCGGCAACATGAAAGATGACGTGACAAACTTAGCATATTCAGAAAGTATTGGCTCCACAACGCCCATGTAAGTGAGGTCAGGCAAATCTTTGGGAAGGTCCATGTCCAATAATGGTCGCAAGAAGGCTGGTGCTGCTACTGATGATGATGATGATGATGATGATGATGATGATGATGATGATTGAGTGTATTAATCATTTATTAGTGACATATTTCACATCACCTACATATTGGTCGTTATGTACATTGCACATCTCCGTCGACCAGTCTGCAAGATTATTGTCAATATTGAACCGATATGCAGGGGAAAAAGGTTTGGGACCCATGGTTCGGAACTTATCTGTCTACTAAAGAACTCCATCAACCAATGACCACAAACAGGGGAAGGAACTCAGGATTTGATCACTTACGGCTCTACCCCGTCGTCTCTATAGATTTTCTTAATTATTGCAACCCTGCCCCTAAGTCATAAAAAAAGTATATCCGAGTCATGTCTAGTATCTAGTTTTGCAGGTTGGGCAAGGTCAAAAGGTCGGTCAATAAATTGTCTACCTTCTTTTTGAAGGATCATTAAAAGATGTTTGGGGTTTGGGTAAAAAAAAAAAAATACTTGGATAATATTCAAACAAATATCATCTATAATCCTTTTTTTTTCTTTTTTTATTGAGTTTGTTTTGATTTCTCCACACTTTCCAGTTTGCTCCTTTATCGGTGTGTCTCATAAAAGGGAATGGCTCAGGGTTGATTGATTGATTGATTTATCGATCACAGTGGACACTGAAATATAGCTGAGTTCTCTAAAGAAAAGAACGGTTATGCGGAAAGACATGATTGGGATTCTGTGGAAGCCGTATTTAATGACATGTGCTTAGGGATGAGTCAAGAGTATGAAAAGTTTCGCTAGTAGCAATGTTCACAGAAAAATAAAGTTACCAGCAGTCCATCAGTTCCATCAGAAGACCGAGCATAATAACGCCTGAGAACCTTTGATCGAAAAAATTTCTGTGGGCACGACCCTATTAGGAACCGGTCAAAGGGAAGCAATTCGGGACATAATACTAAAATAAAGTACCAAAACCGAAGAAATATATATATAAAATAGATGAATAAATAAATAACAGATGTTATGTGTCATGTTGTATACGACAGGAGCATACGTTCCAGAAAGTAATTCCTCACTCCAAAACAACGAACACCCGAATAGGATGGAAGGTATACTGTTGAAACGTAATGAAAAAAAAGTGAACAATATAGACGAGGAAAATGATTCTACTATTCCACATACAATAATCAATACTTTCTGTCTAACTACGTTCTGACAGGTACAATCTATCATTTTGATTTGCAATACTCAAGACACTGCTTTCAAGTGCTCAATTACCGGGGGTCGGAATAAGCAGTGTTGTTAAATCTGTTCCAATTTAATACGCGGGTTGGAATAAAATGAGAGCAGAAAACTATGAACACCGACATAAATTTTGAAGGATCTGAAATAATCAAAGTTGTTTAAGATATATTCATAGTAAGGATTGGGTTAACACATGGAAAGTGAAGACGTACTGTATTGTCTGGAACGAGAGAATTCTTTCATTTTCGACAAAAATGATCTGAAAAATCTTTTTGTGGAACAAAACTTTAAAACTACTAAATAAGCAGATACAATATAATTTTCTTGCATTGTTTAACATTTGTCATTTGATAGGGAAATTTTGACAAATCTGTTGTTGTCCCCCTTCTCAGCCAGGGGTGTAGAGATAAACCCACAAAAAATGATTATCGGGGGTCCTAATAAAAGTAGAGGGTTAAATGGAGTTTTTCCCAAGATGAATGTGCAGGCACCTAATTGTGCTATTATTAGCGATCCTCAGACGCAAAGTCAAAATTAAGAGAAATCGGCGTCTCACGTTCAACGGATTCCCCTGTTCAATAAATAATGTGGATAGAACCCGTTTGTGTGTAAGCATTCATTTACGTCTTTTTTCCTCTGCGCATGTATGAGGAAGTAGTGTCTTTACGTGGTAACGGCTTCAGCCACCTCATCCCAGGCTTCACATATCACACTACTCAGTCCGTCTGCGATATAGACTCAGTAGTGACAAACATCCAAAGTGGCGGCACTCACTGGGTGATTTTATCCATAGCTGAAATGAGATATGGATGCACACCTTTTTTTCAAGGGTTTATCGTAAAGTGGACAAAAAACTTTTCTATTCTCCGAGCAGTTCTTTCCCCCAGGAATCTCTGACATAATTACATTCGTATCGGTGTAAAATCATCTTTCAGGGTTAAAAAATAAATAAATAAATGAATGAACAACAAAAAGTTGTTTACTACCATCTTTTTGCCTGAAAGACTGCCTTTTTCCAAATTGAAAAGGTTGAGATGTTCTTTTGAAAAACCGATGCAGTCCAAAATAAACCTTAAAAATGTACTGATAAATGGAAATGTTCTCCTTTTAATCGTTAAATACAAATTGACTTTATTTAACTAAAATTTTTGTGGACTCGTTCCAAGTTGATACATAACGACATTATGGCGATTTGAGAATAGACCAATACCAATCTCCTAGTTACATTTGGATCCCAAAAGAAATGAAAAAGTTTATAACCTAACATAGATGTTCTGGCCTTATGAAGAAATATAACAGCACAAAAAACACACTACCTTTTTGATAGATGTTTAGTAAGCTAAGTTTCGAGAATCAAGTATGGTGCTTTCAATTACATTTGATCTCATTAATCTGATTAAAGTCTTCGAATCGAGCTTACTAACCACTTTTCTAAAACAATGTATCCTTTACATTTACTGTGCTTAGTTTGAATTATTCAGGCATAACGCTACACCTAGATGGTTTTCAAGACATTTCCCCCGACGGGCTGCCGAATACACACACACACAAACACATGGACACGTGCAAACCAATACGCTTGCACATACATACTCACACACATATTTGCATACATATATGTGATAATCATAAAAACATAATATACAGATATTTCCACACACACACACACACACACACACGCACACACACACATATATATGAGCCAATTAGTCTGTTGACAAATGCCGAAAGAAGCAGTGATTTTATATAACTAATATTAATTTACAAGCGAAATTGCTTCCTTGCTAATGTGAATAATTCGGGTGTCAACATCTATTTTCAATCCCTTATCAATGCACGTGCCTTAACTCAGATCCATTAAATACTTAGATCAAATATTATACAATGAAAAATTCAGATCAAAAACATATTCGACTATCTATATATATATATGAGAACAATGAAAAAAATATACAACACACACGTAATCTAAGTTTTAAAAAAGTGTCCAATATTGCCAGGAAAATCGTTATAAAAGGAGTAAAAAAAAAGAGTCAATTGTTTGTTACAGATTTTGCAATGTTTCACTTCAAAAAGATGTTCAGCTAAGTCTGAAAAGTTTTTTGGTTTTTTTCGGTGGAACAGAATGTATATCTGAAATGAAATATCCTGTCAGTTACACGTTTAATATATCACTCATCCTAGAAAATGTAAGTATAATGAACAATTACAGAGAATGTGACTGCTGAAAGAATCGAACCTGCAACCGATATATAAGATACTTATTGATCCGTTATATTACTCTGAAATCCCATTTCAAATTATCTCTTGTAATTACACAGTGAATGTATCATTTGGCCGAAACAGCAAAAATAGAATAAACAATAAAGGAAAATCGGGTTGTTGTAGGAATGTATGTATTTCGTGTGCGCTGTCTCGGCGAAATGATACATTCATCGTGTATTATAATAGATAGAGTTTCAAAGTAATATAACGTATTTAGGATTACTTTTAGTCGGAACATTTGTATATCAATTCCTTAATAGTATATATATATATATATATATATATATATATATATATATATATATATATATATATATATATATATATATATATCCAATAGTCAATCTGATTTCATCCAGGCACACATTGTTCGTTGAGCAGTCAGTAAAAGTAATCGGACACTTACTCTTGGATGTCAGAATCAGTCATGACCATTAAAAACTCCAAGGTACACTTTCTGTTCGTCAGCCCCACCACATACGAAGAGAATGAATTAGGAAATAAGTATGTAAGTAAAAAAAAAAAGTAATTCCCAGAGTAATAAAAAATATCTATATTGCAGTACATAAAGAAACTATTTTCACATCGTTCTCTAATCCTTTTTCTATATTACCTACATAAGGCGTTAGTTATAATAGTAATGTATCCGTCTGTCAATCCATCTATCTAGATATATAGGTAGATTGGTAGGTAGTTACTATATATACATACATACATACATACATACATACATATATATATATATATATATATATATATATATATATATATATATATATATATATATATATATATATATAATAATACATTGACGAAATTCGAACCAAAGATCAGCATTAATGCAAAAATATGCTGAAACACAGAAAAAGAATATTGAACCTTGAAAAGTTATGGACAAAAATCAGGAATACAGAGTGCAACAAATATCTGATCCACTTTTAAAATAGATTCAATATTTGGTTGTTTTGGACTTCTATGCAATGAAAGCTTTCATTTTCTTACTCTAGGGCTATAGCCTACCTGCATACATCTGTGTATGGATTACATATAAAAAGAAATGAAAACTCAGAGCTGTAGTAAAGACATTGTTTTTTTTTGTTTTTGTTTTTGCTTTTTTTTGTTCTTGTTTTGTTTAGATTTTTTTCCCCGTGAGCCAACCAAGTTTTTGGAACATTCAAATGTGTTGTTTTTTTTCTCTAAACTAATCTTGTCAGTATTGAGAATGAGATAGGTTGAGAAATATAACTATATTTAAGGAGAGAGAAAGACTGAGAGTCATGGGACATATTTGTCAGTCCCGGACGAAACTCATGTGTTAACAAAGAAAATGACCCGCAAACTGAGAACCATGCAACGTGCACATGCGATAATCATCCTCTAAATCACATATAGAGACCACAACACAGCACAGTACATTGGGGGGGGACACGATTCCGAAACCTTAGGAAACTTAAATAGAAATGGGCTGGCCATGTTGCAAGGATGACAGACAACTAAATAACATGGATCCAAGAAATCGAATGTGTAATCAATAACTGTCGATTAAAGACTGATCATACTGATGAAAGGTAAAAATCCCTTTACAGGGGACAGTTCAGCTCTAAACGTCTTGACGATCTGTTACAGAAAAAGACGCTGATCCCTTTCTCTTTAAACTTATCAGCCTCTTCCTCTACTATCTCGTTGTCACACACCTTCTTCATCATGATCCACAAAAGCTTCTAACATTCTTTTTTCCTTTATCTCTCTCAACCTTTTCTTCTCTCATCTAGTGTGTTTCTTTTTTAGCACTTCCATTATATTTCCCTCCTTCCAAATCTTTGTTTGTTTGTTTCTCGGCACGGACTTTTTCATACGTCAAAAACATTTTTTTTTTAAATCATATCCCTCCTTTAATGACTAGAAGGGTAGACAGCAATCCCTGTCTGCCCTCAACCAGTGAGACCTTCATCTTCATGCAATCAAAATTATTCTATCACACACTCCCAGTTCCCATCAGCAATTGTCTTGATGTCTTTCCACCAATAAGCACCCACTCACACATACATTTTAAAAGTATTCTTCAAACATAAGACGAAAAATTGAAGAAAAAAATGGTGGTGGGCTAGTCATGGGCTGATAATCGATGAACAGCATCATTCATAATATGAATCCTTAATGATCAAATGCGAAACTGAGTTCGGTATGATATGAGATGGCGAGACGAACTGGACAGGTTCAGAAAATATTGGACTCGTGATGACCACGATGGAGAGGTCTGGTGAATCCTTGAGAAGATGCATGCCTACCGATGGACGATTAATGATAGATGATGATGATGATGATGGAGAATCTCACTCCATATATCATTACATTAGGATATGATGCTACCAAGATTGTGAAGGTTTCAGTCGATTGGTTTTGAAAAATTACTTTCGGATCTCTCTTTTGAACTCAAAGATTAGGTCCTTGCCATCAATTCTCAACGGGATTCAAGTCAGGAGACCTTCTTTGATACTTGGTAACTTTAACATTCTTCATTTGCAACAAGTCCATTGTTGTATGCTTAGAGTCAATATCTTGTAGATAAGTAAACGACTTGATAACTTCACGGCTTTGGCAAACAATTGTAGGCATTCCTCACAATTCAGTCGATATACAGCAGCAGCTATCTTCTAGGCACACACCAGTTCTTTCAAGGAAAAATAATAGAACCCCATACCATGACTTACATCAAACCTAATGGTTGGAATGGCGTTCTTTGGTTGGTGTCCATTGTTTGTTTTTTTATCTATATATGACGCCATATTTTAGTTTCATCTGACCACATCACAGAATTCCAGACAGTTATAATCTTGTCCAAGTGCTTTTTTGCGAATGTCAGATGATTCTGATCATATTTAGATTCCTTGATGGAATGGAATAATAGACTCCATCCGTGAGCACCTATCTCCTAGGTTTCGTGCATATTTAGTGTTTCAGCCTCCTACATATATCTATGAATTTCTCCGGGGGTTGTTTTTGGCCTTACCATCACTTTCCGAACAATATCTATAGCAGTTCAGACCGAAGTTTCAAAAGTACTTCAAGATCAAGACAGACGCTTGGTCGAATGATAAGATTCGAACAGCCGAACAGTATCACTGACAGTGGGAATTAGGATATCTATTTGAATCAAGATTTCTTTATATTCCAACTCATTACTGCGGAGCAAGATAATCAGTTCTCGACTGTCTTGTTACGACTCATTTCTCTTAGACAAGGGGATACTTCAAATGTCATGATCTACCAGTTAATGATGAGTCACGTACGATCTAATGGCGTCAGCATCGGTTGTGCAAGTTCCAGGATGATTACTTGAATCAGAATGATCTAGATCTATCGCAGGGCACCCGTTATAACCAACGTATCAAATTGAAAATTATTTTTTCGTAATCTATTGAATATTTTTGGCACTTCTTATTTCTGATTTTCTCCTATGACTTTGCAATGTCCAATTGCATTTTTATATTTTTGTTTTTTTGCATTTTTCTGTGGCAATATTGATTCTGATCCAAATTTCGTCATTTTTAAAGCAGTATAAGTATGCTTAAAAAGGATACTTTTTGAACGCATTACAGATATACATAGATAGATTGAAAGATCTACAGATATAAGGGAAGGTTTTTATAAGTAGAAACTATTTGAACGGTAAAAGATTGAATACGGAGAAAGGAGTTATTCAATGTCATTATAGAAGGAACACAAATAAGTGCATAAAAGAGGAAATGCGCTGGAAATACTATGAATGTGACAAGAATCTAATGCCATATAGAAAAATTATCTCAAAATTCTCATACAGATTCAAAGTTGACAATATTTGGACCAAAGATTTGAAAAAATACACGAATCAAAATAATATTGAAACATGATTGAACATTGAACGGACAAAAATCAGAAGTCTTCAGTTCAAATAGTGTCATTTTTGAAAATACGCGAGGAATTCGAAATTGACTTTTTGGAATATATCGAATACGTTTTTGCATTCGCTGTCTATATTTTGAGATTATATGTGTCAATTCTGAAGAGAAAGACATCGAGAGAATCCCGTTGAAATAAATATCAATGGATACATTCGAAGAGAGAGAAAGAAAAAAACGAAAGAAGACGAAAATGTCACAGAAACGATGAAAACTCAAAAGGAATGACTGAGAAAAGAAAGGAGAATGAAAGGAAAGGAATCATCATGTTTTTTCTGATAAAGAATCTCATAAATAAAGAAATGGAAATAAAAACGAAAAAAAAAGATAAGCATGGCAGTAATAAAAAAAGAAGTGATACTGTATATCTCAAAACCAGGAATGAAGTAGCGAAAGAAAAAAAGTGAAAGATAGAAGGAGGGAATTAGATATCCTGAAAAAATTGAAATAAAGGAAAATTAATGAAAAATAATGGAAAAAGAATGAAGAATAAAGGAAGATCCAATTAAAACACAAGAGGAGGAATATTTTCAGGAATTCTTAATGCTGAAAGAACACTTGAAAATTATTCAAAGAAGGATATTTTGAACTTCATATAATATAAACTTCCCATACACATCTAAAAAAATTAAAATTAAAATATTTTGTAATGACACTGTTTTCAGATTAGAAAAAAATTATGATCACTTTGAGTTTTCAAACAAAAACTAGACACTGAAATGTATAACGAATGTTTGTCGTTTTTAGTAAAACATAAATTTCGATCCTGAGAGATTCTGAACATATATGCAGAAATTTTCAGGGAGATGCACATAGATAATTTTCTTTTTACTTACCACCTCGTTCGTCATCACCAGATCATTTGAAGGGTAAAGCAGAGTAAATGCAGCACGTACAGGAAGTATTAGATACATTTTTTTTAAAATAAGTTTATTTTCACGGGCTACCAAATAGATAGAATTCGAATCAAACATTTCGGATTTTTATACAAAACTTAGTATCCAATCGTTCCACTATTTTAAAATTAGACCCTGAGCCACGCTATAACGAACTGTGTTATATCAGGCGTGCCTGTATTAGTATTATTAGTATGATAAATGTATATATATATATATATATATATATATATATATATATATATATATATATAATGTGTACTGTAAATAGTGAGACAGTTCGGGAGTAAAGTGTTTAGAGGTAAGGTTTATTAATCCTTAGATGTAAATGGTCCAGATTTCTCCCATCTCCAGTGGTGTGTGCTGTGTGAGTATGTGTTTTTAGGGTTTAAAGTTCCTATGTGGAACCAGAGTCCACTATCAGGAGCTATACCTTGTGGGTAAAATATGTTATAAGGGCTGCTGGAGGCCTTCTGCTGAGTGAGAGAAAGTCCAGTTAGTTATCAAGTCTTTGGTTAAGCAACAGCAGTTGGTCTTGGGGAGGGCAGAGTGTGTCAGGGTAGGAAGGAAGTGATGTTGAGTTAGATTTTTGGGGTATGTTAGGGATAGTGTAAATGGAAGGGTGGTGAGGTCAAGGAGCTACATAGGTTTCAACCTTATAAGTTATTGAAAATGTGTTGGCTATGATTTGGACAGGGGTTATGGCTGGCTGGTGAAATTTTTCCTATGGGTCTGGGTGACTTTGAAGGTTCCATGATTGAATGTATCTTAGATGTGGGTGTGAGGATATTTTTGGCAGGAGTTTTGTGTATTAGGGTTCTGCGTGATGCGGGCTGTTGAGTTTAGTTTAATCCATTAGGATATTGGGTTTTAAGTTTGTTGATCTACATATCTTTGTGTTTCTCTAGAACTTTAGTTATGTCAATTGGAGTAGTTTTTTTCTATTTTTTCTTTAATGGTATAGCTGGCGTCCGTGGCAAAACTGTGACCGGGTGTGCGAAAGTGTAGTTTCAGAAGTGGGCTACAATTGTTTTGTGACTTAATCCTATGTCTGTAATTGTTGAGTCTAATATTAAATTGCCACTCAGACTTGCCTATGTATTGTAACATACATCTATTGCACTCTAGAAAGTATATAATGTTCTTACTACGGCAGTTGGTTCTGTGATATATGTGGTAACTCTCTTTTGTGGTAGTGCTTGTGAATGTGTTAGTGTACTTGAGGTGGTTGCAACATAGACTATTTCTTATGTCGCAAAGTTTGCAGAATTTAGTGGTTCTAAGTGTATTTTTGTGTACGACTTTATTGTTAATGATATTATTACTGCTAATCATGTCTCTGATGTTTTGGGGCCTGCGGTAAGCGATAACACATGGATCTGTGAATGTTTCTCTTAGATCTGTTTTAATGGTGAAGATGTTCCATCTCTTATTGATGACGTGTGCTAAGGGCTGGAGTGTGTTGTTGAAGATGGTTATAAGTGGCATGCAGTCAGGTTCATTATTGTGGGGAGTATAAGGGTTTCATCCCTTGGTATTCTAGTTGCTTTTTTATTTGGTTTTTAGTATCATCAAGTGGATAACCTCGTTGGGTGAAGTATTGTATTAGGTCGTGGTTGTGTCTCTTGAGTTCACTAGCTGTAGAGCAGATTCTTCTAATTCTAGGAGCTTGTGAAAATGGTAGGCTTCTTTTGAGGTGTTGGGGATTGGCTGATTTAGAGAAGGGGTAATTGTGGGTGTCTGTCGGTTTAGTATTGAGGGTAGTTTGGAGGTTTCTGTTGTTATCTATGTATATGCAGGTGTCTAAGAAAGCTATGTAGTCAGTGGATGTCATAAAGTCAAACTTAATCGAGTCATGTGCAGAGTTTATATGTGTAAAGAAATTATCTAGTTTGGCTTTTTCGCCTGTATATATGAAAAATATGTGGTGTATGTATCTACCATAAAAAATGGAATGGTTATGTATCTCGAGGTAAATGTAGGTTTCTTCAAATTTACCCATGAAGATATTAGCATAGGATGGGGCCACTACTGTGCCCATGGCGTAGCCTTTCACCTGGAGGAAGTGTCCATTGTTAAATTTGAAGCTATTTAGAATTAGAATGTGGTGCAAAAGGATGGTAATTGTTATTGTGCTGGGTTCTTTAGTAGTCCTATCGTTTAGGGCTTCCGTAAGTGCTAGGATATCTTCATCATGTTTGATATATATATATATATATATATATATATATATATATATATATATATATATATATATATATATATATATATATATATATTCCACCCAACATGGAATCATTTAGCATCAAACCTTTCAGTTTAATGAGTCTAGTAATCCCTCCTCCATTACACATAAAAACTGACTAAACCAAGAGACTCTCATATCAGGTATTCATAAAAAAATCTGAATATCCATCCTGGTTCAGTTCTACACCAACACGTTATTTGGTACCATTCGATTCACCACATATACAACCAAGATACATTCTGATTCCTTTATACACTTGAAATCCAATAACTGAACTCGCCCATTACAAGACACAGGCCCTATAAAACAGACTATACCCTTAGTCTCCATTTATCCTCTCTTGAAAGAGCAGGAATAAACTGGTAAACGATTGAACAAATTCAGGAATTCAAATTTGCATAAAACATTGTCTACTGAATTTTCATTTCACTATTATATATATATATATATATATATATATATATATATATATATATATATATATATATATATATATATATATATATATATATATATACTGAACTGCAAACCCTCGATATTATTCTCCAGTCGTAAATCCACTGGACATTAATGTATTCTTTCAGTTAGCGAATTTAAGGGACATCCGAATGAAAAACCTCTATTTCGTTTTTCGAAAAATAATTCCTGAAGGGAGTAGTAGGATGTGACCAAGATACCTCACAGCCATAGTTTCATAATACCAAAATGTAAGGGACAAGTTCAGCCTTTTAGTAACATCGGTAATAGAATCCCGAATCCTAAATTTCGTGTTTTGAGAGAATAATTTTATAAAAATTCATAGAGTCTCAAAAAATGTACATAAACTTTTTTTTATCTATCTTGGAATGTACAATTTTTTTTTAAAGAGTTGAATGCTTTGGAATTAAGGGGAAGTCGGTTATCATTTTCTAGAAAAGGAAATGAGACATGCATAGTTATGTACGCACACACACACATACACACATATGTGACTGACTGGCTTAAATTCCGAGGGGCTTAACTTTTTGTAAAACTTTAGATACATTTTTAGATAGCTAGGCCTGGTGAGCCATTTAATTGAAATCGTTATGTACCCAACGTCTTTTTGGTGATCAATCGTTAAAAAATGGGATAAGGCGTGTCAATGAATAAGCGATCACTGCCAAACATAAAGTAAAATACCGGTTTAGTATAAACGTACATTGCAAATTGAACCAACCAGTAAAGACCTATTGATGATTTTAAAAATATTCAAAAATTATTATTTCTAGAATAATATCGAGTGAAATATTAAATATTCAGCCCTCTACCTCTATCCGTTGGGCTGGTACGCGCAATGCGTACACACATGGTCAGCCAGTCAGCCAGTCAACCAGTCAACCAACCAGATCAATTTTTTAAAAAATTGAAGAAATCTATGCTGATGATGATATATAATGTTTTTGTTGACGATTTATGATAGATAGATAGAAGGATAGATAGAAAATCAACTGGAATCACTTAAGAACTGTAGAAACCATGTTGCCAGTTTTCGTTGACGGTGTCAGGTTTCTAATAGATAGATAGATAGCATTAACGATCTAACACGAAGTGCAAAAATAGGTATCGACTAAGTGAAACAGATAATTACAGGACTTGTGCCAAAATGTTATTGATTTCTTTTTTTCCCAGAAATATTTTCTCAAATTGTGTTCTCACTTGAAAGAATACGTTCATCGTATATTTTTCTCCAGTCGCGTTTGAATCTATTTCAATTCTCTTCACTTTTTATCTCTTCTCAATTCTTTTTTTCTTTTTGGGATTTAGCCCATTTCTTTTTCAGTTTTGAGTCTCTTTCGATATTTTTTATTACTCTGTAAAAGACCTGTTCTTGCATTTTCCTTCCTTTATTTGATATAAATTATTTTCTCTCCGTCGCTGTTGTTAATATCGAGAAAAGATTGAAGAACATTTCTTTATTTGCACTCTTCCTTAGATAAAGTGTTTGTTAATGGAATTCGTTACATTGATACGCTTACCCTGTCTTTCTTATGAAATATATATATATATATATATATATATATATATATATATATATATATATATATATATATATATATATATATATATGTGTATATATGTGTATATATATATATATATATATTATAATACATAATCCGATTGGTGATGGGTTTATTTCATAAAGTTCTCGATACTTTCGACATTAGGTTGATTTAGAGTGGGTAAGTGTATGTATCCCCCCCTTTCCCTCTTTCTCTTTCTCTCTCTCTCTCTCTCTCTCTCTCTCCCTCTCTCTCTCTCTCTCTCTCTCTCTCTCTCTCTCTATATATATATATATATATATATATATATATATATATATATATATGTATATATATATATATATATATATATATATATATGTGTGTGTGTGTGTGTTTGTGTGTGTATGTGTGTGTGTAAATTTCTTAAATGTTCATAAATGGCGTTGTATCATATTAAAAAAACTCATTTAAAATTATCTCCCATCATTGTCCGGGTATCTTTATACATTGAGACCTTTTTAAATAAATATCAATTACAAGTATACACCTGTGTATTGCATTATGTATATAGCAACACAACCAACCATAAGTACTGTTCGACAAAGGCCTTTCCAAACTCCTGTGCTGTACGTGACTTTGATGATAATTTTCATGTCTTACAGGCAAACCTTCCTCATTTCTTCATCTCACATCTGGTCTTCTTCTACTTGCTTTATGTAGGACACTAATCTGTGAACTGTTGTACTTTGGCTTATCTCCTTTTGTACAGTCTAATGATAAAAAATCCGTTATTTTACACTATAGATATTTCTTATTTAACGTTATCCGATTCCTTGAGCAATGCATCCTCTTCAGTAGAGAAGACTAATCCCATAATTCTAACATTATATAGTTAAAATATCAAATTAATAGCCAGCTTATAAGTATGTGCTGGGCTCTGTGATTGCTTATAGAATGTTATCGTTTCATATCTTCTAATGATTTTCAAGTATACAAAGTTTTCTGCGAACGTCTACGTGTTAGAATACGTACGTATTGATCGAACCTTGTAGTTTTGTATCCTCCAGTGATTTCTGAATTTTGAAATATTTCTGAAAGGGTTTTACAGGATGGTTCAGGTCTCTTCAATAATTGAAACCAATTATTAGAAACTGTCAAACAAAACTGTCTCCAAAAATGCCAACATAGATTTCTTCAGTTTTCCAATCCGTCTGGCTGGCTGTCAATAAATGTATCACGAGAAAAGGCTTCCCCAATGGAGTTAGGGAGTCGAAATGTTCAATATTTACTCCTTATGTTCGGGGAAAACTTTTTTTCTCGCTTTCCCCGGTTGTGTTCGATTTGCAATGTAAGTTTATGCTAAATTGATCCCTCAGTTTGTATCCGTACTTGTTTTTGAAAATTTTAATATCTTTAGCGATTATGGCCCAACAAAATGCGAGCAAAGTAATTTGCTAATCGATCAACTGTCCAATGTTTCAGTGGATCATTTCAACACAGTAAGCTGCCAAAAGTTGTTAGTCACGTGAAAGTTTATTATGTATTACTAACCAGACCTGTTTATTCATTGACCTATTTTGTAATATTTGTCTTTCCATGATAGCATAATCTATTTGCTTTTCCCTTGGGAGCATCTGACAACAATCTTCTTCGGTATTCTATGCAGTATTCGCACTGGTTTTTGTGATACTTTTGTCTGGATTATTCCAATTTTTCTCCGGTATCCAGTTCATACAAAGTATTGCAAGAGTCTTCGAGATAATAACAAGAGTCTCATCGATGAAATAGTCACTTCCATTTTTTAAATTTTCTTTTCGAAAAATATTTATCTTACGTTCTGTTTGTTATCAGCTTTGCTCAGTTTTCTCTTGGAAAGGTGTTGTCCACTATCTCACCTGATATTTCATCATCATGATTACATTATTATTGGTGTATTACTAATCTTTGCTTCATATTTTGTTGCATTATCCTTTTTTAAAACCAAAGTTGAAATTCCGTTTCGTCTTTCTTGCAGTACATCATGTCTTCTGTAAAACAATTGAACATTCTGAAATTCAGGACTAAGCAAAGTATTCGCCTATTTGAAAATTTATCCGAAATTCTCTTATGCAGAAAAAAAGCAATCGAGAGAAATATTCAATCAAACTTGCTGCCTCACATCATGTTTTTATCCATTTTCTATGACTATAATTTGGAAGATATGGTATAAGGGTATATGAAGATACTTCAATAAATTGAAAGCCCCTGCCTTGCACAATTCCCGGTCCTATTTAGGCAAGCTGTTGTACCTGTGAGCCTCCAACTCTCATCTCAGGAAGTTAGATCACAAGCACTACGGAAGAGAGAAAATATCACCAATGTGATTCCTAATGGTTGCATAGTCGGTAGAGAAAATCTCAAGACAGACTGGCCAAAAAAGTTGCTCCCGAGTCAGCAGCGGTCTGTTGCAGTCTCATCACTCGATCCTGTGGGTCTCAAAACACTTTTGCCAAAGTGGTCCTAAGATCATGGTGTGTGTGCCGTTCCCTGGCAATTCTACCCCATTGACACTTATTCTTGCTGAGTTTTGTCTTTCTCATGAAGAAGCAAAATACGAGACGAGTCAAAGACGACGACGACGAATTTTGAAGAAGTGGCCGAAAGCCTAGCCGCTAATTAGTGACAGAATGCAGAAGCTGGTCATCGTGGAAGTTGATAGCTGGCGAAGTAAATCATCAGACATCGTAAATCTGTATAGAGAGCGAGACACTTGGTAAATACAATCATCATTTCTCCTGATTGGCTCAGAAATATAGACACGGGGGTATTGAATGGAGGGATAGGGAAAATTACACCGACATAAGTTACTGTGTAGACGATAGGAAATACAGAAAAATGAAACGACAATGATGTGTCTCTTGGAGTGGAATACGAAGATAGACACCGAATCGTTAATAACATTTGTTGAAACCAATTCTTTCGGATACATTTTACGAATAGAGATGTAATTTCTAAAAATAAGAGGGGTAGGTCAGGTATCATGGAATTGTTGTGCACGTAATATAAAATAACCCTACAATTGGTATGATTGGGCGAGAACCATGTGATATTGGGAACTGAGCAAAAAATATTGGGTAAGGCTAAAGTTATTTCCCACTTTAAAACTTCAATAACTTTTTTTATTGAATGGTAAAGTAAATTTGACTCCAGATATATTTATTTTTGACTTTGGAAATTACTTTGAAATGATCGTGGAATAAAAACAGTGGATAATATTTGAACAAGTTGAGATTTGCTGATGTTGCCTCTAAGGCGTGAGAAGCATCTGAAGAATAACAGAATATGTTGAATGATCTGATTAGGGAAAGTGAAAAATTTAGCTCTGAGATTACCAGTATCCCCAAAAGACCACAAGAATCAAGATCGAAAATTTAAAAGAGAATGACTAATACATCTACCTTGGACAGATAATCAATAATCTAATAAATTAAGTTGGGAAAGACCATGAAGGCGAAAAAAACGACACATAACTATCGTCTGGAATAGTTTGGTACAAATATAGACATATTGAAGAGCACTCGTCAATGTCCTCAAAGTAGGAAGCATAAAATCAATGCATAATACCAGCTATGACTTATGGATGCGAAACGTTGGGATTAACAGAACTAACCGAGAAAAAACTTAGAATCGCACGAAGAGCCCTAGAAAGAGTTGTGCTAGAAATAACTCTTAGAGATAGTAAAAGATCAACATGGATCAGAGAAGGGAAGGATATTATGAGCGACAAAAATGGAGATTGGCTTAACGCTTAGCAAAAAGAAATGACGACAAATGGTGCAAAAGACTGAACTGATTAGTACCCATAGAATAGTAAACGCAGTAGGAAACGATAAATGCAATATGGAGAGATGTGATGGCGGGAATCGCAGGTGGTACTTGGAAGATTATGTCGGTCATCGTGAAAGAAATGGGAAATGCTTTCGTCCAACAATGGACTTATAATGACTGCTGCTGCTGCTGCTGCTGATGATGATGATGATGAATTGGGGAATATAACATCTTGTAAATGCCCTCCGGTTTCGAGTACACAAATTAGTTTCACGTGGATTGGAACGCTCCCTATTTTCCCCGAGGGGTTATCTTAAAAAAAGAGTTTGCGTAAACCAGTTCGAAACACTCCTGGGACAGAGGAATAAAAGTCGACAAAAGAAAAGCATTAGGGGTAGATACATCATGAGTTGTCAGGGAATATCGCCTGAACATGTGAGGTATAAGCTGAATACTAAATTTCGCAGTTACAATACAATATCTTCCAAGGTCCAAAATATCTATATCTAAATGGAAAATTTATTTACTTTTTATTAAAAATATATTCATTTTTTTTAAATGGAAAGCGGCCTTTGCACCACACAGATATGCGCAATTACTTATGGTATGGACTTAGTTTAGAAAAAAAACGAAAAGGTCAAGTGATTTTGATAATTTCTGACCCGGAAAGAATTTCCCGGGAACTTAGAGTAAGCCCATTTGATAAAGAAAGTAGAAAATAATTTCTTATGACTGACTAACAAATTTCGAACATCTATGCAACAATTATATCCATAATAATCGGAGCTTTCCTCATTTTGACCTATACCACTCGTTTGGCTTCTTCTTAGGAACAAAGGAAAATCCTTAATAAAATAGAAAGTACGTCGAAACATTACTCGAATCTAAATTGGGACTAATTACCAACATTTCAGAGAAAGAAATTGATTCCCCCTTCTTGAAGGATCAGCTGGTTAGCACTTGTGCAGCCATTGCTACGTCCACATTAATTGATTTGTGTGAGATGTTTTCTTGTTTCCATCCAGTTTTAGATATATCACGGTAGTAAAAATGTGACCAAAAGGGATTGATAGAGAGAGATAGTTATGACCAGACAAATAATGAACCTACTGAAATTGATAGATAAATGGGGGGATAGTAATGACCAGACAAATGTTGAACCCACTAAATTTGATAGATAGATGGAGATAGTTATGACTAGGCATATAATGAACCTCCTGAAATTGATAGATGGAGAGAGATGATTATAAACAGACAAGTAATGAACCCACTGAAATTGATAGATATATATGAGTGACACAGATAAGTTTATAAGTCCACAGTCTAATAACCTAATGAAGAGTTTTTGGTCCCCTGTACAGTTTCTACGGCAAGCAGACAGGTTCCATCACTCGTCGGGTTGCCTCAATCCTACTCTTTAGTGCTTAGTAGTGGGTCCCATAACTTGAAGTTTTCGGTGTGTCACGGACATGGATTGAACCCACGTACTAACGAACTGGAGGAGATCTCTTTAACACTGGGCCACGGTGATTGGTCTGAAAGGAGACATATAAACAGAAGTAAGAAAATATCGAGATAAGTTGATAAATCGATATTTTTTAAGACAATGCCATTTCCTTCCCGTTAAGGCTGAGTATTCTTTTTATTTATCTGAACAGCGTGATTAACTGGGATATATAGCCGCATCAAGCATTCCACCGCATCCCCCTGTGCGTCTCCATCAATTCTAACAAGGCTTTTAGCAAACAGAATGACTACTATTAAGTATTTCCTCGGTTTTTCTCTACATAGTTTCTCCCTCGAATCAACATATAATAAAGTTCGATTATGTACATGAATTTCGGTAAAAAGATTCCATTATTTATAACTTATACAATCCTATTGTTTTTCTTTTTGTTCTGTTTACTTTTTCTCTCATGTCTAACATTTCCCGTCTATCTTCTCCATTTTTTGCCTCTATACGAAGTTCACTGAAATTATGTCCTTGTTTATTACTTATGCAATTGTTTTGTTCTTGTATTTTTTTGCTTACTCTCATATTTATGTATAAAATGTCAAGTCTTCGCTATTTCATTTTTTGTTTCTTTTTGCAATCTTTTTTTTATTTTGATTGGTGTACTAGATTTGTTGAACATTATATATATATATATATATATATATATATATATATATATATATATATATATATATATATATATATATATATATATATATATATATATATATTTATTAATGTATCATGTGAGTTTCAATCGAGCATTGAATCCCGTGAATATATTTGTTTTTAAAGTTGTTTCACTACAAACCTTTATCATAATTTGAATAGCACGTTATATTTCAATCATTTCCTCCTTTAATATTCATTTACGTTTTCATTATTAATCTTATTATTATGTTAACTAGTTGTAGAGTGATCGTCGTTCAATCCACCGCCGAGTCATTCCAAAGACTTTTAATGTTACTTGATGTTTTCCGCTAAACATTTAGCAAAAGGACTAAAAATTAGGGACCTCTCCCCGAAGGTGAGGGCTCAGTGCTAGATTACCTTATATACTCTGGTTCTCGTAAGATCTCCAAAGTTAAAACTGGTGACCATTTGTGAAGGAAACTGACATACCGATAGACTGGGAAAGCCGAAAGTACGTCCTACAAAAAATTATCTATGTATGTCTAACCCCAAAACACACTCGCTGAGGGTATAAGTAGAGAATGGCAATACTTATGTACAATTTTATCAAGAGAAATTAGAGCATTTGCAGTAGGACTATTTCGAAGACTGGAGAGGAAAGGAGAATTTATTTGGTGAAAAACTGAAGGCAGTATCAAAATTTGGTATTCTGTTCATTTTTTCTGGAATTCTGTACAACTTCCGTGAAACCCTTGTATGAAATAAAACTCTGGTTTTCCACCAGTAACAAGAATGTCCCGCAAATTTGATGTGTTTATAGATAGATATATCAACATTCCCCTACAGTGATTAGAACCTGCAATAACCCGATAACAGGCTAGTCTTAGCTGCTAACGAAAATTTGTTGTGCATATTCACCCTGATGGATTAACTTGTTTATACAAAAAAAATGATTTCAATATTTTTCATTAATTATAAATTCAATGCAATAATCGGCCTCAATATACTTCTCAAACATATCGTGACTTTGCTATTTCTTCTGTTCATTTTACCTTTTAAATTTATTTTATATTTCCGAGTGTTTGTAGCATCTGGCTTACTCATTTCCATTAATGAGATCAAAGTCAGGAAGCAGTTACCATAATGCAATATATATATATATATATATTATATATATATATATATATATATATATATATATATATATATATATATATATATATATATATATATATACATATACACTCACACACCAGCAGGGATATCTGGCGTAGCTCTAGGTAATATATTTCCTTTTAATCAAAACAACATATACCTTAATTAACACCTACATATTTTTCTTTCCCTCCGATGTGCACCGTTGACTAACTGCCGTAGATTGATGGCCTGCGTTAAGTTTTGAAATGAGATAATATAAGTGATTAAGATCGATATAGTATTTTCGAGGTATCAGAAGTCGAGCAATTATCAAATTTTGGAATATCTGTTATTACTATTGATCTTATTGAAAAAACAAAATTTTTGCCTGCTAATACGTTTAGAAAAGGGAAGGACAAGGGCAAAGGGCTTCACTGTGAATAGACTGGGTCAGCCGGTGTAATACTACTACTATTACGGTTTCACGCCGCCTTTTTGTCAATAAGAGTTTACAAAACTTATATGTATTGTAAGAAGTATTTTTACTATTCATTAAAATAATGATTTGATGTGAAAATCATTTGTTCCGAATGTTAGGGACTACAGATTGGCAAGAAATGATCCCTGATGACTTTTGGAGTTAACATATGTTGGAAAGCAATGTTATTTTTTTTTTTTTGTGTGTGTGTGTGTGTGTGTATGTGTACATGCCAAATATTAGGTCAAAAGAGCTCTGGGCAAACAATCAGCAGGCTAAAATGTGTCCTCCATTGTAAGTATGTTCCCGTATGGATATACTTACGTGTTGTAATTCCAACTAACTACGGAAAGGCCTCAGCAATGATATTATACATCGTCGCCTTAACGTTGAGTTGGGCGAAACAGTCCGGTCTTAGACACCACAGATATTTTTTACATTAATTTTCCACGTTCTTTTGTCTCTGGCTAGTCTTTGGAATGAACTTACTCTTCTTATGCCTTCCTGCATCCAAAATGTGAGTTAACGAACCCACCTCTTACACTTATTCTCTACCGTTGAAGATATTCATCACTTTTTTTTTCTTTTTTCCCCTGTCGAGTATCTATCTTGACCATTTTTTCTGTAGGTACTGTCGTTCTTCGACAATGACCCCATCGATGGCAAGGAGGGGTTAGGTACACACAGGGAATTGTTAGTAAGACCCATTTATGGCATGCCATATTGAATCTTCATTCTGCTCACAGCACTTGGTGTTCCCTGATGTCCAAACATGTGGGTACAGACCTGGACTTACAGCACCTGATATTCACCAATTTTCGAACATCTAGGTTCGGCCTTGCTTAACTTAAGTATTGTTACGAGAACTGGTGAATCAAACCAATTGAGGTTCCTCAATCCTAGTCATGATGATGAGTGCTTTGCTGGAAGGTTTTGAGTACCATTTTCAAAAATCTTTGGTATGATTTGATGGATTGAACCATGGCCTACCGAACCGGAGCCATGCTCTCTACCACTGGGCTAAGGTGGTTGGTATTACTTAACTTAATGACCCTATGTAATAAAATGTTCTCTTGTATATAAAACCCAACTAAAATAACTTGCACCATTTCAACAAGTACCTGGTTCTCTCTTTCTATCGCCCCTTTCTCTGCCCCCCCACCACGCTTGGCATCTTCGTCGACCATTTTTATTCTTTCTGTTCGTTCCTTCTATAAACAGTAGCATCATCATCAACCACTGCAGAATAGCCCAAAAGTCACCGTTATCTCCAATCCCATCAACGAAAACAGCTACATTCTCATTCCACTCGACATAACAACTCAATCTTGTTATATGTATATTAGGACTATGGAAGCCGGAGACAAGACGTATAAATTCAAAGATAAAAAAAATCGGAAAAGGAAGGAGAAAATCGGATGAAGTAGGAAAAGAGGGGGAGGAAAGGGCAAGACGAAGCAGAGGGTGGAGAAAAATCTTATTTGAGAAGAAGAAGACCCCGAAGTTATCCTATTTATTTAAATCTATTCAGACTTAATTGTGTTGATTTGGTTGAGTCTACACATTACTTGGCCGTTTATTCGTATTTACCAACTCTACCGGAGTCAATGATATCTACTTTAGACCGGTGATGACTCTGGGATGTTCTCTTTGGTATTTTTTTCCTTCTATTTTGCACAGTTTGTTTGTTTGTTTAGGCAATACTCGGCTTTCTTTTGCCCAAACAAACAAGTCAGTGACGAAATTGATATGACGAAAGTAAAAGGTTTCTTCGTAAATAAAATATATCAATCAAGTAAAAATAAACTTTGGTTAAGTTTTCATCAAGTCGAATATTCGATATAAAATAGGAGAGTAAATCACTCGCAATTTTTTTTTGTGTTCCATCTTTAATACCATAGAAACCTCGGTAAGATATTCAGTCAGTCTTGAGAGATAGAAGAAAAATAGCGCAGTTTTACTAAGGGATTCTATTCACAATGTGATTGAAATTCCAAACTGGGAACGTATTTTTCGTCATTTTCGGAGAGGTAAGGCCTCGAAATAAGCGATTCGTTAACTTTCTTAGTAAAGATGGCGAATTGCATACATCAAGGATTTATGTTGTAAAATTGATGGAAAGAACGTGCTTATTTTAGCATTAAAATTATATCAAAATCTTTTTTAGCAAATTCCATACTTGATCAAATCTCAACCGTCAGATGCCGAAATGGTATGACGAGAGTAAAAGGGTTAACCGTAAATGAAACATTAACAAAGGAGGAAACAAATTTCAAAAAAACCCCTGAAAAACGACCCCAAAATTATAAATAATCGGAACAAGACAAAGGGCCTGAACAACAGAGGGAGAAATGAAACGATTGCAGCGCTTGTGACAAATCATTTCAAACAAGTGAGTCAAAAGTTTAATACACGTTAATCATTACATACAGTGAGTACAAAATATATTCGATACACCTCTAAAAGTATTTTAATATCCTACTAAACCTTTAGAAGTGACAGAATTTCGGACCAAAGTTTTGAAAAATACAACACTACAAAACATGTTGAAAAATTTTTGAAAGTTATGTACAAAAATTGCTACAAACTCTCTCAATTTTAAAGCAGCATAAAGATGTTAACATAGACTTCTTGAAATGTATTGGACTATTTTTGCAACTCACACGCATGCATGAAAAACGAACGGACACACACATACACATATGTATGTAATTATGTATGTATGTATGTATGTATGTATGTATGTGTTATCAAGCTATGGATATATGATCCGACTGAATAACGGATTGAGTCATAATATATTGACACTCTTTTTGGAATAATCTGAAATCCCAAAATATTAGGCGAAGTCAAGCCTACATATAAAACCCCTGAAACAGTTACAATGTAAACAATTGATGATCTTAACAAAAAAATATCACACAGTATATCATAATAACAAAGTATATCTAAAACAGGGAAAATACTGAGACGAATAGATACATTGTAATGACAGACATTGGGAAATAAGTGATTGAAAAAGTTTTTTAATGCTCAAAGCTTTCTAGAAAAAAAATAAAAGAATATATATATATATATATATATATATATATATTTATATATATATATGTATATATATATATATATATATCTTACTGGAAGAAAAAGATAAAGCACATACATATTTTATATGAATGGAGAAAACTATACGAGTTAGATTCCCCTGTTCTGTTGATTTCAATCTTCTTATTGTCATAATTCAAGATGTAATCTTCAGGACCTCTGGGCGAATAATATTCAGATATCATTTATATGATTTAATTACTTCATGTATTTTTGTCCGTGAAAGTTTCATTTTGAAAGGAGATTAGGACATTTCTCTTCTGTTGTCTCTTAATATTGATCGCTTGAATATTTCTCCAATGGTTAGATTGATTAAAGTATTACTCAAATGGGTGTTTCAATTAAAAAAAACAACAGAACAAACAATTAAAAAGCCAGCTCACAGCTGTGGTGATTTCTTTGTTTCAGTCACAACAAATTATCAATAG
>OY735198.1:86952828-87002828 GCA_963457665.1 Thysanoteuthis rhombus
TACATAGTGAGTAATTTAATTACATTTGCAACCCATACAGATGATACGACAAATATAGTAGATATTTCAGTGATAGCATTGCTTCATTTCGATCTTCATGCAGAAAAAATTACTTCAGTTTTAAATACTTTTGTATTCATGCATCGTATAAATTTGAAGCCATTAGAAGCCACTGAATCGAATTTGATACCGTGCTAGCATTTAGCGCGGGGGATTCGAGAATACGGGGCCAGCAGCACAAGCTACTTTCTGCTACGTAGATAATCTATATCTTGTTACGAATTAGTAAGATGTGTGGGAAGGAAGAAAGTTGCACTAATTATCAATTACTGTCCTGGAAGTAAATTCAAACAGATTCTGTTCGATATTTGTTCTCGCCTGGTTATATCTTAAAGGGGCACATCTATGATGACTCCCGGTCGAAGGAGAAACCGACCATTTGATGTCAGCCATTTCAGTCTGAGTTGTTTTTATTTGGCCATTTGTCTTTCGTGTCTTTATCTTTTTTTTTTATTCATGGATCTATTAGGTTAAACGACCTCTGGATCTTTCAACTCAATGACATATTGGCCGGTTGAAATTATCGATAAAAAGGCGGAGGCAAGAAGCAAAAAAGTTACTGATAGTACTAAAAGCAATAAATTACCAAGAGAGAAGGGCAGAGACAGAGAAGAGAAAAAGGGGCGAGAGGGAGACGGAGAGAGATAGATAGATGGGGGTGGAGGGGGAGAGAGGGGGATTGTTTAGGAAGAAAGGAAGATGTTCAAAAAAAGAATCATGAATGCAACTGGACACAAACTAGGAAGCAATTCAACATCAACTTACATTGAAAACTGAGCCCCCTATAAACAACTACTTTGGGACAAAATCATGAAAAAAAAAATCACCTTGAAAACTGTGATAACCCATTCAATGATTTACATGTGAATGACCAACTATATATATATATATATAATATATATATATATATATATATATATATATATATATATATATATATATATATATATATATATATATATATATATATATATACATATATATATATATATATATATCGGAGAGAACCGGAGGCAAGCAATCTACCACTAGGTCACAGTGATCTGTGGTGCATATATGCATGTGTATAAGATGTATGATACGTTATGCATTATTCTGAATGAGAAATAATTCGTTACGACAAAAGGAGCAACAGGAAGAGGGTAATAGACAAAGAATGCGCGTGCGTGAATGGGGAAACTCTAAAGGTGTATGTGGCCTGAAATTAAAAGGTTGGAAAAAGGAATTAGCAAAGTGCGTTCAGATACTGCCTATGACAACTGGTATTCGTATTAATGTCCATGGGAGGGACATTAAATATGGACCCCTCTGTGGATAAATAGCAAGACAGACGAGGTTTTCTGGTTTTGTTCTCCTCCAAGCTATGATTGTGTTGGATGAGAACTGCAGTTTTACATGTGCAACTCTGAGGATATTGCTGCTAGATTCAAGTGACAGACAATCAGAGCACCAGAGAGGCACTTGTTGCATAAGACCGTTGCATATATTTTAAAATTACTCCTGACACCGTGTAAACCAATACAACTTGTTGCGGGTTTGTAGTAATTGTCGTTGTTCTGAGAAATGCTATTGAGGTGAAATATCTACCATGGCCCCGGCGATCTTTAGGCTAGTAGTTCGAACTTGAATTTGAAACTAAGAAAATATCCGTAGAAAAATGTTTCTAAGGTACAAAGAAGCAGATGATAGGTGAAAATAATTGAATACAAGGGAAAGTGAAAGTATTGGAAGTTTTAGAACAAGCAAAGTAAGAAGAGAGGATGAAAGGCTGGTTGTTTCAGGGTCAAACTTTCAGACTTATTTCACTTTATTTCTCTATCCCTTTTTCGTTGAGATTTTTTCAACTTTCTCTCACTCTTCAACCCTTTCACTTTTTTTCTGTTTGATTTTTTTTCTGATTAGGGGATATCATTTGTTTGTTTTTTTGTTTTTTTTCAGACTTTTGTCCTTATCTTGGTTCATTTTTTCTAATACACTTTTGGCCGTTCTACCCTTCGTCCGTCTTCAGGTGATTAATGGTTGTATTTTAGATCGCTGATCGCGTGGAAACGTTGGCAATCAAAGAAAAAAGTGAAAGCGACCTTATATTTAAAAAAAAAGAGGAAGTTAGGTTGGATCAATGGAAGTATTCAAAGATTACCTCCCTAGCACCACATCAGCAGAAGAAGATAATGTCTTTCACGAGGCTATTCACCCTGATTTCATTTTTCTTAGAACATTGGCCCGCATGGCCTTCTGGTTTCAAACATGAGTGGAATACAAGTGGTGGTTAGTACGACTCAAAGTGTCCGAAAAAGATGTTTTTGTCCGAAAAGCCCCCCATCCGCCTCATGGTATCCAATCTATACAACCCGGCATCTTTGATATCAATTAGAACCAACAACAGTGGAAACAAGAAATCAACCATATCCGATAATAGACGATGGAATGCAAACATTTCTGTGGGGTAAGACGGGCCATTTTCGTTCTGATGATCAAAAATGCACCCATTAATCACCTGAAGTCGGCCGTAGGATACAACGGCCGAAACGCCGTGTTGAAAAAAAAGCAGCAAAAAAATCACTTGACTTCTCTCTCTCTCTTCTCTCTCGTACAATTATATTTCTACGTGTCAGTAGTTTTCTCCCTCTTTCTGGCCCTCTCTCCCCCTTTCCCTCTCTGTCTGATGCCTCCCTCTTTCAGATCTTCTCTTTCCCTCTCTCTGTTTGACGCCCCCTCTTTCAATCATCCTTCTTCTCTTTCCTATCCACGCGGCCCACTTTGCCATATTCTTCTATTTTTCTTTCTCTATTAGTTTTTCTCCCTCTTTCTCTCCATCCCTCACCCTTTTTAAGAATCTGTCACGTAGGGATAATGTTTTTTCTCTCTCCCTTTTTTTTTTATTAAACTTTCCACTCTCTCCAAACCTTATCTTTGTCACACACTCACTCTCTCTCCCCCTCTTGTACAAGGTTTGCACTCATACGTTCATTATGATCGTCATTAGTTTTTTTTATTGTTCGTTGTTAGATATAGACCTTCTCAAAATTTGCCAAACTTCTCTATCGTGAGCTTGGTGGGGCCAGCACTTTTTGATTTGCCTAGTTTGTCTTTCTATCTAGTACTCTGTCGGTATTGGTTGCGCATGTGATCTCTGGGAATTCATGTTTTGAATCGTGGTATCCGTCAGTTGTCTGTCATTCTTGCAACATGGCCAGCCCATTGCCATTTGAATTTTTAAATGGATTCTACGATGTCACTCACTCCTGTTTTCTCACGTACATATTGCGCCGTCTTGTGGTCTTTCCAAAGGAGGTTGAACATATTGTGCTATTATTTTTCTCCCTCTTTCAGAACTTCTCATTTAATATCTCTCTCTCTCTCTCTCTCTCTCTCTCTCTCTCTCTCTCTCTCTCTCCACTCACTTCAGAGTCTGAAAGAGAGAGAGAACAATACTGACTCACGAGAGCATGAGTGTGTGATAATTGTACATGAAAGATGGAGTGAGCGAAAGGTCAAGAAAAGACGGGGTCTGGGAGGTGAGCCAAAACATATTAATCCTAAGCGAGGCGTTACTAATCGTTGGTGTTGTGATGATAGCGCAATCAGATCTCTTTGAATCGCCCTTTCGACTCGGGACCGACGCCATTTTCCTTTGATCATCTTTCGTGCTAATTTTCTACGCTTTGATAGCAACCATTTTATCACTGATTAGTAAATATTTACAACCGCCCATTCCAAAGATTATCACATGTCGTCGATAATAGATAAGAAACGGCAAATAGTGATCGATAAAATTCGCCATTGATCTTAAAATGGCCGATGGCTTTTTGACATGTCTCAAAACCAACCACGCCCTGAAGCCTCTGCCCCACCGAACTATACCATCACTTCCGTAGCTTTAATCACCTACCTGATAAAGATCTAGTTTTCTGTTTGATTTCTTCCGGGTTTTACCATCACTCTCGTGTATATCATATTATTATTTGTAGTAAGTAACAGTAATGCTGTTCTAAACATTTATTATTATTATTATTATTATTATTATTATTATCATTATTATTATTATTATTATTATTATTATTATTATTATTATCATTATTATTATTATTATTAGGAATCTCACACCAGTTGTCTGGTGGTAACCGATAGAGTTTGAGTGACAGCAAGTCTCCTCGAGTCTCCAGCCCTCCTCCACTAGTACTCATAGGTCGCAGTGATTCTGCGATTTACAGTTTCACACCGATTAAGTCTCCTCAGGTCTTCAGCTAACGTCTCCTCTGTCTTTCACCTAACATGTCAGGGCTAAAATTCGTTGCAGTACTTATATCTCTAGCACCTTCCTCAGTATCTGTGCAGTTCCCAGTTGTGCTGTGGTCTGTACGGTCTCTATCCTTCCCCTAATCCCGATCTCCCCCAGTCTCACCCTCAGCGTTTTGGGGACTGTTCCTAGTGCGCCCACTATGACCGGTACTACCCTGGTTTTCATGTTCCACATCTTCCTTAACTCCCTTGCTAAGTCCTAGTATTTTTTCCCTTTTTTCACCCTCCTTCTTTTTTACTCTATGGTCTGCAGGTACAGCAACGTCTACTATTTGGTAGGCCTTCCTTTTTTTTGTCTACTATTACTAAGTCCGGTCTTCTTGCCTGGATGAGGTGGTCAGTTTGGATGTCAAAGTCCCAGAGTAGTTTGTGGTTGACATTCTCCAAAACTGCCCCTGGCTTGTGCTGATACCATTTTTCCACATGGTTGAATCCCATTTGTTTGCTTAGTTCCCAGTGTATCATCGTTGCTACTCTTTCGTGTCTATGCTTATACTCCTTCTGGGCAAGTTGACTACATTCACTAGTTATGTGGTTTACTGTCTCATCTCTTTCACCGCACATGCGGCATTTGCTGTTTGTCTGTGTTCCGTCGATTTCTGTTTTTATGTAGTTTGTCCTTATGCTTTTGTTTTGGGCTGCCATGATGAGCGATTCTGTTTCTCTCTTAAGGTTCCCATTTCGTAACCACGTCCATGATTTCTCGTCTGCTACATCTTGTATCTGTCTTTTAAACTCGCCGTACAATTTTTTCCCTTCCCATCTTTCTTTTCTTGTTTGCTGTACTGTTCCATTGTTTTCTACTTTATTGCTTGTTGCACTATCTCTCGCGCTCTTTATGATTTCTTCACTATTTGTTTGCACATATCTTTCTAGGACTACTTTAGCTCTCTGGACACAATCTTCCATGCTGATGAGCTCCCTGCCACCTTCTTTTCTCTTAACGTATAGTCTATCTGTATCATCTCTAGGGTGTAATGCTTTATGCATAGTCATAAGTTTCCTTGTTCGCCTATCCATTGATTGGAGCTCTTCCTTTGTCCACCCTAGGAATGGTCCTGTATACCTAACTACTGACACAGCCCAGGTGTTCATTCCTTGTATTAGATTTCTGCTGTTTAATTTGGTTTCTAATATTTTCCTTATCCTTCTGAGGTATCTCTCTTTATTTTCTCCTTCATCTCTTCCCGTTTTATCGTGTCACATTCAAGGACACCTAGGTACTTGTATCGGTCTTGTGCGGTCAATGCCCTAATCTTGCTGTTGTCCGGGAGTTCAATTCCTTCAGTCATTGAAAGCCTTCCTTTGTGCATCACCATGATAGCACATTTTTCTATTCCAAACTCCATTCCTATGTCCTCACTATATTCCCTTACTTCGTTGAACAGAGTCTCAAGCCCTCCCCTGTTTTTTGCGAACAATTTTATATCGTCCATGTACATTAGGTGGTTGACCTTTCCTTTTGTTTTAGAGAAGTGGTATCCTTTGCTGTTTTTCAGGATTCTGTTGAGCGGTATCATTGTTAGAACAAATAATAGTGGGGACAACGAGTCTCCTTGGAAGATTCCCCTTTTTATCCCTACCTCTGCTAGTTTGTCCCCTGCGGCTGTCAAATCTACTTTCCAGTCTTCCATCAAATTACCAATGAATTTAACCACCGGTTCGCTGATTTTGAACATTCTAAGGCATTCAATTATTATTATTATTATTATTATTATTATTATTATTATTATTATTATTATTATTATTATTATTATTATTATTATTATTATTTTGGAATCTCACACAAGTTGCCTGGTGGTAACCGCTGGAGTTTGAGTGACAGCAAGTCTCCTCAAGTCTCCAGCCCTCCTCCACTAGTACTCATAGGTCGCAGTGATTCTGCGATTTACAGTTTCACACTGATTGCCCTGTGGTTATCGCTGAGGGCTGAGTGACAATAAGTCTCCTCACGCCTTCAGCTAACGTCTCCTCCCTTTTTCACTTGCATATCATGACAGAGCTACTATTCGTTGCAGTGCTTATATCTCTAGCACCTTCCTCAGTACTGTGCAGTTCCCAGTTGTGCTGTGGTCTGCACGGTCTCTATCCTTCCCCTAATCCCGATCTCCTCCAGTCTCCCCCTCAGCGTTTTGCGGACTGTTCCTAGTGCGCCCACTATGACCGGTACTACCCTGGTTTTCATGTTCCACATCTTCCTTAACTCCCTTACTAGGTCCTGGTATTTTTCCCTTTTTTCACCCTCCTTCTTTTTTACTCTATGGTCTGCAGGCACAGCAACGTTTACTATTTGGCAGGCCTTCCTTTTTCTGTCTACTATTACTAAGTCCGGTCTTCTTGCCTGGATGAGGTGGTCAGTTTGAATGTCAAAGTCCCAGAGTAGTTTGTGGTTGCCATTCTCCAAAACTGCCTTTGGCTTGTGCTGATACCACTTTTCCACATAGCTGTACGGTTTTAAAACTTCCTTCTACTCCTAGTTCTTCCAGTTTTGCTGTCAGTGTGTGTGTTAATCATTATTATTATTATTATCATTATTATTATTATTATTATTATTATTATTAGTAGTAGTAGTAGTAGTAGTAGTAGTAGTAGTAGTAGTAGCAGTAGTAGTAGTAGTAGTAAATTGAAGAGGATGGGTGATGGTGAATAGGAAGACAAGCGGTGATATCATGGAGAGTAGGGTTACGGGAAATGGCATCGATCAAGGGATTTTGCTAAATACTCAAAATATTTGGAAATTCAAAAGTTTTGTATTTCTCCATATGTTTCTTTGGTATTTATCATTGCTGGACAATTATCACCAGAAAGGAATCAGGATAATAGCAATACAACGGTCAACGGTGTCATCATTTTGGGTTTTCTGATCTTAACGTATCATGTGTAGCACGATAAACTCTTGTGCACATTAGATAGTCTTCAGTTTCATGGCCAATTCTTTCGTCAAGTTCCAAGTAACGATTGCACGTATCACTACTATAGCATCTGGCACAGCTGCAATGGTTTTACCAAAAAGAATGAAAGTCCCGAGAAAGATGTGAAATCACCCTGATGACATTATTTCTAATTTCAGCAAGAACACTGAAGAGAGTGCTGAAGATATTTGCTGTCATTTAATCGCGAGAGCTACTCAACGGGAACAAAACTCAACAAAACAAAACAACAACAAAAAAAAAAAAACGACAAAAATCAAATGCTGAGGGGGAGATTGCATCTTGTCTGTACAAAAATAGTAATGGAACAATCAATTATATAAGTGAACGTTACAAATCCACTCTGTGACTGTATGAGGAAGGGGACTGTTATTCACGGAAAATAGTGGAAACATATCTAATTCAACCATTCACACAGATGTCACAAGTACGAACCAGGAACCATTTGAGATAAAAATATAAGATTATTGATGTATCAGACATTCAAATAAATCACCGTATCCAAGTCAGTAGACCAGATCTACAGGTCAAGATTCACATTCGACCTGCTCAAGAGTCTTCGTTAAAGATTTCCGGGCTTGTATCAAACATATCGAGTCAGGGGTACTATTAACATTCCTATATTGTGGACACTTCTGACCGTCTCATTCTTAGGGTACATACTGATAAATATCTGCATTTTCAGTCACCCGTTTCAATCTGTTCCGCATATGTCAAACATTTACATAAAAATATAGACGGGCAATGGAAATTAGAAGCGATATAAAAGATACAGCCAAAAGTTAGGAGTAGATCAGAGGCATGATATAATGTATGGTCTTAGTCGTCAACTTCCGTGGAATTTTCACTGGATCGCTTCATAGGGTATTAATGCACAGTGCTACGTACTGCTTTAACGTAAGATGTTGTCACAGTCCCATCTACCAATCAAATATACTTTTATACATAGCCTTAGCATCTTCTAGCTATGTTGGCTGTGGTCATGCGCGTTGAGCAGAATTTCAAAAGGTAATGAAAAGCCGTTTTTAGGTGAAGTGAGCATCATCGCCCTCTACCCTTCCTGTTTCTTTCTGCTGCAAAACCTTTTTTAGAGCACCATGAGATATTCACCAACTGGTAAACGATAGAGTTAACCTATTTTATCATCATCCATATTGCATCGACTTTGAAGTTTCGATACAAAGCTCTACCAAAGGAACCCTCGGTCCTCAATGCACAGACAGTGTCCACTCTTCTCAGAGACCCTGGTTGTGGTGATGTTTGTATATATAGCATAACTATCCATCCGTCTAGACTTCCCAACTTGCAGCAAACTTTTCTTTTTTCCTCGTCTTATAACTTCCTTCTTTGATTCCATCAACTTGAAGTTTCCTTTTGATCTCGCCCGACTGAAACGTTTGATAATTGCATTGTGATCATAGAGCACGCCTGTCTTATTGCTTCCAAATAGATTTATTGTACAGATACATAAAAAGAAGGCCATAAATTCTAAAGTATTCGTTCAGCTTCTAGTCTGTATTTTTTCTCTCTTTATAGTGAGGCGTTTATGAAATTATTGAGGATCATGATAAAAGAAAACACAACACCTTCGGTTCTTGTCGATAACTTTGGAAAGAGTCTGGTTTTTTGTCGCTTTGCAGCACTGGTAAAAAAAAAAGACCGATAAATGCTTACCTCACGGATATCACATTTTACACCTGGAGAAGGTCACAGGATGAATCAGTAGAGAGGCTATGGCAACTACAAAGATAAGAAGAAGAGATTAGGATGACTGTGCAATCAGTCAAATTAGCAAAGTGGGTTTGGTGACTCCAAACTCTCGTACATACATACTTATATGTTTGTCTATGTATAATTAGGATTTCATAACTCAAAATATAAAATTGAAAGATTGTTGATAAATCCTGAAGCACCGTTTCGAACCTCATGAATTCTTGGCCTCCAATATCGTGGTTTTCCACCACAGATCTAGTTATTTTATGCTTTTGAACAATGTACTGTATAATATCTTCAAGGTCTCGTGATCAAAAATTCAGTAAAAGCACTAATTATACCTTCTTCATTATTGAAACTTTCAAAATGGGTATGAAGTTTGAAATGCTTGAAAAGATATTAGTCTGTAGTATAAATGTCTGGTAAATACATAGAGGACATTACAAAACTTTATATCCCAATTAGATGAGTTTAGATACAACCATATGAGAGGGGTTAAGTTCAGGGAACTTTTAATTCAGCCCATGCGGGACCGATTTTTCCAACGTTTTTTCATTTTCGATAGCATCTAAATGAATAGATAGGGTCGTTACTGAAGTTCTTCGTCCCCATAACATACTGAAGCCGTTGCTCCAGTATTAAGAGACAGTTTTTAATCCATTATCGTGATTATTTTATGTTTGGGGAGTTTGAGTGCTTCTAGGCTGTATTTTAATTGCTCCAAGATCGCATTTTTCCAGTGAAGTCATGAAATCAAACATCACACAACCGCTAAAGTATAGTATTCATTTTACAGATTGCATACAAACTGACATACGCAGACGAATATGACAATTCAAAGGTGAAGAGAAAAACTCAAGAGAAACTCAATTTTTTATTAATCCCTCGGGCATATCTGAGATGTAATATCTATATCTTGAGTTTTTCTGTTAATCTCCCAACTGTCTTATTTATCTACATTTTGTTGGGTCACTTCAAATCTACAATACAAACATACTGACATATGCATAATCCATAAATTACATTCCTTAATATTTAGTAAGTCCACCGTTGCTTTTTCTTGTTTTTTTCTTGCATTCATATCCCACCTCAGCTAGCTCTTTGACACTTTATGGCTTCTTCTGTCACTATATCTTTCCCAATGTTCTACAAATTCCCATTTGGCTTGAGGTCAGGGCTGTTTTCTAGCTATCCAAAAGTTTTTACTTTGAGGAAGATCTTCACAATCTTGAATTTGTGGCACAAAGTGCTATCTTTCATGACAATCTTGCATTTATGAATAGTTATATGGATCTTTTGTTGGTTCTTCTGACCATTCAGAAGGTGGGAAATATAGCTCAACAGTTTTATTGATTGACATGGGATCCCAAATCATCTGACTCAGGAGTGTTGAAATCCTTTATTTATTGTCCAATCCCCTTGCTGGCAATGTACAACAAATTGCTGTAAAGTTGACTCATTTGACTCGTTTACACCGATCTCCAATGGCCCAATGCTGACTTTTTTTTAACAATGCTTGGCTTTCAGGATTTTCGGCAATTTTTGTTTTACAACCCAGTTTAAATGATTTCATTTAAAATTCATTGCTCAAACAGAGCGAAACAGTCAGTCTACTTGCATTTTAGCCCTTAACCAACGAAGCAGACGTATTTTTCCAATCAATATGATTAGAGAACACATAGCAATCTTTTTCATTAAATGATCATCTCTGACGCTGGTCTTCTGAAGAACCACATCTCTTCCTGCGACTATAAGTCCTGCGAATCTTAAAAATAACAATTGCATTATGAATTGCATTTTTATAAACACAATATTTTAAATGGATTTTGCGTCCTAAATAGCCTTTGTTACGTAATGTGGATATTTGGCTGCGCTGAAAGAAGGGAATTTTTTTGCCCATTTTATCAGTTGCAAAATTACCGCTTATATCTACGAAGTTGGCTATTCGAAGGACAAAAAGCAGTTGAAGTATACCTAGCTGGTGAATCTAACACATTTATTAAACAAATGATTTTTTTCATTGCTAGTTTTAAACTTTATAGATGCACTGCGTGTTCCATCTGATGTTAACCAATCCCTTTGTGCATCATCAACAATGCACATTTCTCGGTTATTAACTTTATTCTAATGTAGTTTTCTACTGGCTGTATTGTTTTCAACTCATTATTCCTTTATGAAAATATTTCAAGTGATATATATATATATATATATATATATATATATATATATATATATATATATATATATATATATATATATATATATATATATATATAAACGCCGAACACTGGGGCCAAGTGGTAGAGTGTCCAACTCCAATTCGGTAGGTTCAATTCCAGTTCAATCTACCACCGAATCATACCATGGCTCAAAAATGGTAACTCTGTTTTTTAAACACTCAGCAAAAGTAGTACTATTGATGAACATCTCACTTAGGCAAAGGGGTCCCAGTCAAAAGTACAGTGGATGCATTGGTGCTGAGTGCAGAACAATACTTTGTGGGCCCGGCAAACCGGAGGTGGGTTTTTTTAACAGTTTCCCGTGTATACCTCTCCTTGGGACACTCTTGATGAGTGTATAAAGTATAATATAATTGATTTTCATTCCTGATAGAGACCCAAAACAATTTTTTGTCACAATACATACACACTTACACACACTCACACGCACATATGCATATGTGTGTGTGTATACGTGTGTGCACGTGTGCTATGAAATGGAAAGCTTCATTTTCTTTAATTGTTTATTCTATTTACGTTGTCAAGGGTAAGTGATATATTATTTGAGTAATGACGGGAGATCATCTCAAATAAGTTTCTGAATAATATAACGCGATTTATAATGATATATATATATATATATATATATATATATATATATATATAGAGAGAGAGAGAGAGAGAGAGAGAGATAGATATAGATATAGATATAGATAGATAGATATAAATAGATATAGTTCTTGATTGGATAATTATGAAATGTAAGTGATGTCAAGCCTTCTGAGGTTTGTTCAATGACTGTGTGATCAACTTTAATTAAATAGACATTTAAAGAGATCTCATTGAATTGATATATATTTTATTTTGACGTGTGTTTCCTTTAATTACAGCACAACACATTTATGGCGTTAATTTGGCGTTTGTAATACTAGTGTTGGGCGGGAATCAATAAAATGACAAATTAGTCGATACTCGCTAACAAATGACATAGTGCAATAGAAACGTGATCTAACTAGTCACGTTGTCTAATCTTGTTTCCAAGTATAAGGGTGTTCGGAAAGTAATTACGTATTTTCAAATCATAATCGTTGTTTTTCATACTTCTAAATCACCTTTGGTATTTACGAGTCTTTACTATAGCAGGATCCACTTTATAAATGCTTATCATAAAACATTGAGAAATCACAAGAAAGTTTATTAGAGGGAGAACAGGAGTTCGAGATATCATAGAATCTACAACGAAACCTTGATGGCAATGAACTGGTTACGTAGCAAGAATGTCTGACAATCGTAGGACATCACGACTCACAACGCAAATCCCCAAAGATCATATGCGAAGCCGGGGCAGACAAGATATTATTACTGGCTCCGTGACACTGACGATGGAGAGGTCTGGCGAATCCTGAGGAAAGTCTGTCCAACAATGGGCGCTAAGAGGATGATGATGATGATGATGATGATGATGATGATGATGATGATGATGATGATGATGATGGACACGAATATAAAAGGTGATGGTCCTGTCATTGTTGGTTTGCTTATAACTTATAACAGAGAAATGCAGAATGATTTTCCGAACACAAAAATATTTAGTTACTTTCCGGTCATCTTGCTCTTTCTTTGTCCGACAGAAAGATCAGCAAATAGACGTGCAAGTGGTGGAGATTTTTTTTTCAACGGTAAAACTTATCATACCATGGAAGGATTCACACACATGGATTTTAAGACCATCCTCATTGGTACATATGATATTAGGATCTGGTTATAAAACTGTACCAGAGGAAGACTGACTCGAATGTTGTCTTGTATCACACTTTTTTAGCCAGTCCGTCTGGCATTGTCCTCATCCATCTCAGCAGGGAATCCTGGTTCCTTGGGTGACATCTTGATAACTTTGAACTACTAGAAGATTTGTCTTCTGGTGACGGATTTACTTTTGAATGTTTACATCTGAATCAAATACCGATCACCGTGGCCCTGCGGAAGAATGGGTATTACACTCTATTCTTAAAATTCCGTAGTAATCCTTTGATTTCCTTATTTCTTTGATACGATCAATGCCTCCAGAACCAGGGGCAGCAAAGCAATCTTTCAAAATTATTGATAATCTAATGGACTAAACTTTTCGCAAAGAATATTTGAGGGAAGGTCAACAGCGACCTTATTACGGAAAAATAACTGTGAATAGGAATGACAGTTCTTTGCCAAAGAGTACCTTAATGAATTAGATTTCTTCTGAGCCAAGAGGTGGGAGGCAGCAAAAAATGTTACAGTTTTTAGAACAATTATTTCATTTTTTATAAGATAGAATTTTGTGATCTATTCTATTATCTATCATTTCATTTTAAGTTTATTTCTTGCATCACGATTCAATTTGACCATTACAGTTTCATTTTCCATTTACTTCTACCCAGCTCATTTGTCCCTGTTTTTATGTCGGTGATCCAAGTGGATAACAACGCTAGAACATCACGAGACACTGTTGTGCAATTCCCATTCCACATTCCTATGTTACAAAGTCATTTGGGAATCACAAAATTTGTATGCTGGAGTTATTTACTCAGCCTAACTAATCATTATTTTTATTTTTATTTTTTTCTGGCTGCAATTTATCTTTATCTTAGCATTTTGTAATGACCAAATCACAAAAGATACACTGGCACTCATAAGATCACCGGAGTTAAGTAACATCGAGTCTGAATTTTGACTGTCTGTGTATACCAGGGTCTGTAACCAACTGGAGAGGCATCCCTGTAGCAACGCTGATTTCCAAACGTATTAAACATATCTTCCCTCAGGAAAACTTCGGCATGGTGAAGAGTGGAACGCGAGATAAATATTTTCTCTGTACTCAACGTCCATACATAGAAAGTAAAAGCTGTCAACGTTGGCTTCAGAAATATTTTCGTTCCTTTAATCACCGGCCTGAGTGAAGTGGTGCTGAAATGCAACTAGGAGAAAAGAAGATGGATAGTATTTATTTTAAAAAAATGAGGAGGAGGAGTAAGAAGGGAAAATGATTTCAAAATCATATTTGTAAATGGAGATTCTGAATAAATAAAATCTACAAATGCAATGAAAATTTTGACAAAATTGCAAAATACATAGACATTATTTGCAGTAAGAAGTAATGTAATGATATCTATCTATAGCAGAAATATTCGGACAATCGAAATTAGATGATAAAGCATTCACATTTAGACAAATATTGTTGACTGTAATAATAGTTTCTGATTATATTCAAATAAAAAAGAGGATGAATGATGAATTACAAAATTAGTAAGCAGTCAGTTATTTATTGAATTAATTCTATTCTCTTCCTTTAACACTGATGAATATGATTTCCCCGAGACACGTATATATTTCGAGTGGTATTTGATAGCTGACAAGGGGAACAACTCGTGAAAAATACAGATCAGGAATTATACAAGGGACACAATCGTACAAGAGAAGTAAATCTTTTAGAATAAATCAGAGATTACTTCCCTTGGTTAGTGTCACAGACTACAAGTGGATCTCGAACTTATTTTAATCAGGCCTTGTCTCAACACCTTAAACAAATTTAATGTTCCCTAATGGTGAAAAAATGAGTCAATCATGTATTAAATGGCATTTTTTTTTGTGATGAACATTGATGCATGGACTTTGAGGAATTCATTAATCTTTTATAGTTTTTTTTTGTGTGATATTGAGTACAAATTACGAAATTACTTATATACCTCACAAAGTTGATAAGTCAACCACAAGTTGCTATGGAATCTATTGTAAAATTAATAATTAATAGTATTGTATGATGAGAAATTAATCAGTTGAGCCTTAACCGAACTCAGGTTTGATACATTGACACATTTATGTCCTTCACAACCTAATCCTTAATTACAACCCCGCTCTAGTATACTCAAATTTCCCCACCGCAGAATATGCACCCCACATTCATAATCATAGGATAATAGGGGAACATGGAATTTTAATTCAATATAATTAAGGAAATTTATGAATATGAGGCTCTCAAAGAATCAAAATATAATCCTTTATTTACGTCCTGTAATATTTAATTTCCATTGTAATAATCCAACTTGAATATTTTATCCATTTATAAGAAAATGATAAGAAAAAAAAAAACAACATATTTAGCAAAATATTTTTTTTATCCAGTCAGATCGTAAGTTTCACTGTCAGCACAGAAAAAAATTTGAATTCTATGAATATATCAATTTATTTGAAAAAACAAAACAAAATAAATTAAATGTTATATACACACATAATTTAACTAAAATATCCGGACTTAAATTTTAAATTTGAGTGACCATTGTCTAGTTTTATTGGAGGAAAAATATCTATAATATTGTTATGTCTGTTAATACTGGCCTTCGATTGGTATTTTCTCAGTTGTATAATAAATGAACAGTTAATTCTTTGATAAGAAGGTAGGAAGAGAAAGGACAGAAGAGAAAGTTAGGTGATTTAATGTGAGGATGGTGTTTGAGAAATGATATGAGAAAGTTACTCCAATGTTGGGGTTGGAAGATTTTCGCATACAAAAATAATCCATATTATATGTATAGAAAAATAAACAGCAAAAGGGATTGGAAAGGATAAGAGAGAGAGAGAAGGGGAGGGAAAGAGGGAGAGAGAGGGGGAGAAAGGGAGAGTGGAAGAGTTACAGCAAAAGAGTGAGAGAACAGTTTTGTTGTCAAAACCCACAGAAATTCAGCAAGTACATATTATGATAGCCGTTAAACTCTATGCCGAAGTGTCACAATTATTCTACTACTACTACTACTACTACTACTACTACTACTACTACTACTAACCAGCCTTTAAACTCTATTGTTGGACTGAGCTAACGGTATTCCCGATGCAGCACAAGGGCGATAACTGATACACAAGTAGCCTCCCTTGAATATCTCGTGGTCTAATTTCTTCCTGTAAAAACATTGATTATACATAATTTTTTTTTTTAAACTTAGATCTGATTAGTATCATATACTCATATCACTAGATTTATCATAAAAATATCGAAATTTTACTCGGTCTGTTCTGTTTGTAGTTGTTTAAACAAATGTTTACAAAGGTCATAAGAGTGTAAACACATCCTTTGACGTAGGTCTACGATTTTCTGTTATTTGAAACCGAATAGTACGAAATGATATATTTTTAGATGTACGATTTACTTGTGGATTAATACATATTTTCCAATCATACCAATATACGGTAATATTGTTGCTAGAGAGACTGCGTTATCACCGTCCAAGCGTCTCAGGTTGAGATTTGTTTTTTTTAGGGACTTGCGATTTTCACATAATTTTTAATTCCGCTTTTACGGGCTTTCAATCGATAAGGCCATGGAACCATCAGAGAATTTGATAGTTTTTGTGAAAATTAATATTTCATGGCTTTACGAGGGTGTTGTGGTTTACATGTATTATCTCCCCTTTCTTGAGGTTACTTTCTTTGATACCATCTACCCTGAACCATCAAAAATTACCCTAAACTAGATACTAACCTCAACCTTAACCCTGAATATTTCAAAATGGTTAAAAGTTTAAGATTTCAAAATTTTCGATTTTTTCTTATTTTCTTTTTCATTCCATTTTTTAGAAGAAATGGTGGAAATAGGTACCCTCCATAGACATACAGTTACATCGTAAATAACCCTAACCTCTTGTCAAACATTGATAATTTTCTTCTGAGAACCAACTGATTCCTACATGGTTTTAAGGCCTCGTGGATTGAAAAAATATTTTCACTACAACTAGCTGACATTAAAAAACGAAACTTTATCGCCTCTTAATATCATTTTTAGTGACAATGATGTTTGAATGTCCATGAATTTAACTACACTTCACAAATCCTATTACGAAATAAAAACGTTTAGGGCTGTTAATATTCATGCTTTTGTTATGCTTAGTATGTTTTACAAAATATTGTTTTCTAAATGCTAAAATAGATCCCTTGTATATTTCCCAATAAATGAAATCACATTTTTTAAAGTTATGCTGCGTTTTATTTCTGATGCAAGTAACAACGAGTTGTAATAATATTGTTCAACTTTTGTGTAAATCGCGGTAGCAGTTCGTTATAACCTAAAAAGTATTTTTCTGCTCTATTCTTTGAAGGGATTGCCATATTATGGCATTGCCAGATTAACTATGAGTCATATTAAAGATTCATTAGTAAAAAGGCAGATATTTTCTGCGATGAAATTTAGACTAGTAAATGCGTATCGAAAGGGTTAAACAAGCCAGGATGTTGCAAGGTCAAACTCAATCCCTGCTTCTATTCCAACTGGAGATTTTTTACTGAAACACATATAGTGTATATATAGGGAACATCATAAACATATTTATATAAATATTTATTTGTTCAAATGAAATAAGCCCTTGCTTACTTATACGATAAATTTTGTTGTTAATTATAGCTTACCAGTTTAGCTCAGTTGGTAAAATACCGTAGGGAAACTTTAATTTTATAAATGTATTTCAAAGAATGAAATATTCCCTGGCTTATTCTAACGGAGACTTTGGTAGATATGTCAGACTTGTTAGTTCATCTCAGTCGGCAAGAGACCGGAAAACCTATCAGCTGATTGTGATTCCAAATTACGGGAGGGAGACGGTAATTTTCACTCCCCTAAGGTGAGGGCTGCTCTTGTTTCAGTAGAAAAAAAGTCAACTCACATGAGTGAATGCATGCGTACACTTGAAAATGTCGCAGCGATACTTGCTTCAAGATTTACTCCCCTTGAATGGTGTCAATACAGAGTTTTGTCCCTTGCATAGCATTCTATTTCGAACGGAAGCTTCCACAGGAGTATACGCATTCTCACATACAAATACACACACTCACAGACATAAAAGCACATTTACATACACATATTCGTATATATATATATATATATATATATATATATATATATATATATATATGTGTGTGTGTGTGTGTGTGTGTGTGTGTGTGTAGTCGAGAAAGTTTTACAACTTCAAACACGAAATACATTGTTTCACAAAATCTGTAAATGTCATTCACGTAATTTTTTCTTCAGTTAAGAACATGTTTTACACCTACTTTTATACTACGGTGCTATGTGTGAATTTTCTTTTGTTGTGATCACACACACACACACACACACACATACACACACACACACACACACATATATATATATATATATATATATACGTCAAGTCTATTTGTTCTATATTTACCTTTTCCTTTTCAACTAAAGAATAAGACTACTACAGTTATCACGCTAGCATCTTGACGATTTGTTTTATGCCTTTTCACAATCACAAAATAAATTAAATCAAGCATATTTAACATTTCATCTACAGTAAGCATTTATTTTGTATAGTATAACGAATTCTATAATTCATTCTGTTGGCCCATATATGTCCATTTCCTGAATGCATACTGTTGTGTCGAAATAGGTGGAAAAACGCCGAGAATGAACGAGATGAGAATTTGGGTTGAAAGTTTTTATTTTGCCACCGATTGCATTACTGGCAGCTGTTCACCTCAATGGTAAGAGCATCGCTACGTTGAAGTGGCTATCCTATTGGTGGCAGGTTCGATTCCTTCAGTTGCCCAATTTTCTTTCATTGTTTATCTTATTTACGTTGTCTCAATTGAATGATGTATAAACCGTCTAACGACGGGAGATCATTTCAAAAATGTTTCTATATAACATAATGCAATTTATACTTCAAAATAAGTCAAGTAAATTAAAAAGTACAGCAAGCAAATAGAAATAAAAGCAATTTTTAAAATATCCCAAGAACATTTTAAAAAGCCAAGAAAATTGAAAATACAAGCAAACATGGCATAGATATATTTTTGATTCGCGTGGAGTATTTTTTTAAATCGATTAACGTGATTTTCAATTTGCTGTCTGCATTTTTATCTAGTTGACATAGTCCAAAATATTGTTTCCATTGTTTTTTATTTAGTTTTCCATTTTCAAAATTAGTTTGTTGTTTTTCTTCGTCATTTGTTTTTGTTCTGTACACATAATTCATAGCCAGCTCTCCAGCTGGACCCAGTTAGAAACCGAAGAAATTCATGGTGACAGTTTTGGTGATGGTTTAGTTTGACGGTATGTAATACAGAGTTTGTGAGTGTGTTGGTTTGTAATTCATGGGTGAAAATGTATTATGATATTTTGATTCAGATTTTCCCATGTTCTCCTTCTTCCTGCTCTGCCCAGCAATTCACCACCCATCCACTGACACGACAATCTCGATCAAACCCAACATAAAATAAAGTGCAAGATAGGAGAGGATCCTTAAAAAAAAAGGGTACTGCAACTCCAAACTCATCTGATGTTAGAGGCCAGACCGCGATTTTAACGGTAACAAAATTAATCAATATTTGATAAATAATTCATTAGATAAGAGAAACTCTAATGGAAACATCACGAAACGATAGGCAGTGGACACGATAGAAGTATTAATTACCATCAATTATCTTGATTTCCACCTGTAATTATCTTGAGTAGGTATCGAGATGGTGTAGGCCGGATGTTTAATTTTCTTTTTTTAAATTTTTCCTACTTCCTCTTTATATCATCAGAGATGAGGTGTAACGTACACTTTGTTAAAATATTTGATGCTATACTCAAAGTACCTACACAACTAACACGCTGTGATATTCAAATAGCTTAACTTTTAATTGAACATACCATGGGCATAATGAATCCCTTTCAGAGATCAGTCCCCTCAGAGGAGGATTAGCGGGATTGCCACCAGAATGTCTCTACATGAACCCCTACATTATACTTATTTGCTCACCCATCTAGGCACTGACCTGGCTGAATGTTGCCTAACACAACTCATTTCACATGTAGCTGTAGTGGAATCTAATATCTGTGAGTTCTGCATGAAACTTTGATTTGAAACATCGATATTTTCTGCAGTCACAGTTTAATTTTTCAGACTGCTCCTTCTTTTCGTAACTTGTTCCAGTTGAGTGCGTACACCTATATAAGAACCAGTCAATCAGAACTGTCAGCACCGGTCTCTACAGTTTTTTAAGCTGGCTGGCTGTTTTATATGTGACATGCGTATAGGACGCACCAATAGAGTCAGAAGGCTGAGAAAAAATGTTTGCAAATTCAATTATCGGCTTGTTCTTCCTGTTTAAGCTCATAATAATCTTAGGAATCATTCTTTAGATACGGAGGGATACGATATGCAACCGAAAAGGTCAACGAATCTGAACAGATAGATCGAACTTTTCATTAGTTCAGTTACTCATCGTTTTCGGTGTCTCGCTAGACATTATCGTCCCTTATAATCCCTCTCCGAGAAAATAAAGAATCTTATTATCTATCATTTTCCGTTTTTAGCAAGTCATTTGCGCCCCTTGAGGTCCCGGAACCTCTAAGTAGTGAATGCAAAATGTATCCAATACATTTCGAAACGTTTTTAAAGACTGATACATCCTCAAATTTGACAGAATTTGGATCAACAATTAATGACTTGTGAGCATAACTTTTTCAATGTTCAATTTGGAAAAAAATTGACTCCGATTTTTGTATTTTTGTCAAAGTCCAATGCAAAGCTTGGAGTCGATTTTGTTTTCCACCTCTGACAAGAACAACAAGAATAATTCTCACTAAAATGTAAAATTCACAATCCCCAAACGTGATTTGAACTCATAACCAACTGATTGACCGGCGGTTGTCTTACTGATTGTGGTAATTTGACAAGATCCTCATATTAGATAAAAGAATATCATGCTGATTCACAAAGACATATTTCATTTTGATAAATAAACACATCTTTACCAAAAAATACAATTTCTCCTATATTTTTTGTTTGTGACATACACAATACAGATGTTTCAGCGTGCATCTCCTGTCAGAAAAGAAGTAAAAGTTGAGTCTGACTCTGTTTCAACCTGTCCTGTTCAGATTTTCGTCCAAATTGTCAATTTCGTATCCGTACAAGGATGTTGAAATTATTATTTTTTGGACGCATCGGATACCTTTTTGCACTCACTGTTTGTGCTTGTGATGTGCCTGTATATACGAAAATTTTGTCCCTCTTCGAGCGTGTGTGATCGGGGAAGTGTTTTACCAAGATAAATAACGTAAACAATTTCTTTTTAAGTTAAAGAAATTTAAAAAATAAGTTCGTTTCTTTTAGTTAGTCACCACCACTTACTGTATTTTCATTTGTTAACTAGATACACATGAATAAAAACCTTGAAATCAGTAACTTATTTTTCCCGAACTTACCGATTAACCCTAATCCCAAACACTAATTCTAACCCTAACCCGTTCCATTTTGAAGGGCACCCTTTGCAGCTTTGGCACTTTTTCTCAATACGTTTGGAAATGGCTTTAGGGGATGCCTCCTCAACTGGTACACAACGTTGAATTCCCTCACGGTTACCTATCAAGGTACTGATCAGACTCGATGCTGCTGTACATTTTTAATCGTATTAGAGACGGCGTATCCAAAGCGATGCGCCCGTATCTCATGCATTAAAAAACAAAAAATTCGTGTGATTGCAATAAACGCAAAATACTTGAATTTTGTTTTGTCAAACTTAGAAACTGGAATTGATTCCATTTTTCTATCGTTAGAAGAACAAGAATAACAAGAACAATTGTCACCAAATTAGAGGGGTAGAAACCGATATTCACATTTGAGCTCGCAAACAATTTCCAGAAAGCTTTCTCACCGACTGAGCTGAATTGGAGAACATTTGTCATATGCTCGGACTAATTCCATTCCAATAAATATGTTTATACTAAAAATAATTCATGACTTCCTATTCATCATACAATATAAAAGTTGTAGTAATCATCTTCAGTCGCAATAGAAACTGGAATGGATACTGACCCTGCAAGAGCTAGTCTTGTCTTTATACGAAACACCACTCAAAACCGAGACCACATGAGGATGGAATGACCACCACATTTGTAGCATTTAAACATTGCCTTTCATGTTAGCCATTATCTACTTAAATCATACAAACCCTGAAACATCAATAATTGGACTATCACCAAGATTTTATTTTATTTTTTCTCGATCATTGAGTAATTTTACTGTTATACTGTCAGTCGGTTCTTTAAAGGCTTCAACTCATTTCAAACTAACTTGAAAGTCTTTAAGGTATTCGCTGGCGTATCGTGTCCACTATATTTTTTTCGGTAGGTTTTCCTTTTGTGCCAAATCTGTCCCCACGACAACAAAAAAGCTGTAAACAACTATTTGATCTGCGGAGGAAACATTTTATGTGCACAGCCAACCGCTGTCTCAAGTTTTACATCCACAGTGCTACAGTGTTTTCCTGTCGAATACCAGAAAAAAACCTCGATCGATTGCTAAGAGTTTGATGTGAATTAGCAATCAATAAGATAAAGGTATTTTGAAGAAAAGGAGACAACCTGCAGACGATCTTCCTTGTACTACTCAAGCTGTTCTGAAGAAACATTTCTAAGAGCGGATCGATAACTTCTGGCTAGAATATTATGGACATTAGGCTGCACTTATGCAATCACATACACACACACATACGGAAACAAATACACCTATGATCAAAAACTCAGGCACAGAAAAATGCACACACAAACACATTTTCACAAGGCACATCCATATACATACGTACAAGCCTGATCATAAGTTATCAATATGTATGTATATATATATATATATATATATATATATATATATAGATAGATAGATAGATAGATAGATAGATAGATATAGATAGATCGATATAGATATATAGATATATATATAGATATGTATGTATGTATGTATGTATGTATATATATATATACTACGTATTTTCTACATTCCACACTTTCGTTCGTCGAATTTGAGTAAAACACACTGACAGAATGTAGGTAACCTTTTAACTGCAACCATTCGTGAGCAGTACCCAATGAGGATCCTAGTATACCTTCTGAAGGAGATTTCTTCGAAGGTGACAATGGAAAATGATATTAGAACCAGTAATGTTTTTTCAGTGACAAGATTTGTGGGTCTGGTTGCATGTCTGCCTATTTCTTTGCTGGTCTATCCTTTTCATAAAAATGGTAGTAGATAGTATCTTAAAGTTCCGGGACAAAATGTGAAATGATTGCACCATCCATCAGAAATACGCTTCTTTTCATCACTTCATGTTCACAATTACGCAATTTTTCACGACGATGTCTTGGAACATCCTTGTAATACGCAATAGATTTTGCGTGAAGCTTGCGACGCCTTCGGAATGCTTCGTCAGGCCTTTAAGGAACATTTTTTCGGTTGAATATAGATGCCACGTTCCAAAGGCAGTCGATTTACTAAAATACACCTAAATTCTTTTAGTCTGTTTGTCTCTCATTGCATAACTCAAGGATGGCTGGTGTTATGGCAACCAAAGTTTCTGGGGTCCCTGATTGAACTAAAGAGCATGTTTTAACATATTAATTTTGGAAAATTCCAAATCCATTCAAAATCCTGAGCCGGGAATTTTCCGATAGCCCCTCTTATACATATGGACGTTCATATTCATCCACGCGTGAACATATCTATCTATTATTCCATATATATGTATATGTGTGTGTGTGTGTGTGTGTGTGTGTGTGTGTGTGTGTGTGTGTGTGTGTGTGTGAGCGTGTGTATGTGTGAGTGCGTGTATGCTAATCTATGGACGGGTGTAAAAAGTCATTAGAGACCTCAAAATAGTACGAACAGCTCGAAGATTTGATATCCCCACTGAAAATTACACAAACCTGTCTAAGTAAATAAATATATTGAATGAATCTATCCTTTGCTATTGCGCCCCAACAAGTGCCTCAACTGATAATACATAGATAAATAAGAGGACGAAAGGATTATTTACCATTCAGATATCATTGACATCAAAGGGTGAGACTAAAAGACATGCAATCACGAAAAGAGTTTGATTCGTTTATTAACGGGAATACAACTTCGAACTGCAACTTTCAGATCTCTTAGTCACACCATGAATTCGTCTGCGATTGAAAATACCATTCCAGTAGCCAAACAGGGCAATAACACACATACACCACCACCAGATACACACAATATTCAAACAAGTATGTGTAAAGAGTTACTAAGTTAAGTGAGTGCTGACTGTATCCGATGCATTTCATGAAGTTCACGTTAACATCCTTATACATCTTCAAAATAGTTGGAATTTCGGACAAGCAATTACAATGCTTAATCCTATATAATTCCAATGCTGAATCCTCGATGTACACACACACACACACACACACACACACGAACACTCACTATACATAGTTCCAGCAACATCTCTAATGCTCAATGCTGCAAATCTCTTTAGAATACACACACACACGCATATATATATATATATATATATATATATATATATATATATATATATATATATATATCAATGTAGACATAGAAATCTGTTAAAATCGCATATGTATTATGTGATATAACCCAATATATACGTACACATTTATATTTAAATATTCACATTATACACACAGATATACACATTATACTCACACACACACACACACACACACACACACACACACACATATATATATATATATATATATATATGCATATATATACATATTGAAAGAGAGGGGTAGAAAGTGATAGAGAGAGAGATAGAGAGATAGAGAGATAGCTGGATAGATTTTTTTACATGCATTTGCATTTATGTATATATGTATAGATTCAGAATCTTACCTTTTTTCTTCATTTTCTTATTTCAATCTCTTTTTTCTTCCCTGGTCTTGTCCATCTTGTTTCTTCTTTTTATCTTTTATTCCTTATATTTCTGTTTCGTTTTCCTCCTCCACCCGGTCGGTCTGTCATGCAAGTTTACAGGAGGGACCACATCTCAATAAGGCCATAATTTGACGTTATTCAACATGCTGAATAGGTGTGTCTGGGAAGATTTTCCTTTCGTTCAAGTCACTTTTCTTTATATTTTTTTTTATATTGACTATCAAGATTGCTTGGCACCACGTGAGGCAGGACGATGGAAAGTAAGAGTTAGTGTCAAAGGCTGATTTTCGAAGAAAGCTTGAGACGGCAATTTGCATCTTTGAATATCATTACACATGAATCATCATCATCAGCAGCAGCAGCAGCATCAGCAGCATCAGCTGCAGTCTCATAACGTCATTGCATGGCCATAGACATTCACCAAGATTATCCAGATCTCTCTATTGCGGGTATTGCCACGTTAATATATCCTGAACCATCTTATTTTCTGTCGGACACAGTTTCCTATATGATTCATGAGGATTCAAGTTCTGATATCTACCGGTTGACTGACATTCTAGTAACATTACGTCCCCATTGCCACTAGAGTTTTCTAATGGTTCCTATGATATCTATGGCGTTTTTTTCCTCTCTAATACACAGTGCGGTCTTGAGATACCTCCATATGATTATCTCCTGAGCACGTTAGACAGATTTTAGCTTGAGAACTTACATTTTGGTTAAGTTACACGTGTTTAGCTCCATAGGTGACACTTTTCAGGATTAATGGGATTTTCTTTTGTTCTAGAACGTTGACTTCACTCTACGGCAACCTTGCCAGCCTAGGGTTATTCTTCGTTTAAGCATTCAAAAAACAATCGAATTGAAAGCACCGTTCTCAGTGGCATAGCTACAGAATTAGAGACCCGGGGCTTAATCTCCTTGAGGTGTCATCTCCAATATGTTCTGAGATTTAACGGAAGAATATTTTTTTGCAGATAATAGACATTCTGTATCATTTGAGTAATAAAAGAAGTAACCCTAAGATCTGAATTGGCATTTGTGAGGTTTGAGTATGAACAATTATTCCATTTTATTGTGTAAGGCCAAGAGAAACGCCATAGATGAACTACTATTTATGAAGATTTTGCAGACTCAAAGGCCTTTTCACATACCCTCATCCCTCACTCCGTTACACCTTTGACCATACTATATAAATAGTCAGGCATAGGAAGAGACCCAAAACTTAGGATTGGTCTCAATAGTTAGTTTTGATCATAAAAAGTCCCATTGCTGTAAATCCATAATTCCGAACACTAAATAGCTATTTTCCAACATAATATCCTTCCTCGTCAATGCACGTAACCGAACGCGTTCCCATTAATTGCATAGATTGAACACGATATACTGAATAATTCAGTTAATCAAAATTCAGCCAATAACTGTGTCAGACAATTGACTTATTCATACACCCACATTCATTTATGTTTTCATTCATGGATAATAGTCAATAGTTAGTTATTTTGAAAATGAATAAGCCTTTACTTGTAAAGTGTTAACTAATGCTGCATAATCAAGTTTCACTCTTGCTGAAATGTTGATTTTAAACATGAGCTGATCAAAATGGTAGATAAATCGGAAAAGTTTTATTATTACCCGTCTTAGGCATGGCGCAGGGGGGTCACAGTAAAACATTCAGCTAATGTGTAGTTCGTTGGTTGAATGAGCGAGTAACGTCTTGAATAATGTACTTGGTGTATCGAGATCAAACTCCGGCATAGGCAGTTTGTTTTCAAATCGCCATATTGTCTTTGGGAAACACATAAACCAATATATCTATAGATTTTGTTTGAATAGCGCAAGGATGAAATACTTGTCATCTCTAAAATTGAAGAAACTTGATAGTTTGGGGAAAAGTTTTAATCGACTGTTTAAAAAAAATAAAACAGAAAAGATTATCATAGATCTAACTTCGAATTTATTGACTTTTCTGAGTAAACATATATTGGTCGGAACATTCCTAGACTACAACATGTATTCGAATAATTGTGTTTATCTTGTAATCGATCTCAGTTAACGTTGTTTCTGATATTGGTTTTCAAGAACATAACCACGACTGTAATTGGGGACATTGTGTATTCAACCAGGTATGATGTCCCTCCCCTCTCGAAAAATATTCTCAAAACACTCGTCTTACCTTTATTTCTTCTTATTAGGGATCTCGTCTTACTGAACAGACCCTAGTAAATATCGCGGCCAGTATGCATTTGGTAGTGAAGCCATGCACTGAAACTTGGGGATCTCGTTAGGCTCGAGGTGTTTCAACAGATAAAAGAACAAGTCAGGCTGATAGAAACCGTCACATGATCAATGTCTTTTGGCTGCATGCCCCGTTGAGAACGATCGATTAAAAAGTTGGAATGAAGGGTGATCAATAACTGAGTCACTTTACTCGTCCACCGTTGGATCACTGAGTAGTTTGAACTGAAAAAGGATAGGCACAAATCAGTGACCAATCTAACTTAAACTTGAATTGTGAATTGGAACCTCAACTAATATATATCTTGAAGGAACTTTCAAAAAACATGAAAACGTTTTTTTTCATTTCTAGACACGGTAGAGAGCGTGTGTTGAAAGTTCCGCCGTTCAGCTCTATTGGTGAAACCGATGGGCATGATACAAACATACATAAACGCTTAGCCTGCCAGTTTTCAGCGACGATTTGGGATGGGTTTTTTGGTGGTTTTTAATCTGTAATCAAGTATGACAGAAATAAAACATGTTTTCTATCAGTGTAATAGAATCTTCAACGGAAGTTGGGTAGGCCAAGAAACTGAGTTGAAGCAACGCATCCATCAAAGATGGTGGAGGGTTCCTTCATACTGTTTTGTCTACAGGCTGTAAACTTGGCATCAGGATTTCTGTAAACCCTTCCTAAATTTTGTTTGGATAAAATCTTTTTTTACCTTTTTGGAAGCTTATTCTGACATGTATATTAATAACATTTTGATTTTCCATAGTCTAAATATTTCTTGATTTTTTTTTACACTAGTTTAAATGGTTATCAATTTGAAACGCAAGTGATGTCATGAATAGAATGACGCTACAGTTGTACAACTATTTACTGCGATGGCGAGTCATCTGTATATATATATATATATATATATATATATATATATATATATATATATATATATATATATATATATATATATATATATATATATATATATATATATATATTTGGTGATCTTCCTTCATAATGTTCAAGAAACGTCTCTATCTGAATGTGTGGAATTTTTCGATGAGAACGTACACACACACACACACACACACATATATATATATATATATATATATATATATATATATATATATATATATATATGTGTGTGTGTATAGGCGTCTGATTATTTTACCGATATTTTGTGGATGTGGAAGAGTATTTGGTGATCTTTCTTTATAATGTACAAGAAACGTCTCCATCTGAATGTGTGGGATTTTTCGGTGAGAACGTACATATATATATATATATATATATATATATATATATATATATATATATATATATATATATATATATATATATATATATATTGACAGAAATGATGATTCGAAAGTGAAGAGGGAACAGTTACGAGAAAAACAGGTGTTACATCTCGAACGTCTTCACTATCACGTGGGCCTGTTTCACGAGAAAGCAGGTGTTACATTTCAGAATCACGTGCTAATAATTTTTTTGAGATTTAACACCTGCTTCGCTCATAAATATTTTCTCTTCGCCTTCCAATTGTCATTTTCACCAACATTCTGACAAAACAGTTCACATCTTAATAATATATATATATATATATATATATATATATATATATATATATATATATATATATATATATCGAGTGAAAAATGTATCCAATAAAAACATTTATTTTAACATCCTTCTACACCTTCAAATTAACGATGTTTTAACCAAAGATTTGCAAATACAAAAGGCAAGGATATAATGAAACTAGAGAGAAAATTGAAAAGTGATCTTCAAAAAAGTAAATTGTACGTAAATTACTCCTAAAATCAAACAAGCCAAAGACAAGACTGGCTGCGTCAGGGTCAAACCCAACGCCTACTTCATTGGTGCAGGCTGTACACGTGACACATTCATTCGTTGAAAAATGCAACCGTTTCAACCATTAGTCCGTATGATTCAAAGAATTGCCCCCCTACGCATTAGGAGTAGTGTGTGTGTGTGTGTGTGGCATTTCAAGTTTCTATAATGGGTGGTTTGGTCTGGGATGAGTCAAGAAGAAATGAATAAGAAAAGAAAGACATCCATTGTAAAGTTTGTTTTTTTTCAAAAAAGAAAGAAGTAATAAATTCTTATGAAAAAAAGGTTAGTTACGCCAGATAATTCGATTTTGCGTCCACAGCTTTCCAATATCTCTTTCAATTAAATTTTTTTCAACTCTTCATCTATTTCCTTCTTCAGCTTTTCATTCTTTCTCTTTTTTTCTCTTTCTTTTCGTTGCTAGATGACGAGGAACTCTCTCTCTCTCTCTATCTCTCTCTCTCTCTCTCTCTCTCTCTCTCTCTCTCTCTCTCTCTCTTCGTAATATGATTTTTATAACCTTTTCACTTTTTTAGTCTTAACCGGAAGTCTGGACTTTGCGTCATTATTGTTGGGGCTGAAAAATAACATCAACTCCAGTAATAGTAGGAATTCGACAAAAAATAAGAAATGGCCATTAGCTTAACGAATAAGGAGGCACTAAAGCATGGACAATTGTAGTTCCGAATTAATTTATAAAAACTGCAGTGTAAAAATCTTGATATATGATTGGCATTCATGTTTGATACACCGTCAAATTGTCAGTGATTCAAATTTCATTGAAGGTTCCTCAAATAATGAAGCTAAAATCTTTGTGTGACTGCGTTTTTGCATTGGTTTGAAATACAGAAATGAAGAGAGGCTCAGGAAACCTCTTGAAAAGATGTTTTTTGTATCAGAATTGTGTATTGTTGACTGCCATTTTCATTTACGTTGCACAATATGTTTATCCCATCATCATTAGCAGCCTTCCAGTGTCAGTCGTGGGACATATATGTTTCCAATTATTCGCCAGACCTATCTGTCATGGGCGTCGCGGAGTCAATACTTTCTGAACTTATTTTGCTAGTGATCTCCCTGTATGATGTCGGGCGTGATTCTCGGCTATGAATAGTGCATGGTTCTCAGTTTGAGCAACAAACACACAAAGGGAAACAGAGAAATGGTTACAATAGAAGACATTTAACAAATAACAGAGAAATCAAAGGTGGAATATTACTTTTTCTAAATTATCCATGCGAATTGCAATGTAAATGTTTTGCTATATGATGCGCATTAATTCTTGTCATGCGATAATTAAAGATTAAAACTTGATTGTAATTAATTTTAGCTTTTGTTGAAAGATCTTTAAATGTTGGAACTTTTGATGAAAAGGGTTTTCGTAAAACTGCAGTTGTATATGGATTTTGGATAGTGAAAAGGAGAGAGTGTCTGTAAACTTCCTTTAAAAAATATTTATTTCTGAATCTAACCAAGATATTGGCTCTCTAACTGGGAACTATTCAGCGTGCACAGAAGATAATCTTGCTTGACATCACGTGGTGGGATCACAAGACAACACAATGATTAAGAAAACAGAAGTCATTGATATCACAGAAAAAGCTAGAAAACTCGAATGGTAATTGGCCTGTCGTTTTGCAAGAATGCCAGACAACCGCCTGACAACACGATTAACAACGTGGAGATCATAGGCAAAATTCTGACCGGCAAAAAAAAAAACAGGATCGCGTGACGAACTAGACAAGTTCAGAAAGTACTGGCTCCGTGACGCCCACGATTCTTGGGGGAGGTTTATGTCCAACGACGAACGTTAGTAGGATGATGATGATGCTGATGCTGATGATATTTGTCAATGATTTTCGAGCATCTTCCCCCAAAAGGATAGGCATTTGTTTAATGTGTAAATAAGCCTTTGAGAACATTTTGACAATGTCTGATGAATTCATTCAGTGTATCGTGAATAAATAGATATTTGTAGACAAATGAATAGTTTCCACTGAATATACATTTTTTCTCAGTTCTATTGTAATCAATGCCAATCACTTTTCCCCCATAGTCAACATCAACGGATCAAAATATTTCATCTCCCACTTACTGTAATAAAACAAATTTGGTGTTGAGAAGGTTTAGTAGCATAACGTCAAATTTAAATATTTGATAAAACTGAGAAAGAAAAAAATTCAGCGATAATGAGAATCTTTTTAAACAAGTTATATTTTTATTAAATATGACATGCTATGATAATATCGCTTTAAATATACTGCATCCTCCGAAAATAATGCGGGCTCAATTTTTCAAGTTAAATTAATGACACTCTTGAACCTAATATTGACAACAAATGGTCTTGATTCCAGACTCTAATTGTCTTAGTTTCAGACGTAAGTCTTCACATTTTCGTAAAATCTAGTTCGTTTCTTCTTTGTTGTACGATCCAGTTTTGAGCCTGGAAACGCTTTCTGCTCTTCACATCTGAATTCCAAATTTTCCCTCAATACAATAAAATTCCCCTCTTGAAGGGCCTGTTCAGAACGACTGCTTTATTTAGTGAAGAGATGCACGCAGTAAGGACTAAACTCACTCCAGAAGCCATGACTTGTAAGACTTGTAGGCATCTATTTGTACGTGTGTGTGACAATCCAAAACTGTTGGCATCCAGTTGTGTGAGTTTGTGTGTATGTATATGTGAGTGTACGCGCGTCCGTTAGATCGCCTGCGGGCATTATTCAAATTGTATATATTTCAGTTGCATAGATTTCAATATAATTAAATGTACGTCTCTAATCTTATTCAGTGTTTGAAAATAAAAATGTGTCGAATAGATGTAACTTTCTTGAAGAGCTAAAAGATTGATGTTCGTTGAATAAATGAGAACTTTCATCCCATTCTCCCGTTCTCTCTCTGTTTCATAGTTCTCTGGTTTTCTTCCTTTTACATACGTTCATCTTTCTTTCTTTCTTTCTTTCTTTCTTTCTTTCTTTCTCTCTTCCTTCCTTTCTTTCTTTCTTTCTTTCTTTCTTTCTTTCTTTCTTTCTTTCTCTCTTTCTCTCTTCCTTTCTTTCTGTCTCTTTCCTTGTCTCTCTGTCAATCTCTGTCTGTCTGTCAGTCAATCTGTCTGTCTGCCTGTCTCTCTCCCTCTCTCTCTCTATATATATATATGTGTGGGCGTGTGTGTGTACTCTATGTGTATATTTGTGTGTGTGTGTGTGTGAACTCTCTCTCTCCAAAGTGTGTATGTGTGTGTGTGTGTAAGCTTAACTCTCGAATAATTAGTCCAAGAAAACTGTCACAAGAACTGTCAGTATAGGTTTCTTTGAGTTTCCAAGTTGGTTTGACTGCCTCTGTATGTATGTATGTATGTATGTATGTATGTATGTATGTATGTATGTATGTATGTATCACGTATAGAGGCTACACCGATGGAAATAAAGAAACGAAAATTTTGAACATTTATTCCTTATTATCTGTGGAAAAACTTCTTTTCTTTCTTGTAATATCCCCCCCCCTTTAAAAAATCGGAGGTGGAGGTTAGTTTGCGTTGGCTTGTTTTTTGAAAATTGAGACTCGTTTTAGTGAAGAAACTCATTCATTGATCACCAAGTTTTCCTAATTTTTTTGATTGATTATCCCAGACACGGCATGCAGCCAAAGACGTGGGTCATGTGACAGTTTCTACTGGGTGACTAACCAGACCTGTCTTATGATCCTATAACTTAATCAATTCAACACACACGTGCATTTAAGGAGAATCCATTGAATTATCAGTAACCGGTTCCAGATATTTATGCACGCACGCCTTTCTTCCACCGGCAAATCATTTCTGATCTCAGCCGATCCGGACCGACTTCACACTTCTCATTTTCTCGAATCACATGACCAATCAATTTTGCATTTTACAACAGCCATTGGATTGGGTGGAGTGTCTTTCGCACTGCAGTAAGATTAATCAAGGTCTCTTCAGCTTTCGAGATCCACAGTTTTCAGCTGCTGAATCCAGAGGCCAGATATGTTTGATTTCAAGCGAAATCTTTCTATCATCCATACATTACACGGGTGACTCGAGATTGTTGTCTTCTTTTTCATACAAAACTAATTGGATATTTCAGAGTGAGTCAAAACGTAAGTACAAGAAGAATGGTAGACAAACTGAATTTTGGAACAGGAAACTAAGCGATGTTGCATTTGTGCCGTTCCCTCTTCTTTTTCATTTTCTTGTTTTAAACAGTAGCGATTAGTACCATTTAAAAAAACAAACGTGTCTTATTGAATGATGAATCAAATCTTTCATTTAATCTTTTTTAATGTTTTATTTTATTATAACCTGATAGACTGCATATCAACGAAAAGTTTGTATTAGGATTACGAAATCCAAATCGAGAATTTGATTTTAAATTTAAGTAAATATTCTTTTTTTTGTATAGCAGTTATTGTAACTACACATAACTTCAAACACTGAATATTATATGCAGATTGTTCGTGATGGGATCATCAGTTGTTTATCATATAACTGTTTCGGGGATTTAAAAACAAAATAGTTACGTTAACATGATTCCCAAACATTCTAAATAAAACACCACCTTTCCTCAAGATATACATATATATTCTAGAAAGCTTCAGAGTTTTGAACACTAAATTTACAATGAAAAATCTTTTGTAAAATAATGTCATTTCAGTCAATTATTTCCTCACATCTGTTAATGTAAATTCATATATGTATTTCAGTAGGTTTGTTTAACTCATATTTAAATCTTGGAATTATGTGTGATTTCTTTTTCTCTTTTTGAGATCATTGGTTTTTTACCATGTGATTGTTTGGAGGGTTCAAAAACAAAACAATTTTAGTAACATGGCTCCCAAACAGTGTTGATCGAACACCATCTCCTCTCAAGCTAGGATTTTGATATAAATATTTTATTATTATTTTTAGGGCTTTGTAATAATACAAGAAGTTTGTTATTTCATACGAAGTGATATCATAAAAGATTGTATATGAATATTTATACTACACACACACACACACACACACACACACACACACACACACACATATATATATATATATATATATATATATATATATATATATATATATATATATATTAAGCAAGGCATCTTCAGCTTTCGAAATCCACAGCGTTTTGTTGCAGAATCCGTTGGCAAATGTGTTTGATTTCAATCGAAGTTTTTCTCTCATCTAGACATTTTACAAGCTGTTATATATATATATATATATATATATATATATATATATATATATATATATATATATATATATATATATATATATATATATATATATATGGGTGGGTATGTGCATTTCTGTTTAGTATATGAATGAATATACATATATATTTATTTATGTATACTACATGTATACTACACACACATATATATGTGTGGTATATATATATATATATATATATATATATATATATAATTCTGGAGAAGTATATGTATTACCGCGTGTCAGTGTTTCCCTCTATCTGACTCTTCACACAATATCTCCAAAATTTCTCAATTGAATTTTGTCGACTGGTTGGAAATGGAGTGAAGGATAAGCGATTGAATTTTGTGGTCAATCCTAGAATGTGTTTCTGATCGAGAGATATCTTTAACTTTTTGCATAAAAAATGGTTTAAAATGTGATTTGGTGACAGTTATGGTTGACTTGTTCTAATAATGGACGTGAACTTGAGAAAATCGGAGTTTTGAAGCGGTTAAAACCATTGTAATGCTAAGATCGACAAGAGTATTGAGGAAAGTGCTGGATACAGGAGAAATCCGGACTTAAATCAATACCCAGTGATGTGAGCATCCTAATATATGGATAATGATACAAATGGTGATGTTGGTGACAATAAAACGAGGTACAAAGGCATTAAGGGTGAAGATATATTCATTGAGAGACCCCCTCTAAAATATAGTGAGATTTGAAGAAAAAAGAAATAATACAATACGTAGGTATTCGCTATTACTTGATAAGTAAAAAACAATCCCGAAGGTTGAATTGTTATCTATGCAAATCATGTACCAAGAAAATATTCTAGTTATTATTCGTTTGAAATGTAGTGAACTAAAATTTATATATGTGGAAGTTTTCAAATAGCACCCCCCCTGTTCACTCGTCGTTTGTAATGTTCACCGATTGTCTGACATTCATTCAACATGACCAGCTCTCACAGCCATCTGATATTCCTTATAGATTCAACGATATCTCAGTCTCCTGCCTTTTTTCCCTAATATACTAAGCTATCTTGTGATCCTCCCATGTCAGGTTGAGTATGATTTTCTCCTGTGCATAGCTAAATCTGTTTTCAAAAATGGCTTACATTTGTAAAATTTTCTCATGTCCAGCTGTATACTTGATTGAATATCACTTATAAAAAATTATTCAAGATTTCAGAAATAATTATCTATGAAAAATGTAAATTAACTTCATTCAAACTTAGTACTTTTTTAAATGGTAAATTTTGGTTATGTGAAGCAAACTAAGAGTGATCGAAAAATTAACACTGAAGTTTACTCGAAGTAAGCAAATAATAGTCATAGAATTCAAAATTGTTTTCCTTTCTTTTATAAATAATAGTTTATTATTATATAAGAGCATTATTTTTTCAAATCTAGGAATGTATAGATAAATGAGTAAATTGAGTAATTCGTCGTTTAAGTTCCATTCGTCCTTTATTCATCCCTCTCATTTCACCTCAAAAACAATTCCATTCAGTCTTGAACGAATCAGTCACCAGTACAAGAAACACGGCTTTGAGATTTCTCAAGGCATTCCTTTCAAATATCTGCACGGCAAATTTTATTGATTCTCAATCGATGGGAATATTTTTTTATTTTTTTTTTCCGTTTAAATATTTTTAAAGTAAACCTTTCATCACAAGCCAATTTTAAAAGTAGATTCTTAATTTTATATTAAGATTTTTTCTTCCATTTACTTCTGACGTTCCGTTCCGCTAATTTTCCGAATTCATGAAATATTCAATGTATTTTGATTATGGACTTTCTTTTGAATACGTACAGAGAGTGCAAAAAGTATCCGATATATTTCGAAAAGTTTATTTCAACATACTTATATAACTTCAAAATTGATGGAATTTTAACCAATGATTTATGATTTTTGAACATAACTTTTCAATCTTATTTAAACATATTCGTGATTCTTCAATTTTGATCTATAGTTCGAATTCTGTCAATTTTGAACCCGTGTAACGATATTAAAATTAACTTTTTGAAGCTGTATAGGGATATCAGTATTAACTTTTTGAAGATGTATAATGATATTAAAATTAACTTTTAGAAATCTACGGGGTCGATTTTGCAATCACTATATATATATATATATATATATATATATATATATATATATATATATATATATATATATATATAGTGTGTGTGTGTGTGTGTGTGTGTGTGTGTGTGTGTGTACACGTGTGAGTATGTGTGTATGTATCTATATCTGGGTAGAGAGCTGGAAATTTAAACATTTACTCCTTATTGTCTCAAGAAAAAATGTTATTTTTAGATTTACCCTCAAAATTGGTTTTTTAATTGGCGTTAGATGCTGGGATGATCCCTAGCTTTGTGTCTTGAAGTGTTCACACTTGATCAAAATACGAAAATATGCGAAAGAAATAACTTATCATCCGTTTCTCTATTTTTTTAATTGATCTCCCTTACACGACATCCTGCCAAAAAGACGTTGGTCATGTGATATTTTCTATTGAGTGACTAATCAAGCCTGTCTTTTCTCTTTTCATTTCATTCTCCACTCATGTTTTTTTTTTTCATTTCCTTTCTTCTTCCTTTGCATACTTCCCTTTAGGCTACAAATCTTGTTAGAATTCTTCATTCATACATTTCCGTCATTTTTCTTCTTTCTCATTCTTTTCTTTCTTCCTTCCTTTCTTACTTTATTGTAACTCATTCACTTTTTGGTTCATCTTTATCAATTAATACTAAGCTTGATTTACTACAACCTAAGGCTAAAATAGGAGCAGGTACGTGCGTATCATCAATATGGCCCAGTGCATAATATTTCTTGGAGCCCTCCCATTTATGCATTGAGCAATTATTCTCGAAGAAAACAAAACGAAAAATATATTACTTATAGATTATGATGAATCATCATCATCAATCCTTGACATCCGACATAGATCTCCCTATCGTGGGCGTCACAGAGCCTGTTCTTTCTAAAGTGGTCGAGCTCGTCATACGATCTTGTTTTTTGCTGGTTGCATTTTGGGGACCAACGTCGTGAGACGCTATGTTCAGTGCTTTTTCTGACATCCTTGCAACATGACCAGCCAATTGCCATTTGAGTTTTCGAAAGGATTCTATGATACTCCAGGCTCCTGATTCTCTATGCTGTTCTTTCTTGTAATCTCTTCACTTGATGTTATGCATGATTCTCTTCTGTGCACTCTGCATAGCTCTCAGTTTTAGGGTCAGTTTTGGGGCTATGTTCCATGTTTCAGATTCACCAGTGAATTTAACAACAAGCCCTTTATTGATCAATAATTTATATCAATGTATAAGAATGATTCATCAGAGATGTTGGAACACTGAAAAAAATTGAAAATGATGGAATATTTTTATGATTCATATTTTGGGGGCTAAAGTGTATGCAAGTTCTGCATCTATACTGATTTCACCGTCTTAATGTGGGAAAAGAAATGGAAGAAAACGTTTCGTATCAGTCTATTTAAACGGGAAGACCGGTTTTCTTTGAAAATAAAGATTCAGAATCCTAGCCTTCTCTTATTCTTAAATACTGTCCACTATCGTCCACTGGAGAGTACTTCATCAGGGCACCGCCTTTGAATTTCCACATATATCCTTGACTATTCATTTATTGGTCTTTATTACTTTTTATGCACTAAATAAAACAAGAACCACTGGAAAAATCCTCGCCAAAATTGTGTGTGAACAGAAATGTAGAATTCACATTCCTCTATCTTACTGTCTACGCAAAGTTGACTCATGTATGATCGAAAATCTATCATAGCTTATTTCGTTATAATAGATAAATACATTTACACACACCCACACACACACACACACACACATATATATATATATATATATATATATATATATATATATATATATATATGTGCAATTTTCTGTTATCTATCATATGTACAATTCAAAAGTCGCAGTAATTACCTTTAGTTACGTTTCCTTTTCTTCTTCTTCCCCCCCTCTCTCTCTCTCTCTCTCACTACATATATATATATATATATATATATATATATATATATATATATATATATATATATATATATATATATATATATTTAGTCTGTGTTTCCCATCAATTTATCATCCTAAAATATTCATGATTCCATCGATTGATTACTCACATAACGCCACATTTCATTGAACCAATATCAATAATAACTTCTTATCCATTTTAATGATAGTTCTCTCTGTCCCATATTTCTAGTCATTATGCTATCCGGTTGTTAAACATGAAATATTGGCCAGACGTAGAGTTTTAAACCATCGTCATTGGATCAGTTGAAAGAATTGATTTTGACGCTTCACCGTCATCATGTTTCTTCCGGGAATTCTCTCAATTTAACATCTGGTACGTGGGCTGAGTGAAATTTACACACCCATGCACAATCAATGTTGATAACTGGTGAATAAATGATAAGAAATGAAAGGATCAATGAAAGAAAAACAAAACATTTCTCTATAAGTTCCATTCAAGTGACCTAATAACAACGGTTAAAAACCCAATGTTTGCCAAATATCTTTTTTCTACATCATGAAAAAAAGCAAGAAAAAAAAACGAAAAATAAAACATACTAAAACTGAACGATTTTTTTGTAATTGCATTTTTGCAAATTCAATGTAATTAAAAATATATTTAATGATTGGATATATTCCAGCCGTTCACGGCAATGGTGTCTATTTAGACTCATTTTCAAATCAGGACATAAAGCTACCGATGTCGAAAAATCATTTGGTGTGAACATTATTTCATCGCAAACTGTTTAGGGTTTGTTTGATAGATCTCCGGTCTGGAAATATGGATACCAATCATGAACCATGAGACACAATCCCGTGAGAATAGACAGCACAGGGCAACAAACCATAAGAACCACTTCGAGCATTTTCTGAAGATTATATCATGTCGTCTCAAGGCAATGGGGAAAGTTTAAAAAATGAAAAACCGGTTCCACAGGAACTGAATTAAATGCTCCATGAGAATATTAGACCTCGCAACTGACTGTGTCTCAGCTTAAATAGCTTGACATCGATAGAAAGAAAGCTGTATTAAGCATGACGATTAGCTAAGAACAGTAATTCTCGACTTATAAGAATGCAAACATATTATTTCTTCATGATGTAGAAAAAATTGTCTATTGCATTTCTCATTTTTCTTTATTTTTGAGGGCCTGTGAAGGAGCCAATCAACCCCCAATGTTCCTTGAATCTTGAAGCTTTTAGCTACGCCACAGAGGTTTCCGAGTGTAACATATTTACATTTTGCTGAAAGATAGTATAAAACTAATTTTCTCTTGAGAAAAGAGCACATGACGTAGAATCATAAAATATTCATGTTGTTTATTTCCACAGCTGTCAATGAATCCATTCCAAATGTTTAATTTTCTCCATTCTATACTGGCTGGCTTAATCGAAAGCTATCATCAAATTTTGAGATTTGTAATTTAAACAAGTTATTTTAGTAGAATGCCTTGTTAAGGGTGATCATTCAAATAACAGGTTGATCAAAGCATGATATCTCTTGCGTTTTGTCAGATCAGTAAAACGTCTGAATTTTCAAAAAAAAATTTCCATACACTATGAATAAAAACTATTAGATTTTTTCAGTGGAAGAGTCAATTGTTTCAAAAAGCTAATGCGTGATATTTCTATCGGTAAAATTGTTAGTTTGAAGACAGAAAGTCGATTGCTGCAGTGAGAAACACAAAAAATGACAGTTTTGATAATAGTATATATATATATATATATATATATATATATATATATATATATATATATGATTATAAATCTAATTATATTATATTAAAACTTTTATTTGAAATGATCTCCCGTTATTACATGGTGAAAATAGCGTTCGTCCTTGACAACGTAAACAGAATGAACAATCAAAGAAAATGGAGCTACTGCGGGAAGGTTGTTCATTTTATTTACGTTGTCTAGGAAGAACGATATTTCCACCGTGTAATAACGGAGATCATTTCAAATAACAGTTTCAGTATAATGCAATTCATAATCACTTTGTCGGCTGATATATCCATTTCCTAATAACACACAAACACTCTCCACACACACATATATAAATATACTTATCTGAAGACCACAGAGGCGCAAAAACTGCTAGTCATTACGAAGAGTCCATTTTTTGGTTTACACCGCCTTTATCTACTACGTATGTTCTATCATTGATATCGAGTAATCTTCCTCTATGAATAACGCAACTCTCCAATACAACATACACCCCCCAACACACACACATGTATGTGTGTGTGTTTTGTGAAGATTAAGTAAGTTAACAAAGCATTTATTGATGATAACAAAAAGAAATTATATTTTAGAAATCAATAGAAGTAATGTGCTTCTCGGAGTTTAGGGCCCATTTATCAGCGTAATCAAATGATCCAAATGTTTGAAAAATATGATTGATGATAGGAGAAAAAAGAAAAACAATTTAAAAAACTTCATTGATTTTAATATGAAAGTTTATTGTAACAGAATAGTGCAGTCTATCATCATTGAGCGAAAGAGTTTAGAAATATACCTCTTCCTGAGTGAATTAAAAAGTGAAGTAAATTAAGGCAAACAAATTTCAATATACGTCAAGCAAATTTTTTTTTCTAATTTGCTTGGCGTATTTTGAAATTTGGTTGCTATCTCATTCAATTTCATTGCATTGCGTTTTAATTTGTTCGAGAAAGATAGAGTTTGCAATGATTAAAATAATCAAAACAGAGTGAAAATTATAATAGATTCTAATTAAAATCTATTCTTCTAAACACATGAAAAGACATACTCTCTCATATATGGCTATATATTTGTGGTTTAGAATGTGTCACTCGGTATGAAAATGTGTAGAGGTATTAAATATTTCATATATATTGCTTTGTTTGTATCAAAGTGCATATGCTTGTGCAGTTGATTAGACACATCTACAGATACTCATACATGACTAAACAATTCAAATGTTAGATTATGTTTTCGGCAAAGCAATCAAATTCGTGTGGAATATGCAAAACAGATCTAAAGGTAGTCGTAGAATATTGTGTACATCTTTGTGTCAAAATGTTTGCCGTCTTATGTATATTTTGTTGTAATAGTTTAAATAAACGTATTCATTGGATGATATTTCCTGGCGACAGCTTCAAAAATAGGGAAGAGCAGTTTCGTGAAATGTGAAGATTATATTATCTCTATCTGAGAAGAATCATTAAAATTGCCTATTCTGCTCAGGTGATTGAATATATTTTTGTATTGTTGTGCCATTCCACGTCGCAACAGGATGGAGGGTTCACACATGAGCGACTCGAAGTGGTCGAGCCTGGAAGAGGACTGAATATGCACCGCCAGGTGGGCAAAGGTATTCTCTGAGCGCTAGACCCGAGACAAAGTTAGACTAAAGTCTCTATCGCTAAGGTCAGTCGTAGAGGGAAGTTAGACTTGACTCTCTATCGCTAAATCGAGTCGAACATGACAATTTAGACTCACGATTGCCTACTCCTGTCGTGTAGAAAGGCTGCGAAATAGCATTCTTGTCTATCCCACAACCACCTTGATTGACATTGATATTATCTAGCAAGCGTTCCGTCCAATTCTTTCTTCAAACTTCGTTGTCTGGGGTGGTATTTCTAAGAATAGATTGACCGGACAATTGTGTTGACAACATCAAGGTGATGATAACGACTTTCAATTGTCAGAAAGAAATTCGGAAAAAGTAAGATCATCGAAGTAGGAATTGGGACCCCTCCTAGGATGGAGTAAATATTGTCGAGGATCACAGAAATATTCGAAAATCTTTTTTAAAGAAATTATCATGTAACTAACATTTTCTTCTTTTTTTCTCGCTGTTAAGAGTGTATTTTTCCAGTCCTTTTTGTGAAATGGATCTATGCAATAAAATCCGTAGAACTAATAGATTATGAATATGTTGAAATTGTTTGATCTTTACTAGTTTCAATCTTAAGTCACTTTTAGATTTCGACTATAACAACGAGCGAGGGAATTTGAAACACATTTCCTCATCAAGAGGGGTTGCATCTTAAGACAGAGGAGTCTTGTGCTTGAATACATTCGCGTTCCTTCATTTTCAATAACCCATTCTCCTGACTCTCAAACTTATTTATTATTCTCGCTCGCTCGCTCATTGAATTACCTTTTTCCATCCTGATCATCTCAGGTGTCGAAGTCTATTAAAAGTGTTCGTTTTTTTTTTGTTTGTTCTTTTTCCCACTCTTTTCAAATGATGTTGTAAGGTAGCCCTCTCACGTCATATCAACAGTCTACATCGGACACTAGGGACCTATCTTCTTTTCCTAAGTTCTTTCTGAAGGGAAAACCTCATCAGGGAACTTACAAGCCGTGAAAGACATTTGACGCCTATAAAACCGGAAGCTATTGACAGAGAATGCCTCTGCTTTGATGAGGTTCCTATTCTTAAATTTGAACTGAAACTTTAAGTACCTGTCTCGTTTCTTGCGCGGGCTTTCTCTGCATTACCGTTTTTGCTTGTTTATTCATTCTATTCCGTGGTCCAGTGGTAGAGTGCTCACCTCTGGTTTGACAGGCCGTGGTTCATTCCATCGCCGAGTCATACCGATGACTTAAAGAACAGGTATGAATAGAAATCGTTATGTGACCAAGGTCTTTTAGCCGCATACTGGGATGATCAATTAAAAAAAGGGAGTGATCTATGAATAAGTCCCTTCATTTGACTCTCTTTTTGGATACTGTTCAATACAAAATTTGAATTTTCAAAAAATAAGCGAGCACAAAATAGAGATCAATTTAGCTTAAACCTATATAGTAAATTGAATCCCCTACTAAAAATTTACTTAGGGAGCCATTTAGAAATAAAGAGTAGACGTTCAAATTTTCAACCTTCAAAGTACCATTGGTGCAGTTTGTATGCGTAATACACACATTAATAACCAGCTGGACCGACTCGAAAACTAAAGAAACGTGTTGACAGTTTGCGTGACAGCTTTGGTTGACGGTATCTTTATGTATTCAATGCCTCTCGTCTAAGCAGTAAGCACAAGCACTACAATTGATGAACATCTCCCGAAGCTAAAGAGTTATATTTAAACCCCGTTGGATACAGCGATACCCGTAAGATCAGCTGTTTAATACGCAGATAGGATACAATTGAGGAATACAGAATGCTGTAAGAAGAATGAAACTTCTACAGACCTGGCAAGCCAAAAGTAGGTCTTTCTTACGATTTCCGTGTATAACTTACCCTGCAACACCCTTATTGAGGCTATAATTGAATAACAATCATACACTTTTCCCGCTGTCTTTCTTTGTCGTTTTTGGCTAATCAATACATTACCTTCAAGATCTTCTGAGCAATATTTTCTTTTGACTGATTCTATTGGCCAGTGATCCTAAATGTGTGGTATTCACCCTACAAAGGGGCAATTTGAATAAATTGGAGGCAATTTAGAACTTTGAATGTACGATGGTATGGATTTCTGATTACACAATACCATCAGTTACTAATTTTATCAATAGATGTCGTTAATCCAGAGTGGTATAATTATAGCATACCATATTAGAAACCGTCAACTAAAACTGTCAACATAGATTTCTTCATTTTTCAAGTTTGCTTTGCTGCCTTGCCGGTTGGCTATGAGTATCACGAGTATAGACAGCAAGCAATGGATCTAGAGGGCTGAAAATCAAAACATTTATTCGTAATTATGTCCAAAAAGAAACGGGTTTTTTGTTTTTCTTTGAGTTTCTCCCTCAAATATTGTTTTTTAGTAGAGAGTAAATCTATAATGTAAGTTTATGCTAGGTGGGATCCTTCTTTGTGCCCCGCTGTGTTTTTAGTGTTCCAACGAAAGGCGAGATAAGTACCATATTTATTGATCACCTGTTTTCCCAATTTTCAGTTGGTCATCTCGACATGGCTTTCTGCCCGAAAACGTTAGTCACATGGCAGTTTCAATTCAGTGACTAATTTAATAAAACGTTCAAGAACTTTTTTAATTGTCGTTTATTCTCGTTGTTATTCATTTCTCGTCGATATTTTTTCGTTCGGGATTTACAACTCGAGACTTTGATAAATGTCTGAATTTGACATTATATTAACATTTCACCAAATTTATTTCCTCATTGTGAAGCGCTAGGTTTGATTGAAGGAAGGCCAAGGAATTGATAATACATATGCAAAAGCATACGAGATGTGTTTATTTTGACACATGATATATAATTGCTTTCTTTATATTAAGGGGGACATGAAAGTTTACGACCTGATCGGGTGTGAAAAGAACCAAAGAACGTTAAAAAAAAGGAAAAAAGAACAAAACACTGTTCAATCTAATTTTCATTTTGTGCATTTAGGTAGTAGATATGCACTGAAATATCTCGCATAACATTTTTTTAAGAAGAAATATAGCGAAAAATGTGTTTCTCTTGACAGAATTTATCTATTGATAGTTGAGGTCTTTTCGAGGTTTTTCTGATGTTTTCATCACGAACATAATTTTTTTTTTCTTTTTGTAAAATTTGCTAACTGACTCTCAAACAACGAAACACATAACATGTGCTGCTTTCGAAGGAGCACAGAGCTTAGGAAAGTTTCAACAGAAAGATGGCATTGGAAGGTGAGCAAGATATTCCCCTGATCTCAATCTAGCCGAGAATCTTGGCGCCGTCACGAAAAAACGAATTAGACATGTCCTTCTTGGATTTGCCCAAATGTCGGCAGAACTGGTGCAGCTAAAAATCTGGTGGTGAGAGTGGTTAAGAACTTGCTCCCAAGAACCCCACTCCCCCAAAAGAAGAAGAATGAGATTTATTTGAAAAAGAAAATGTGTTATAAATACAGGATTAGATTTAAAAAAAACTACCAATTATCACTCGTTTATCTCAAATTTTATATCTAAGTTTATAAATATAATATTTTAATTGGAATCACACGCACACACACACACACACACACACATATATATATATATGTATATATATATATATATATATATACATACACACACATGCACACACACACACACACACACACACATATATATATATATATATATATATATATATATATATATATATATATCGCATGATAGACGGAAATTATTTTACATGACAGTTATGGTAGGCTGCTCCGTACACGATAAGGTCCAACGTCATCTGAGCAAGTAAGTAGTACTGCATTAGTGTCAATAATTACACGGAATTAAAATTATCTCACTTTGTGGTAGGTGAAAGCAAATTTATGTCTCTGGAAATTTTTGAAATTATTTTTTCCTTGGAGGAAAACCTACTGGATTTTAGACTATTATTCAGCTTAGTATCTAAAGCACAACGATACACAAAGTGCTGTCTATTTTGCATTATGGAAGCATTTACAGGGTTTTCAGTTTGAGTAACTTTACTCTACCCCGATAAATCACTTTTATCAAACTTGATAATCTCGAAAATGTGCATGTGTATTTACATTGTGAATGCCGATGAAAGATATATAACCATCGAGCTTTTACTCACACATCATGAATTCAATTTACCTTACTTATTGAATCAAAAGAAAGAAGTAAATGTGTGCAATATTTTCTCAGGTATCAAACCAGAAAAAAAAAAAATATTTGTTCATTAAAAAAAACTCATTCGAAAAATTACTTGGTGTAATTTTCAACCCTTCTCCTCCATTGGTTATGTACGTATCCAAAGAGTATGGATGCTTAAACGCTAAGATTTAACTAAAAATAAATACGGAAAAATAGATCACGTAAATTGATTGGGGCCAGTGCATGTAATAGAACTAGGTACCTAAAACATCATCTAAAATCATCTAAAATTATCCAAAAAATAGATCTTTTATCTAAAATTATCTGGAAAATACCAGCACTGGATTTGGGAATTGTTGGCCCCAAATGATCTCAGAGACCAAAAAAAGATTTAGGGAAAAAAAGTCGTGTGATCGGGAGCACCAAGAGGAATACACAGAGATATGAATCTGTTGCTCACACAGCTGTTTGGTCGGGGTTTTTGTGGGACAACGATGATATGATTACGTACTCTCAAAGCAAATTTCTCGTATGTGCTTCCATAATGCGAAATGGACATTTTGGGTATCGCTGAGTTTCAGATAATAAAATCAGCGATACCCGGATGATGTTCAATGCCACGAGTTTGCTTCCCTGTTCCCAATGCAGTAAACGTTTCTGAAACTATGATTTATTTGTGTCAACCTGAAATTATCTCTTAATTTATGATTCTATTCTTTTGCTTTTAATAGGTCAATTGAAGAAGGGAGATAATTGCCATTCAGGAATTCTTCTTGACTGGAAAATATATTGAATAATTAAAAACAGGTAAGAGTTTTGATCTATAAAAGTTTTCCTCTCATCACACCTCATATTTTTGTTTTTTTAATGAATGCAACACTATGGAACTAACTCAGCATACACTTACATTGAAAATTGCACCCCCTCCTGCTTAAATCCTACTTGGGAGGATTTGAAAAAAACGAAAAGAAATGTTTACCTAGGCACAATAATGGGTAAATGGAAATATTTTCAACTCTCTATACGCGTGAAACATACATAGATACATAGCCAAGCAGCCAATCAACAAGTCAAATATAAAAATTGAAGAAACCAATGGTGACAATTTCAGTCGCGGCACTGAATTAAGAGGTTGAAATCGCTTTAATAAATCTATTTTATTGTGTCTTTTTGATCATCTATAACTAGACGTAATATTCATTAACTTCAAAACAAATATCAAGATCAGATTCGCACGTGAATATCATTTGACAGACTAAAGAAAATGTTAGCGTAAGCTTATGCTCTTTCCGTAATATCAAAACTTATCTAAATTATCTAAAACATGTTCACTATAGCTATTTTTTAACATAATTAGGCAACTTATTCCTATTTATTATTATTTAGGGTCACCCATATTAAGATAGTCTGTTCATTATTTTAAATGTTGCAATTGAATACCCTCTAATTCTTCTTTCTACAAAATTTTTAAACCCAAGGATCCACTGTTATTTGGTAACCAAGATCATTTGTTCCATTGATTAATTAGGTTACTTTCCAGAATTCTGTTAATAAAACACATGTTCTGTCGCAGACCTATTGATACACGCTAGTATACCAAATGATAATAAATCGATAAACATAGATATTCTGAAATATGAATCAAAATACGCACATTTGCGTCTTTAGAGATATACTTATTTATGCCTCAACATAATGTGTTCAGTCTATCTCTTAATACACACAGCTCCATATAAATCATCATCATCATCATCATCATCATCATCATCATCATCATCATCATCATCATCATCATCATCATCATCAGTTCACTGCTTGACAAAGACCTTTCCCATCTCCTTACATAACGACTGCAAATGCACTAATTCCTGTTATGCTTTCCAGCCAAATTATTATCCTAACTCTTGCACTGTCTTGTCTTTTCCTACTGTGCTCACAGTCCTACGAGTACTAATCAATTAGTCTCTTGCTCCTTCCATTGTCCCTTTGTCTAGCTATATGCCCCACCCAAATCCGTTTTTGTAGCTTGATTACTTGCACGATATCCTTCACCCTGGTCCTCTCCCGTATCCATGTTGATCTTTTCCTATCGCTAAGAATTATTCCTAACATTGCTCTTTCTATTGCCCTCTGTGCTATTCTGTGTTTGCTTTCGAGTGATTTCATGTTTACTTATACAAATAGGGGGAAGGTGACGCCATGAATAATTTAATGACTCTATCGGATGACATATTCAACGATTTATCATTAATGTAGTATTTCATTTTCTCAACGGACCAGTGAAAACAATTGGTACACGACTCGATTGGTTTCGAGTAGACATCTATCATAAGAATAAATTGGACAGCTTCATCATTCAGATTTGAAATGTCGTTTGTAGCTAACCAAACATCAGACGTTTTTGCAATTCTGACCTAAATCAGTGACAGCATAAGCTTTTGGAAGAGCAAGCTTAACTTAAAACAACAAACAAAAAGATCGCACTATTTTTGAAAAGAAAGGGTATACAACCAATGTATCCCCAGACAGTCTCTTATGGAGCTCAAACATGGAACCTAACAAAGAGACAGACCTGCAAACCGAGAACTGTGCAACATGCACACGAATAATTATACTCAACCTCACATGAAGAGACCACAAGACAGCATAATATATTCAGTAGAAGACAAGAGTACAAGACATCATGGAATCTATAAAAAAAAACTCAAATTGCAATGGGCTGGCCATGTTGCAAGAAAAACAGACATCTGATAGACATCATGACTCTCAACATGGATCCCCAGAGATCGCATGTGCAACCGAGGCCAGCAGAGTACTAGACTAACTATACAAATTTAGTAAGTACTAGCTCTGTGACGCACACGTCAGAGAAGTTTGCCAATTCCTGACGAAGATCTTTGTCCAATGACGGACCTTAAAAAACTGATGACGATGATGATGATGATAAGACCGGAGTCTTCAGTAGGCACTTCATCTAACATCTATGAATAGAGTAATTTTGCTTTGTTTCTGTGGTTCTCTGTCAGTGACACCCGCTAACTATTACAGATGAGAAATACGGTGTAAATAAGGTTAAATTGATTGAATATTTTCCGAGGAACAAACTATGATTCAGAAGAAAAAGAAAGTACAGAAAATTAAAATGACCATCAATATATTTATACATCTGGTTTGTATTTATTTTGAAGGAATTATTGAATTTTATTCCCTCTAAATGATAGCTGCTTTTTCTACATATTTATTATTGGATTCCCATGAGTGTCACTTGTTAATTATGTAATACAGAAGGATAAAATCATTGTTTCCAAATATGGTTTGTTATTTTATAGCCCAAACTGTCATAATAATGGCTTTTCCATTCCTGGCTAACTTTACGGCTACAAATATTATATATATTCATTTAAAGCCTGATTATAAAATGCTATAACGAAGACCCCAGAACAGATGAGTAATAAAAAGAAGAAATCAAGCGAAGAATCACGCAAGCTCAACCTTCAAAAATAAGAGGATCCCATTAATCCTAAAAAGAAATGTATGTAACCAATGCATCCTCCCAATACTCACTTATGGAGCTGAAACATGGAACCTAACCAAGAGACAGATCCGCAAATTGAGAACCATGCAACTTGCACATGAGAAAATTATGATAGGCCTCACATGGAGAGACCACAAGAAAGCATCGTACATCCGGGGAAAGACAGGAGTCAGGGACATCATAGAATCCATTAAAAAGCTCAAATGGCAGAGGGCCGGCCATGTTGCACGAATGACGGACAACTGATGGACAGTGCAACTCACGACATGGATTCCCCGTGATCACATGTGCAACCGAGGTTGGCAGAATATTAGATGGAGAGCCGAGCAAGACAAATTCAGAAAGTACTGGCTCCACGACGCTCATGATAGAGAAGTGTGGCGAATCCTAGGGATGGTCTTTGTCCAACCACGGAGGTTGAAAGACTGATGATGATGATGATGATGATGATGATGATGATGATGATGATGATAGCACATCAAACAAAGGAAAAACAATACATATCCGTACACATACGAGAACAGAAGTAAATTTACATCGACCTACCGTGGCCATCAAAGATGGGAAAGGGTTCTATCATTATATATATAAATATAAATATAATATATATATATATATATATATATATATATATATATATATATATATATATATATATATA
>OY735198.1:87007828-87185328 GCA_963457665.1 Thysanoteuthis rhombus
TTTTTAATATTCTTCACTTTCTTTATGTTTTCCAATATGAAATTCACGTTAAATTACGCTATGCTTTCCACTTTGATACCTACTGTCTCTTGTTTTTCTATTCTCTCCTTTAATTGGTAACATTTCCACGACTATCACGATTCTTGTCTCTTTCATTTGGAATTATAACATTGTAATCTTTTGCATATTCTCTGTTTCTACTATTTGGATTGAAAACTTTCTTAACTTCTTCTTATTCTTCTTTTTCCTGCTCTTCGTTCTTCGTACTTGTTCTTTCTTCTCATTCTTATTCATTTTCACCTTTGTTCATCTCTTCATTCATCTTTTCATTCTCCACATTTCTTCTTCTTCCTCTTTATGTTTACTTCACAATTGACAGCACAATGTCGAGACAATTTTGGAGCTTCGAGCTGCTTTGTATTCTTGCGACCTTTTGGCAAATTGTTTCTTACAGCGGCACCGAAGCCTACACGAAATACCGCTGCAAATTCCCTGAATTCCTGCAAGTAGCCGATGGATGGGGAGTCCGCTATTCGGATGGTGATTACAAAGCCATTATTACGCGGGGGCAATTAGATGCCAAAGCTTGCCTAAAGCAATGTCAAGAGTACGTAAGATACTGCCAGGAAGAAAGAGAAAAAGGAAAATATGTTGTCTCACAGGTGAGCTGACATGGTTTCATTCTTTGAAAACTTCTTTTCGATTAATTTTCGAGAAATTTATCGTGACGTACAAATCATACAACTTTGAAAGTCTCTCTTTCTCTCCCTATATATATATATATATATATATATATATATATATATATATATATATATATATATATATATATATATATATATATATATATATATATGTCTGTGTGTGTGTGTGTGTGTGTGTGTATAAAATTAAATTTACTTTAAGTATAAATATGTTTTACCCAGTTGAGAAGTACATTAAAAGTACAAAACAAATGTTTGTGGAAAAAACAAGTTTTTATTTATTTAAGTGTATAGCTCTATCTTATTACTATCGAGCACGATACCTTGAAAGAGAATAAATTTCCCCCTCTCTCTCTCTCTCTCTCTCTCTCTCTCTCTCTCTCTATATATATATATATATATATATATATATATGTGTGTGTGTGTGTGTGTGCAGAGAGAGAGAGAGAATATGTGTGCATGTGTTTCTGATTTTTGTGCACCTTTTTTTCTAATCACACGGACACACACACATACATATATACATACACACACACATATGTATATATATATATATATATATATATATATATATATATATATATATATATGTATGTATGTATGCATATATATATATATATATATATATATATATATATATATATATATATATATTCCTACCTTAAATTTTAAAACATTTGATCGTTAGTAATGGGTATTGAGTTCAATACCCTCTACTCATTATTTTGTATCTAAGTAAAGCCATGTTTAGTAAATAACTATAAGGCATTGTATTTGCCAACAAAATCATACAGCATTTACATTATGAACTTTTACTGACATTAAGTGCAACATAGGTAACTTTTTTCTTTTTTTACTACTTGCTCTTTTACTTACCTTCTTGTTAGTCAGAGAGAAGACGAACTCGTTTCACACATGCGCAGATCAAGAGGGCAGCAAAGTAATTTCAGGAAGTAATGAAAATAGTCTCATACGTAGACATCACGTGGTAAATACTGCATCTGAAAGTCGGCTATAGCCTCTGTGCCGTGATTGCGATGGCGACTGTGATGTTTTTTTTCTCAACTTACCACGTTGGTTCTTCAAGCGACCAAATTAATTTTCATTGTCCCGCACCAAAATTACATGTTTTGGCGCATGGGATGCCTTTTTATTCATAATGAACAAGCTAGACGTCTGGCTGGTTGGGGTTAAGTTCAGACTCAATTAATTATTTTTTCCCCATTTGTGACTTGTCCGTCATCAGTGCAGATTGAATCTTTTCCAGAGATGTTTTTTTCAGTTGTTTAACTCTTCCTCCAGCTCAAGTCATTTCGAAGAGTTTTACAAAACAAAATAAAAGTACAAATGACAGTTTAAAGGTTATTAGTTTGAACGTATGTCTTTGCTTGATTTCGGAGACCTGACGTGGCCCCTTTTGCATCGGGGCAGGCTAAGGTTTGTGTTACATTTTTACAAAAAGCCTTCAGTACCATGTTATTAAGTCTCTGAACTAACACTATTTGGAGTAGCACACTGGATTGAACGACAGCCCACTGGAACTGGAGTTGAGCACTCTAATACTGACCATTGTGACTTAATGATTAAACGTGATTATATTTAATGGATAATGCTTGTGGGTTACTCAGTCAGGAGAGTCCTCTTAACATCAGCAATGATACAGGTAGAGGATTTCATTTGCCTACTTCTTTTTCACGGTTTTGTCTGAATGAAACTGATTTCCCTGAAATTCTATGCAGTTTTGTCAGATCTTTTTTAGGGGCAGGGGGAGAAGGTGTTCCCGCCCTCCCTGGCTCCTTAGTCTATGGTGGAATAACCAGTGAGTATTTTCATGTTGTTTTTAGTTTGCAAGATCAGATTACGTCATGGCCCTGAAGCAAGCGTCTGATCGATATTTACTAAACATAATCTATTATGGCACAAAGCCAGACGAAAGGAAATTATGCCAGTGAGATTGTGGTCCACCAATATTTCAAGTAGAGATGACTTGCCAGGAAAGTCAGCATTTGAATTTCGGACTCTGAACTCTTATATCCGAACGCATTGTGAAACCATCTCGAAATTTACAAGGCTCAGCTTCGGACAGCACATGGTCAAATGAACGTAGAAGGATAGTGCTACATTAATTTTCCAAGTGGAGGGGACCAGCTTCTCTTGAAAATCAGCATTCAAAATCATAACTTTATCTGGGTGCGAACGCCAACCCCTTCCAGTACTTTTGGCAAAAAAACGACGTGTCGATGGAAATGTCTTAAACTTGGAATCCATCAATTGTTTTGTAATGATATTCATATTCTTGATAAGGAAGAATGGTAAACAATAACCAATAAAAAATTGATGATGTAGACACAATAGAACCGGAGATAACCGAGTTTAAAAACTTGTTTTTATTCCCAAGACGTTGAACTCTAGGAATTATCGATGGAAAATGTTAGCCTAATCTCCACATACATCCTGAAATCCCCCATCCCGCCCAAATGTACTGATAGACTGATTTCAATTAAATTTTCGGAATGTATCCACTTTTGAATGAGAGTATTTTGTGAAAAATATGTCATGTATTCATCCAAGTCAGCCCAACCCCCTGATTCTGATTTTATAACATCTTGATAAAAGTATCCTTTAGATATCAAGAATCTATCTCTACAAACCATTCGTTGAAGAAAATAAATCCGTTGGAATTTTATTCAGTCCTATTCCCTGTTATTTTTTGATTGACTTTGAATTGGAAAATAAGGAATGCAAAAAATATTAAACTGAATTGTTCGAATTTCTATTAAGATAAAAAAAAAACAAACCCTTTCATTAAATAATTAATGTTTATGCTTCTTGAATCTTGTCAAGAGAATTTCGATCTTTTTCTGTTTAACTACATACAGTACATTGCGTCAGATATGGTAGTGTGATATTCAAATATTTGTTTAACCCCCACCCTTACATGTATCATTTGGTGTTCAAAGAATTCTGTAAAGCGGCTAACATTTCCTGTCATAATTTAAAAATTGAAAATTGAAACCAAATCTTGCGCACACAGTGGTTGGAAAAATAGGAACTATATTACCTGACCTTTGGGCAACTTTCACTCGTAACGACATAATTGCTTTTTTCTCTCGGTCAAAATTCAATGCAAAAACATTTCACTCATTGTATCAATGACAGAATGTATGTAAAACAGGAAACAGACACTGAGGAAAATTACATAAATTTCATTGGGAGATAAATGACGAGAAAAAAAATTGAAAAAGTTTTTGAATGTATGGTGTTTAAAGTTGTAAAGCTTTCTAGACTATATATATATATATATATATATATATATATATATATATATATATATAAGAAAGAGAGTTACATAAAGGAGTGAATATTGGTACATCCGGATGTCTGCACTTTTGAATTAATGTTCTTTTTAATTCTCAGATGTCTTCATGCAAATACACACACACACACACACACACACACACACACACACACACACACACACACATATATATATATATATATATATATATATATATATATATATATATATATATATATATATATATATATATACATATGTATATATATATATACACACACACACATACATATATTTATATATATATGTGCGTATGTGTGTGTATGTGTGTGTGTCTGTCTGTCTGTCTGTCTCTCTGACTGTCAGTCTATCTGCTTGTTTGGTTATATCAGTTGATGTATGTCAGAGTGATCTAATACGGTCGATTTTTTCCTTGAATTTCGATTCCCTCAATGCCTGAAAATTTACTACGGCATCCTTTCATGGGAAAACTGTTTGGCTTCAAATAATTCATTTTTCAAATTTTACCTCGCAAATATTTGTCAATTCAATTTATCTTGATATAGTTATAAATGTGAAACTACAAATTATTACAGCGCTCTTCGCAGTTCTTCATTGATTTGATTTTCCTTGGTCCAACCAGAATTGATTTTACGTTTTCATATGGTACACAGAACGGTAGCTTTCTCAACAAAAACATTCCGATATCGGATGAAAACAGAAAAAATATACTATATATTGTCACTTTCAAACACTTATACTTCTACTTATAGAAATACGTACGAAGTTCTGTTACAAATAAATAACTGTGAAGAAAAATTACGGATATACAGGTTCCCCCCATTATCTAGAGGCGAAAACTTCCCGTGAAAGCTCTTTGTTAGCCGAAAAAGTATGAAGAGTAAATTATCAATAATTTATACAGGAATTACCTTAGTGTTTCCAGATTAAAAAAAAAAAATGGTGATTGATATTTGTCAGTTAGAGTAATCGGAGGTTATGGTAATGAGGGCACAGAGAAGTTGAACAGGGGTTGAGCTGACTATATAAAATCTCTGCATCACAAAAACGGGTCACTGTTTTCAGTTTCCGACTTTTTTTTTTTAAGAGCGAAAATGTGGCGTTGATGAATTTTTATCTTAGAAAAAAGAACTAAGAAAATCATTACAATTGGAGATTTCATTTTTTTAATGGTGGGCATGAGATATTTCCATTGGAAAACCCAAGTGGAAGAGGCCTTGATTACTGACAAAGAACCCCGGAGAACACAAATAGATGTGAAAAGAAATGTTTATCCCTGTAGATTAGGGTTGCAAATTTAGACGTGATTTTTGTATTTTTTTATTTTGAAATGTTTGGAACATTTCAAGATAGTATTCATGAACCTAACCAAACAATTGGCCCTCTGACTTGGAATTGGGGCAACGTGTGCAGGAGAGAATGATGATTAACAGTATATCGAGGATCTCAAAACAGCGCTGTATATCAGAGAATGAACAGGGGTCAGAGATAAGGAATACATTAGACAAGACCAAATAACAATTGGCAGGCCATGTTGCAACAATGTCAGCCAACAGCTGGGCATCGTTACCTACAACCTGGATTCCAGTAGATCATATCCGAAACTGCGATCGGCAGGAACTGAAATGACGTGACGATTTAACTAATACAGGAAATATTGGAACCAAGACTCCATCTACAGAGGGATCTGGTGAATCTTGGAGAAGGTCCAACAACGGGCATTAGAGGTCAGCAGCCACTGCTTATGCTGGTAATGATATATCATTAAGGAGCTAATTACGGATTTTCTCTAAGAAATGAATATTTTCTGACATGAAGGGAATGTGACAAGATTGAAATATTATGGGATTACAATATACACCAGAATCATTGTCATGTCCAATGACAGGCTTAAAATGATACTGCAGTCGATGATAATGATCCATAGAGTGTACTGTCGCTTTTCTATTTTGATGGCCACATGTGGTGCTAATGCCAACTATTATTAGGGATCGAATCGTGTCAATAGTGTCCGCTGGCTCTACCGAATTGAATATTCTGTCATTATATTTTTAATTCATTCGAGCTTTTCCTTTCTATTTCATCTCAGTGACAGTCTGCCAATCTGTTTTCAGTCATTAATCTATTTTTTCATCGATATTGTGGCCATGATAAAATTTGAAAAGCAACAGGAAGCAACAAGAAGCAACAAGAAGCGAAACGGGAATATCCCTTATTACCAGTTATAATTGCTGTAATCAATGTATAACCTACTTCTTACTCAACCCATAACCTTAAATTGATTTATCAATCATCAGAAACTTCTGAATAGAAGCTCTTCAAAATAACATTTTTGCTTCGCATTACGAGAATCAAAGTAAAGCAACGAGAAGCAATACTAAGGAATCATTCATCACCATGCTAAAACAAAGGATTAACCCGACCCTTATCCCTTTTCTAAAACTATAAACGCAATCACCACAAACCCTTTCAAAAATCATTTTTGTCAAACTCCCAAACTGGAATTGACTTCGCTCTTCTATCATGACAAGAAAACCAATCCTCACCAAAATTAACGATATAAACTGATATGTAAGATTTGTATTTCCTTGGCACCATTTGAACTCACGACAAACAGATTATTCAGTGGGCTGTCTTACTGATTGAGCTAACCTCCATAGACTTGTCGTATAGATAAATATAAGTGTTAATATTTCTCTTATTGATCAATCAACACATGAGAAGCTGTAATCAATTTCAGTCGGAACAGAAGGGCAAGTTTGACTCTGCAAGAACAAGGCTTGTTAGATTCACATTCTTTTTTGTACTCGCTGCTTTTCATTGCTTCCTGTGGGGTTACGTATTTTATGAGGAACTTCAACAAAGTCACTCTTCTTGGCTTACGTTCAAATTTCTTGATACTACAATCAACCCTTAAATTCACGCACCGCTTGATACTACCCCTAAACACAGTTGAGCTTTTCGATGATTACAATAGAAAATGGAACACTTTGATGAATAGAATTTCAAAAGTAAAAAAAATAAAAAATAAAAAATAATAAAAAAAATTTAAAAAACTGAAAGTGTATCGTAATTTGATAAGGAGTTATTTCCCTTGATTTGAAATTTGAATTTTCATGCGGTTAAGAATTAATGATAATAATGATATATGCTTTATCTTTGCAGGAAGAAAAAGATGACCCCGCAACGAAATACCTTTGCATGCAGTTCATAAAACGTAGTGCTGCAGTAATGCAGATTCGCATGTCTCCACTGAGCTCCTCCCAAGAAAACGTTTGCAACGACACCCGTATGATGATGGATGATTGGCCATTGATATCCGTCCACCTGTTCGGCGAAACAGAAGTGACATGTCCATTCCAAGGCGGTTATGATTTCGATATCACGTTACCAAGCGGCGAGAAGGTTTGCTCCAGTACCATCTTACCGTTGCGCTTGGAAAGCTCTTGCGTTCAAGAAGAGGGTCTTCTGATCCGCCTTCGGGACAAGGGCTGCCGACAGTCGTCTTGGAACCTAAAAGACGAGAATCGCTTCCGTTGCATGGCCACCTGGAAAGAAGGGGGTCATCACTATGTAGTCGTTCGCGACAGTGATAACCTCCAATATTGGTGTATGCGGGTGGAGTATAGCGATGATGGTATGATGAAGAAGATCTATTTCTTCCTGGACAAAATTTGCGACACCAAGACCATATTCCCCAAAGAGCGAAAATACATAGTATTCAATATGCGCCACCACGTGGTGCGGAGCATATGCAGCGATGAGTTCGATGGATGTCGCAACCCGCAGCTGTGCATAACAAAGTTTAAGTCGCATTGTCTTCAGTCGTGCGGCGAATGCAAGGTCAACCGATACGGCATCATTCACGGTCTGCGGGCCTGCAGCTTCCCTAAGGTCATGCACGGCACCTGGGTGCGACACGTCCGCAGCGGCACCAGCAAGATCGTCATCCGAAACAACACGGTGAACATCAACGGCGAACCGGATTGGCACTGTATCGATGCGGGCGAGGGAAACTACTCCCTTCGACGCGTGCTCATGAAGAAATTCGACAACGGATGCTATCCACGGTTTATGTGTATTGAACTGCAGGAGACATCACCATCTGTGATGCGTTACCGAGTTGGACACACTGTTCTGTGGCCGGTGAATATTACACACGGGCTGCAGGAAGAGGTCTGTAACGACAACCGCTTCGTACAACAGGAATCTGACTTTAGGATAACGTCATCCCAAGGCCTCATTCCACTGCAGAATCTTGTCCGAGATTACGACAAGCGGACTGTCTCTTGTAACCTGCCGGCAGGGCTGGGCACGTCGCTAGCTTTCCGAAACGAGAAGTCCCAACAGGGATGCCTGCTACACGACGTCCACTTCATTCCGCACGAGATGGTCCTGATGCTGGAGGATGATGGTGGTAGACATAAAACCCACGCCCAATACTTCTGCCTGGCATCTATGAAGTTTATAGACGAGTACGATACAATCGTCACTCAAACGAAGGATCATATCGATGAGTATCTCTGCTGGATGATCATCGACAATAAAGAGTTGATTATGCTGCCTGCATCGATGTGTAATCGTGTTCACGCTGAGGCGGTTATAAAGAGGCTAGAAGAACCATTAGCCCGTCTTAGCCTCATTACGAACAATGACTGTACGAAAGTCGAGCAAGAATGGCGCGAAAGGGTCAAAACCTCTCGAAATGAATCTCCATTAATTGTTAGATCCTCTAGCGCCAGTCAGATCCGTGGCTTAGCGACCGTTTTATTCTTTATGATTTTATTAGCGCTACATTGATAATAATTTAATAAAAAAAATTAACAAATACCAATATAAATATGTGTATATACACGTGAGCATAGCTCATGTGTATATATAAATATATACATGTGCATTCGTATGTATATGGGTATATGTACGCATGTATGAAAATACAACTTCCCCGCCAAAAAAATACATAAGCAAAATAATTATGTTGGTAAAGATATGTAAAAAAAAATGTATATCTGCAACTTAAATTTGTAAAAAAAAAAAAGATTGAAACTTAAAACAATGGACCATCTTTCTCTCGCTCTCTCCTTCTCTCTAACTGGGAGGAATTTTTACCAAAAAACGCAAAAATTAAAAAAAAAAAGAAGATAGATTGACTGCAATTGCTGCATCAAAATGAACAAAAAAAAAAAACAAACAAAAAAAAAACAATCGAAGAATTCTGCCGGTTATTAATTTAATCTATAATAGTTAGCATCTTTATATCTTAGCAAATAGAACTAATCGTTATATCGCAGACTAGGATAGACAAGATAATAAAGGCTTAATTTCGGAAACTGCATGATACCGCTTCTAATTGACAGTGAGACTGTTCGATGGCGGAAATATAGTTGGTAAAATTATTCAAAGTTCATATAGATGATAACATTTGGATTTTTTTTCAATTAGAAGGTAACTAAATTTAATGTGGACGATTTAGCCAACACTAATACTCCAAAAACGTATATTATTGAAAAATACTTGGAGATTTTTACCACATTGTTTTGATGTTGACGCTAATAATATTGATAAGACTAAGACTAAGGAAAAAAGTTTTTTCATGCAATAATAATAATAATAATAATAATAATAATAATAATAATAATAATAATAATAATAATAATAACAATAATAATAAATAAATAAATAAATAAATAAATAAATAAATAAATGACGGTGTCACTGTAGAAAAAAACCGGCCCATAAAGTGCGATATCTCATTTTGGAAAATCTTTCATATATGATTTTCAGAAAAATGTGGAAACAGAAATATCTGTTGCAGTATATATAATCCAGAGGTCTCCATATACTGCTAAAGATGCTTAATGATTTAATGGTATTATACCTGTTTTCTTGACAATACAAGCACTTGATCACTGGAAAATCAACAGTACAGTTATCGTGTGAAAATATGCCCAAATAAGGGATTATAAGGGATTTCTCCCTCCTTAGTATTCATAATTATTATCTTCTCAATACAAATTCGTGCCGGGTATTTTTGGAGTTTTATTACCAAGTCTCGCTTGTATCATAAAAGTGTATGCTCAGTTATTTCCCCTAATTTATTCGTATTGTGCTTAGCATATTTTCTGTTACTATGATTTTGAATAAATTTGCTTCATCAAAATCAAGTTCTGATTATCAGGGAGTTTTAAAAAGATGCAACCGTCTTCTTGACAACATGCATTTAAACAATTTTCAATCTAAAAACTATTTTTTGAAGACATAAATTACAAAAAGAGAAAGAATACACATACATTTTAACTTCACAATTTACACGTTTGTAAGATTATGACGCGAAATAAAGTCTCAACAATGAACATATGTTCATCTCTGCGAAATGACGTAATTAACAAAAACATAAATGGATGGGTGCTCGAATGAGGCTCGCGCATGATGCAATCATTTCAACTGCCAAATACTGTTATTCCTGATTACAGTGTTTCAATGTGACTGATATTGTAGCACAGAAATTATGTTTGCATCAATTCTAACGTCTTATCAGTGGGGTCGAGTCCTTTATTAAACGCTCAGTAATCTTCTTGAAAGGGCGTGGATTATATGCAGAATAATATAGATTGAAGGGGCCTTGCATATCTCACTGTGTCTCCAAGAAATGATCAATATTATTCGAAATCACCTATATCGACTGAAATTTGTCTTCAAAATAATGTATCGTAGAGGGCTTAGTGAAAATAAAGTATTGCTTGGAAGCAGCTTCCTGGTTGGACTGAAAACTGAGATTAGGTAAATTTTAGGCCACCCTCATGGGTAAAAAATCAACAGTGATTAGAATACTACGTTTAAAATTGTAGATTTATGAACTGGATGAATTTTCAAATGGAAATGAGGGAGTTGCAACCTTAATCATATATATATATATATATATATATATATATATATATATATATATATATATATATATATATATATATATATATATATATATATATAAACAGATTATCTAACAACTAGTTGAGCTCTGCCATCAAAGAATGACATAATATTATAGTAATTTCATATTTACGTTTCATTTAAGAGTAATATATTTTCTTGCTTATACTCTATGGGTACTGATATCAAACTAAACTGATTTTAATTAGGTAAAGATGTAAGATTTGGAAGTGTCCGGAATAGGTAAAGAATTAATTCAATACTCTTTTAAGGGAAGTAACTCTTGCATAAAATATAAAAGACATCTCCCTCGGAAAGAGAAAATCGCATCCATGTATTAGTGTTGCATATTATAATCACTAATATGAAATTGAATTAATTGAATTAAATGTTAGGCCTATTAAATTATAAGCGACGTATGAATAAATGAAATAATACAGGGGTACCAAATTGTGATAACTTCTTTTACCGGAGCAGTTCTTTATAGCCATTGTGAAATTATGGAGACCCGAAGAAATCAAAGATTTGGAATTTTTTTTTAATTTCCTCTTTTCTTCATCTTGATGTTTTGGAAAAAATCGCTTGCAGAAGGAAAAAAAAAGGTCAAATGGAGAATCCTGACATCGAAATCAACGCAAATTAAGATTACAATTTTTAAAAATTTAAATCGGAATCAAAATTCAATTTAATCTAATCAAAGTAAGAAGAAATTTAAAATTCAGAACCTTTCATATACTCCAATGTAGTTATAGGGGTCTGAATTCTAAATTCCATCCTTTTTTTATTACATTTCATTAAATTTTAAGTGTGGTGTAATCAGAATTTTTTTTTTTTTTTTGCTTTTGACTGGAATCAATTTTCGGGTCCGGACTCTGCATTTAACCCTAAAAACCCCCCCAAAAAACGAATAAATATGCAGCATTGCATTCAATTTAACTCTGTGGAATCTCAGGATAAAAGGCAGAACGAATCTGGGTGTTGTTGAATGAAACTTTACATTTAAAATTTGATTCGCAAAGCAAAAACCACAAAAAAAAATCATTCATATTGTCTATTGGTTTTCTCCTATATAACTGCGCTACTTTTTATGTTTAAGAAATATTTGGAACTCTCAGCCAAATCAATAGGAAAACAGGCAAGCAAAACAAAAAAGATATAATGCTATAGAAAAAATGCAAAACTTGATAACAATTACCGCATTTCCCGGTTGGTAAACGCTACAAGTGGTGAAACACAACCTGTAATTATTTAGGTATTTTTTCGGAAAAATATTTGAGGATAAAACAGCTTATCGTACTAGCAAGTCCAAGTCGCCAACTTTGAAGTGTCATTTAACTTTTTGTCACAGCTTATTATCACATTTTGGAAGTATTATCAGATATTTTTCAGGAAAAAATGCGTCTTACCAGCCGGGGAGATAGGGTGAACATTATCAGAAAAGCTAAAATGTCCCTGCTTATTTAGCTTTTGAACTAGCATTTGCATATGTCATTGTGTGGACAAACCGCTCGTCAACAAAACTGGAAATATTTTTCCATTACATCAATTTTGCAGATAAATCCTATCTCCTTCATCCGATGAAATAAGAATCTTAAAATTAAAGAAAAAAAAAAAGAGTGAATCTTTTTTTTTAAATTAGGAATAAAATCAACTTTCATTTTTACATGCATTAAATTCAATCACAGATCTATTGTTAAGGAATAAATATCAAATGATTTATCTATCTTTATCGATTTTTTATGCCACAGATTTTTGAGTACTCTTTTTTTTAATTATTATTATTATTATTATTATTATTATTATTATTATTATTATTATTATTATTATTATTATCATCATTATTATTATTATTATTATTATTATTATTATTATTATTATTATTATTATTATTATAGACTTGATAAAATGTATATCATATGTGGGAAGGATAATTTTTTCATATTGTCTGATATCACTTGCTTGGAAGAAGCAACTATTGCTTGCATGGATGGATTTAGTATTACTTTGTTAATAAACCAAGATGATAATATTCGATCGATGTAATGAAAATGTTCTGAAACGAAGAGGAAAACGAATACATTAAATTTGAAACAAAATTTATTTAAATCAAAGTAACAGCGACACAGCAAAATCTGTAGATGGTTTTAAAAAAATATTCCAGGAAGGTACAACTGAACAATTTATTGACAATCTTTATTGGTGGTGTACTTATTTTGGTCGTATAAATCCTAATGACCTAAAATGGTTGATACTGCTCTTGAGTGGATCTGGAATTCCTCAGTGGTGGGAATAAAGTTTGTTAAAATTATGATGACAGAAAGAATGGAAAAGTACTCTTAAAAAATTCACCTAAAACTGGAAGAGAGATACTTCGATCAGTGATTATTCCCCTCAAATTAACATTTGAATTTCCTGTTATGAGTGTAAGAGTTAAATCAAATAAACAGCGACACAGCAGCAAAATCTGCAAATGAATAAAAAATCATATATTCCAAAAGGTACAATGGAACAATTTATTATTGACAATCTTTATTGATCGCGTACTTATTTGGCTCGTACAAATTGTTAAAAACTGATCATTGAAATTCGATGTTTTTTTAGAACTGGTTGGAACGAGGAGCAGGTGTAAAAAAAAATTTAAAAATGAAAGAAACAGTCTAGCAAAAGGTACGACCAAAAGAGAAAGGATTCCAAAATTCATGCATATGACAAAAAGACAAAACAAACCAAACACTTTTGATGAAAATTTTCTCCTCGCTCCTTGTATCAACGATATTTTTTTTCTTGTCTTACAGAAATGCAATGTGTTTTGTAAAAAGAACGTTAAATGTTTTAAGAAGCGTCCTGTTATGTTTGGCCACTCTCTTTGTTATTAATGTTTTCCTCTTTCTGTTTTTGTTTTGTATTTTGTTATGCTCTAGTTTTTTGTTATAAAGTTGAGAGTATTCCTTTATGTAGGCATTATGATATATAAAGTAAGCCTTCAAGATTCAAATATTTAATTCTTCTTTTTCATTCATACGAAATTTTGACTGGATGTCACAAATATAATGTCAGACTTGTCCCAAAATCAATGCTAGTTCTACCTAAGGGAGATAACTGTACGATAGTTGGTTTGAGTAGAAATGTAATGGTAATTTGAGAGAACTCGCAATAATTTTGGGACGAACCGGATGTTACATTTGTGACACCATGTATTTTGAGAATAAGGGGCGATCTCTTTTTCAGGTTGATTCACGAGAAAAATTTGCTGTTCACTATTCAATTCAGGGCGTCTTAAAATAGAGGACGGACCCCTACCTGCTCTAGGAAAGGAATTGCGTAAATATTAGCGAGGGTCGCAGAAGTGAAGGTTAATTATGTAACTTGAGATTTCTTCTATTATCAGTATAAAAAATCTATTCCTCTTGGTACTTATTATAAAATCACTAAATTTTACTCATAAGAATTTCTTTTTAAAATTAATTTTGTTTTCGGTATGTTTTAGTAATTTAATTGAAAAGTTATTTTCTTTTCGTATTAAATCAAATAAAACTTATTATAGAATACAGATGAGATGCAATTTTGATAAGTTTCTCCTTTTTGGTTTGTGTTTCTATGTTTAGTTAGAGTTTTATTACGACTAAAGACGAATATAGAATCCTAGTGCATATTGCTTTATGACGATAACCAAGGGGTTGCAAGAATATTTCGTCCCATCTAGGAGGGGCCCACAATGAAGAAGGTTTGATAGATCCATTTTTTTAGCACAAGAATTTGAATTGTTCTTACAAAGGAAAAATAAAAATTTTCTTTGAATTCTGGTTAGTGCTGCATTGAGCATTTTGCTCTTCAAATTTGTAATATTCAACGAAATAATGATCGAAGAAAGTTTAAAATTAGTAAAACATGAAATTTTGAATTTCTTTTATTCCTACAAATTTCAATTTATGTAAAAATGGCTTTAGCGCACATCTATCATATATATATATATATATATATATATATATATATATATATATAGATAGATAGATAGATAGATAGATAGATAGATAGATATAGCAGCATTACTATTAACGTTAACATAATCATTTTATATCTCTAGCCACTGCAAAAATGACCCAATACCCCTTTTTTTTATAATTATCTTAACTATACAGGAACATACCAAACCCAGAATGATTAAACTAACCACCAAGGTCATGTGCAAGTGAACCCATACACTTGGAAACAGGTTTGATAAAGAATGAAATATAATTAAGAAAAACATATAACAAATAGATTATGTTTCAACAACATTCTTATGAGAAAAATGCCGACAGTATCTTCAGCTAATCAATAGCTTATAACTGACAATGAACAAAGTATCTCCACTATTTGAAACAGAAAAAAACAAAAACATGAGAAACATTAACCAACAACTAAACAAAGGAAAGGAGATAAAAAATAGGTATATAAATATAATAAGAAAAACGTCCTGCACCCTAGAAAAATAGACTTTCGACCCCAAAACGTTATAAATAGGAACTGAAATAAATCGAATCATTCGCGTGAAGAAGCATAAACAGGGCAGAAACACAAATGTGTTTGTGTAGAGATTCTTTTATATCAATATATATATATATATATATATATATATATATATATATATATATATATGCATATATATATATACATATTATATATATATATATATTTATGCATGTATGTATGTATGTATATATATATATATATATATATACGTATATATACATATATATGTATATTATATATATATATGTATGTATATATATATATATATGTATATATATATATATATATATGTATGTATATATATATATATGTATGAATGTATGTATGTATGTATATATATATATATGCATGTACATATGAGCATATGTTTGCGTGTGTATCTATGTACACATATTTGTTAGCGTTAGCATATCTAAATACAGACGTACACACACACACACACACACACATATATGTGTATGTATGTGCGTATGTGTATAAGCATACTCTTACCAATATGCAAATCTATTCCATCTCTGACACACATACTCTCTCTCTCTCTCTTTATACATATATATCTGTATATGTGTATGTCTTCATTTTTATGCCTAGACACATCTTCATACAAATGTACACACACGTATATATATATATATATATATATATATATATATATATATATATATATATATATATATATATATATATACAAATTCTTATTTCTGTGTGTGACTTTGTATGTAATGAATGCATAAGCATATTCCCCCATTGTAATGTTGTCTTTTTGTTTGTTCTTCATGAAAAAAAATGTTTTTGTGAATGTAAATTTATGCGTCTTCTGTTCCAGAACTTTTACAAATTGCTTTGCATTTATTTAAACCGTAAATGTCAAAAATGTGCATGAAAACCCAGTGACTTTTGCATTGAATTTTCGCTTTATTGATCAACTAAAATGCTGTGTCGCTCATACGCAGGAAGGTATACCCTAGAAAGAAAAAAACAAAACGAAAAAAAAAAAAACTCACATTAATGATTCGAAGTTATTGGAAATCATGAGATCTTTGTTTTAATTCGTTATGTTTTGATTTTAAGGACTACTTTTTTAAAATTTCATTTTCCATATCTGAAGGCCGTATGAAGACAACTAACACAGTAACATTTAGGTAAAGATCAATCTATAGAGAAATATTGAAATTGGACTCATGAATACCATCATGGAACGCAAGTCTCAAATTCATTGACAAAACATGTGGTATCAAAAAGTGCAGTTGGTACAAAAAGGGTTAATATTTTCTCCCAAATGCTTACAAAATCAAGTTTTTAATTGAAAGCTTTGTTTGCCCTTTTGAAATCGATTCGCAGTAATTTTTCTATTAGAGATTTTCTATTAGAGTGCGATGTCCGTATCCAGTTAAATCACTTACATTCAAGGGAAAATTTGGGGGGTACAAATATGAAAAACAAAGAAAAGTAACGCCCGATTTGTCCCAAAAATGACGCCGATTTCAAGGGAGACAACTATCAAATTACATCCGAATTACTCTCCAAAGTGACTATCAAATAGTTGCTTCCCTTAGATACAACCGGCGCTGATTTTGGGACAAATTCATTTACTTTTGTGACAGCATGTAATTTACAGCTATTCAAATCTAAGCTTTCATATAGTATAATATGATGTCGAAATTAATTTTGCCTAAAATTCAATTTTGTGTTCAAATAAAGCAGACTATTATTTATCTAAAGCGGTCAAATTTACTGCCATGTAAAGCATAAATTCGTAGTAATCTATATTTTTACAATGTTGTCGTAATTCTTTTTCTTTTACTTTTATATAACTTGAAAGCTGCATATGAAGCAAAAGCCAAGCGCATGCACTTCTTTGAGGGAAAGTTGGCTTCGTCCAACAATCTACTACGTCAGGGCTTCTCAATGTTGGGGTTGAGACACCTTCGGGGGTTGCGTAGATATTAATGCAGGTTTCAGAAAAGAATTGAAAATCTGTTTTGAAGAATAACCTTATTAGTATAGTTATCTGAATATCTTGTAAAATCTATAAAAAAATATACTCCTTCTGGTGCTTATTGTAAAATGGTTCGATGCTATTCAGTAATTTTCCAATTATAAACTTCGATCTCATTATGTTTTAGTAATTCATTACTTGAAAAGTAATTATTTTTTTACACTAAACGCTTAAAAACATAGATTATGAATACGTTGCAATTTTTGATAATTCTTTGGTCCTTGTTTCTATGTTTAGTAACTTTTAGATAACGACTAGAGACTAATATGAAAATCTTAATACCTATTGCATAATAATGAGTGACGGGCCGAGAAAGAATTGCCTCATCAAAACTGGTCACGATTGAAAAAACTTTGAGAAGCCTTGATCTATGTCATCTCAGCAGGACGATAAAATGGACAACCTGTTGTCAGATATACTTTTATTTTGCTGTGCCTCCTTGCCTCTACGGTAAAAAAGCGACTTGTATCGGCTACAATAATACGTCCAAATCCTTATCATTCTCCCTCAAAATATGTATAATATTCGAGAATATTTGTTTTACATTTTCTCTTTTCCTTTTTCCGAACAATCATCTATTTCTCACCAAATTATAAGAGGAATACCTGAGTAATTCACAATAAGCTAATCATTAAAACTAACTTTTCCAATGGCAGACAATAGAGGATATTCCCCAATATTAGCTTGAGGTAGTTGGACCTTGAAACACTGATCGCAAATTAAATTGGTTTTCAATAAATACATAGTACACAATCAGCGAACAAACGGAATAAGATGACATGAAGTAAATCATAAAATATATAGAAAGACCTTAGGAAAGATACAAAAATCCCATGACTTGTGTAAGCATCTAGATATAAAAATGATAATAAGGATACAGCAGACCTCCACTAATCTGGCACCATCGGAACCTGAAGAATGCCGAACCACAGAAGGATCTCCTCTAAGCAATATCGTCATAATACCTTTAAAATATCATGTACATCAGTACAAGTTAGTAATAAGAGAATAGAAACTATAAATCCGGCCTTTGTTTTTTCATGAAACACTCTTTCGTATTGTTTCATCAAACATCCAAACAGTTCAACAGTTACACAAAACTTGAACGACTTTATCGATACTTTATCTGGTTCTGTTTTTTTTTTTTAGGGTCAAGAGATATTTTTCATCGCTAATGTGCAGTGTTTTCGTCTCACAGCTCGGGAATCATTTCATTTATTCACAAAAGTGAAAGCTTGAATTAATTAAGAGTAATAATAATCTGATCTCATGTAAGCAAGACCATGCACAGCAGGTTGGTGCAGTAACCCGGGAAATTAGAAATTACAGTGGCCGGGGAAATTTGAAATCAGTGCCGAATTAGTAAAGGAACCGGATTAGACGCAGCCAAACTAGTGAAGGTCTACTGTAATGAGAATAGTTTCGATTCAACTACGTCTTTTACTGCTACTACTTGTCTCCTTTGCATGTTTGTTACATTATGATATATAAAAAAATACATCAAATTCCTAATCTTGCCAACAATCAAAATGATACATAATGTAACAATACTAAATCGCATTCAAAGAGTAGATAAAGCGGTAGAAAGTAGAAATACAGACGCCAAACCAGAGATTCTACATGTAGATTTATGTGAAAGAGCCATGATAACTTATAGGTCTGATAAAATGCGTAAATAGAGATAACTTTCCGGAGAGCTGATATTGAATTCATCGGATTCTTTTTATTATTTATTCATTTTACCCTTGGTCTTTCATTTCATTTAGAAAACAAAAACAAAAACAAAAAAACAAAACAAAAAATCATAACAAAAAATCAAAACAAAAAAAAAACAAACAAAAAAAATGATTGGATGAAATCATTCATTAGAACAGTGGTTCTCAACCTTTTATTTCTTTGCAGAACCCTTAAGGCGCTTAAAAATGTGTGGACCCCTTAAGAGTTTTCATGTTTCTTAGTTGATAAAAAATGGAATTTTATATGAGTTTGGCGATTTTTTTCGTCAGGTGTGGATTTCCAGTATGTACGCCCTTGGAGTGCGTAGGCATGTTTACTGAAAGTATATCTTCATCAGTTCCATCATACGAAATTATACATATTTCACTGCAGCCTCTTGAAATATCGAACTTAGTTCAAGGATCCCAAGTGATATTTCTGTAGACCCTCCCCTAAGGTGTCTGCAGAAACCCAGTTTTGGAACAGAATTAATTGAGCTTTTTTTTCATGCGACAGTTTGGTCCATATCCAGGTCTCTATCATTCAAGTATAAAGAAAGATAGATAGCAACAAACATACATATATCATATACGGAGGAAATCTCCAAAATTAACATCCTGCGATGTCTGGACATTTCTCCTTTACTAAACACTGTAAATATCTTTCCTAATTTTTTCTAATTGATTTTAAAGTTAAGTTGAATAAACATATAGAGATAACTGCACGAATAAATACATACCTCACGAATAATAATAATAATAATAATAATAATAATAATGATAATAATAATAATAATAATAATAATAATAATAATAATAATAATAATAGTAATAATTGCAATAATAATAATAGTAATAATTGCAATAATAATAATGATAGCAATAATAATAATAATGATAATAATAATAATAATAATAATAATAATAATAATAATAATGATAATAATAATAATAATAATAATAATAGGACATATTTTTAGAGATTTATGAGCATCGATGAAATTAACCTTTCATATATCCAATGATAGATTACGCTGTTATTTTTTATTTCATATTGTTACTAAACTTCGTGCTAAGTCGGGGATACGCCAAGGAAAGATGGAAAATGTAGGCCCCAATTCGGACTGTAAAATAGGTAAGCTGAACAAAAAACGTATGACCTATATATAGAGTACATTATGTTCATACAAATAACTGACCAAAATTTCAAACGTCAAATAGTTCATAAAAACTTATAGCGAGCAATGCTATTCAAAATGTGTAAAAAAACAATAGAGTACAGCACAGATACAAGAAGCAGTTAATAGTTCAGTACATTCTTATTTATTCGGAATCTATCTAAATGATCTTTTATTAATCTCCTTTAGATTATTGATATATTGTATTGAAGCTCCCTAGTTTGACTCACTTCACAATAACAATTTTCTCTACAAGCAAGAGTAGATTCTCTTGAAATCCTTAGGTCTTTACCAATTGGCCTGCTAGCCACTTTATGTTTTCTCCTGCGTATATTCCAGTAAATATAATCATAGGACTTGAGGGAACGGAGCGATTTTGTGATCCGGCAGATATTATTTCATTGTTTTTTTTTTCTCGGCATAATTTTTGTTTTGCTTGCTCTTGAACAATTTTCAAATATATTTTTCAAATCTGACATTAATTTTGTTTATGAAAAAAATAAAATAACGGAATAAATATGTGTGTGAATCATTTGGATAAAAAAAAAGTATTGAAAGAAAAAGTGGAGGAGAGAGCAAGAAAATCAATATACATATACATGTCTCACAATATATATATGTATAAATATATGTACGTATGTATAGGGTGTCACAAAAGTAACGCCGGATTGATTGATAAATATATGCCAGTTCTAAGGGGAACAACTCGTCTAAATGATTAGCTAGGGTTTCAATATTTCTGGTGATTTAAGGCATACCAAGTTGCTTCCCTTTGATGGAGTTAGGTTAATTTCAGGACAAATCAGGCATTACTTCTGTGACACCCTGTATATAGTTAAATATGAGAAAAAATATCAATTAAAATGCTTATTACATGAATTTATTATGAGCTCCTTGGGGTGATGCAATGGCCTAGATGGCGCCAAAAAAAAAAAAGAAGAAGGAAGAGGAGGGGAATTTATTCAAACTGATGATGATTATTATGATGATTATGATGATGATGGTGGTGGTGATGCTAGTGGTAGTGGTGGTGTTGGGGAGAAAGTGGATAACAATTTTGTTGATTATGACCTGTCATAATCAAATATGACTTTGTTTAAAAAATGAAGACATTTAGTGCGAATAGACATTTTAATAAAAAAAAACTTACCAAGTAAAAAAAGCTTCAGCTGAATTATCTCTTTTTATTGAATGCCGCATTTTACAAATAAGAAAAAGACTGCAATTTTTTCTATGTGTTTTTAAAACAAAATATGTTTCTACGTTCTTACGCACATACATATATGTGTCAAACATACAAACAAACATTAATAAATGCATACAAACACATATACAAATACAAACGAATTATATATATATATATATATATATATATATATATATATATATATATATATATATATATATATATATATATATATATATATACATAGTTTTCTGATATATGTACATATACATAGTTTTCTGCTGATGGAAGGATTAGGTTATGTGTGTATGCACATATCTATCTATCTATCTATCTATGTATATATATAATTTTGGCATGTCAAAACAAATATGGATGTTCTAATTTCACTAAGGGGAAAGCAATGTTGATAAAGATGTATATATGTTTATACACACAATGTAATTGCATCTAAAACTTGAATCTGCATGCAAGAATATACGTGTATATGATTACTATCCGAGTATATGCTACTATTTCTTTGAGTATTTATGTACACATGCACTTGTGAGAAATGATATTTTCAAATGTATGGGTATGTGTATATGTAGGTGCGCGCGAGTTTCAATTTAATTTATTATGATATTATTATATGATGGTTATGATATGATATTATTTTTATTTCATTATCTGATGTAATATGTATATTATATATATTACGATAATATTATATATTATTTAGGATAAATTCAAGAGAATTCAATGGCATACACGTGTTGTGGAATCAATAAACTTTTAAAAATGAACGGAAAATTAAACACAGTCATATACATGCATGTATACATACATATATACATGAATACACACACAGAATAATAAACCAATTACACACCAGCTATTGGATAACTGATGAGTATTTAGATATATAAAATATACACATGCGTTCATGCAATAAGTGTGTTCTCCCAGAGACATATGAGTATCTGTGTATGTGTATGATTAGAATATCGTGATCAATCTGGACGGAGAGAATAGATACATTTTCGATTGTGTAAATATATAGATTATATAAAATATTCACATTTGTACGCAGACAAATAATAAGAAAATATTCATACATTCATATTTGAAACTATATATACATGTGCATGTTTTCGTGTTTTGGGAAACATTACATATATGTGAATATACATGGACGCACACACACACACACACACACACACACACACACACACACACTATATATATATATATATATATATATATATATATATATATATATATATATATATATAAATATATATATATATATATATATATATATATATATGAATATATATATATATATATATATATATATATATATATATATATATATATATACACACAAATTATATCTGTGAATATGAATTTGGGGTGGTTGATTGTTCAATTTTTCAAATGTGGCCATATATATATATATATATATATATATATATATATATATATATATATATATATATATAAACACACACACGTCTGTGTATATATGTGCATATGTATATGCATATATATATATGTCTGTACATATGTGCGCATATTTGTATATATATAGTATATATATATGTGTGTGTGTGTGTGTGTGTGTGTTTGTTTGTACTTCTGAATTAGTATGCATGCATAACATTTGCTTGCCCTTGATCTTCTCTCTCTCTCTCCCTTTCCATCCATCTTTCTCTAAATCGTGCGCATACACACGCATATATATATATATATATATATATATATATATATATATATATATATATATATATATATATATATATATATGTGTATGCATAGATATTATGCGTGCGTATATTCACATGCATCTGATTTTGTGATAATAAACACATAAAAATTAACTGTACATTGATATATCAAACTTTTAATATATGTACATATATATATTCATATATGTACATGTGTATGTACGTATGTATACATTCATATATATATACATATATGTATATATATATGCATATATATATGTATATATATCTATATACACACACATATGCTCATATATATGTATTCATATATATGTACGCTTACAATCATATATGTATGTACGTATAGGTTTATTCGTGTATGTGTGTCTGAAACAATTACATAGACGCTATTTAGCGAAAATCAATCTGATTTCTACTGCAGCTACGTTAAAACAACCATACACAAATGAAACCGAGAAGAACATATTTCTAACTTAAATAATGCCAAAAAAAAGAAAAGAAAAAAATGACTATGTAATGAAAGCATCAGTTACAATTAAAAGGAACACCTTATAACATATAAGAATTGAATGAATCTTGAATTGTGTCTTATATATCTGTCTATCAATCTTTCCTTGTACAAGTGTGGAAGAAATTGGAAGATGGAATTATCTCTTACTATGGTTTAAATCTATTTATATGCTGTCGCTGATGCCATTTCAATGTAGGAAATTATTAAGAAAACAATTATTGACTTGGATTTACCGGTTGAAACTTTTCAGAGTTCTACAAGAAAAGACAAAAGGAAATAAAAGAGGAAAAAAAAAAGGCATACAAGCCAACAATTAAAAAAACAAAAAAACAATACAAAACAAACTGTAACATGAAAAGAAAAAAATGAAAAGAAAGAAACATAGAAAGAAAAAAAAGATAAAAAATACTGTGGGGAAAATCCATAATTTTTGTTATTATTTTTTGTTTAAAGAACAGGTAACAAATTGAGGACTTGGAGGTAGGTAAATTACAAGCTTGTCAAATTACTTATATAAAGACAAAAAGGGGACGAATATTAATCTTTTCAATTCCAAACCACAAAAAAAAGCAAAATGGAATTTTACAGACAAAAAAATAAAGATATGTTTATTCTTTACCCTTTGCTTTGATGAGAATAATTTACTGTGGCTGGCAGATCACAATAAAACAATGGTGTACACATATTCTGGCATTTGCTTTTTCCTTTTGAAAAAAGTTTTGACTTGCACTTGCAATTGTGCATATGTTCAAGCACATTATTACTCTTCTACGTATTTTTTGTTATTCATTCATCCCCATTCGGCTCATTTTGGGCACCGTTTCTTTTACAGTTTTCGAGATTTATGTTTACAAACAGTTCAGAGCAGGCCTTCCCAAAGTGGGTGTTGCGTAAAAATTCCGTCGGTCACGAATGCAATAAAGAGTGAAACCTTTTTTCTTAATTCAATCTATACTCTTGCTCTAAGATCATTATTCGCTGAACATCGCATTTTTTCCTGCAGAAGAAAATGATCGATATTCGGTCAAGAACATTGAGATTGACTTAAGACCAGCATTAACAAGTACAAAGCCAAGAATTGATTTGTTGTGCCAAGATGGGCAAGCACATTCTGCATGCAATTTTTTTTTCTGTTCTAAATAAATATATAGAAATTGAGAACATTTTTAGTTTTTATTGTTTTTGTAAAAAAAATTGATGAGGGCTGCGATAGATTTTTTTAGCAAAGTTGGGTGTGCGTCTCGACAAATTTCATTTAAGAAAAGGGGTTGCAATTCGAAATTTTGGGAAGGCCTGGTCTAGAGGAAAGTTTTTGTTTCGCTGAACTTGACCCTGTTTCCGCCAAGCGTATTGGAACACTGACGGGCCTTCAACTAATGAGTGAGCAGGAAAATCAACAAACTGCTGTTGTGGCGCCATCTCACGTTGAGTTTATTTTTAGGAGATGCACGTGGTGCTTTTTTTTTATTTAAAAAGAAAACTAATTTTTTTCTGGTTATTTCTAACCCTCTAAAACATTTTTTGGGTTTGTTTGTGTGTGTTACCCTAATGGCTCAAATATAGGGATATGTATAAATTATTGAACATATCAATTTCAATGTGCTCCCCCTCTCTCTCTCTCTCTCTCTCTCGCACACTTTCTTTCTCTCTATATCTATCTATCTATCTATCTATCTCTCACTCCCTACACACACTTACACCCCATACACATATGTATACACACACGCGGTGTAGAAAAAATAATGCTCGATTTATCCAAAAATTAACCATTAGCCATAAATGTTTCAACTAAAGGAAGCCACTATGTATGTATAAATATCATAAAAACTAGAACATACCCGTCAACAATGACGGAGTTATTTATGTATGGATTGGCAGAAAAAGAGCCAAACACCCATGTATTAAGTAATTTAATAATGAAAAAAAAATTATGATAATTTCTGTGGAAAAATAATTACATGACATATTTCAAGCCCAGACAACTGATAGATGCATTTTTGTATCAGTAGATATTTTTTTACGAGCTTTTTCTAATGATAATATTTGTTGTCGAAACAAAACATGATTTGTCAAGAAGGAAAACTAGAAAAATAGATTGTTAATGGTTTTTTAGAAAAAAATGAGATGAAATTTATTATGAAAAAGAGAAGTATTGGTTGAAGAAAGAAATGTGAAACGTCTACGGCAGAATAGATCTATATTCGTATTTCTTTACATCTGTGTTTTAGTCATTGATTAGATGTTTACTTCTACTTAAATTGAATCTATTTTGATTGAAAAAAAAACTTGAATTCCCTGAGAATTTTATCAATATTTATGAGACTTTTTGATTCATTTCAAAAATTAAATTAGTATTATTGTCCGAATTCTTCAGGATAGCAAGTAATGATAACTGCTGAAGATTCGTAAGTTCTGCGAGAGCCATAATTAAAAACCAACTTTGAGAAATCTATCATTTATTCAACTTACTATTCACTGAAAAAAATCGATTATTATTTATTCTGTTCGTCTGGCATTAGGAAATGAAAAAAATGAAACTGACACGAAAGTAAAAATTGCACAACAAATTAAAATAAAATACGTACAAAATCAAATTACACAATTAGTATGGAAGGAACAAATAAATAATCCACACTCTTACCCTTTATATTTCAATTTAAACAGTTACTTTTTTTTCTTATAATTTGAAACATTTCGTTCTGAAATCAATAGCTTTCTCCACTCAGTACAGTAGAAAAATGGCCTTTTGGAAACAGGCCAATTAGCCAATGAAATCATCCCATTGAGAAATGTCCATTTTTGCCTTATTCCATATAATCTCTTCGACATGATAATTGGATGGGATAATGAATAAACTTTATTGCAAATATGCCTATTGTATGTTTACATATCTTCGACTGAAAATGCTTCATCAGTTGATTTCCTTGGGACTACAATTAATTTTTGAACAAATCGAGCGTTACTTTTGTGAAACCCTATATATATATATATATATATATATATATATATATATATATATATATATATATATATATATATATATATATATATATATTCAAAAGTATGTTTAACCCTCCAGTTGTCCGTCGTTTTTCGCCTTTCGTCGGATATTTTTAACATTTCTCGAAGTCAATGTACCACGAAAAAAGTTATTTTCTATGAATTATCTGGTTTTTTTTTAAGAAACCGTTACGCGCTTTAGATGCCTGAACGTTTTGCTCGCAACAAGAGAGTTATTTCGTATCAAGATCCAGTTGTTAGCATCGCTCAGTTCTACTAAAAGAATTTTCTTTTGTTTTCAATTTTAAGTGTTTTCAATCCATTTGATCCCCAAACCATCCGGAGATCCGTTGGTTGTTGGGAGAAAAATTTATGGTTTTACCGGTGGTACTATTTATAACTTAATGATGAAATGGGCACTTCTTTCTTCCATTTTTACAGGGCTGCTGCTCACATCGATTGTTTTCTCTTCTACGATACCAACGACCACGAACATAACCATAACCCAAACTCAAACCCTAACCATTGAAGTTTTTGAATTTTCAAATCATTTTCTTTTCTTTGGGGACCAATTTAACACCAATGAGAGCCATATCTCCGTAAAATGGCAGAAAGATGGGACTGTTTTATCATTGCAGTTGCATTGTAAATAAAATCTCCTTGTGAAATCTTCAAATATATATTTAAAACTAATTTCAGGACGCTTTGTGAATTTAATGAAATGAAAGCACACAAAATTGGAAGAAAGCAAGTTCTAGCAGAACTGTGTGTGGCCAAATGACGGATCTTGACTTTTCCTTTGTCAGACTCCAGTCGTGTTGGACGTTGACTTTCTCACCGTATCAAGAACAAGAACAATTCTCACCTTAATCAAAGCTGAAAACTGATGTGTAAATTCATATTCAATGAGGGTTTTTTTTCTACCAAATGAGCCTATATATTAAAGAAAATTTATCATATAGATACTGACGGACTTACTTCATTCCGATAAAAAAAATTGTTGATACTAAAAATATATATCTTTATAATTTTCTATTGTTATATATGTACAATACAAAAGTTGCAGCAAATATCTTCAGTCGAAATTGACGCCGGAGTGGAGCTTCATCCTGCAACAACCAATCTTGTTTTTCAACTCTGTGCAGCACACATACACATTATATATATACATATATATATATATATATATATATATATATATATATATATATATATATATATATATATATATATATATATATATATAGAGAGAGAGAGAGAGAGAGAGAGAGAGAGAGAGAGAGATAGATAGATAGAGATAGAGAGATATGAATATTCACGTAGGTGCATATACTCAGGTAAAACATTACTTCCCAAAGTTCGTTTTTAAGCCAATATATCGCAATAACGAAAAAAATTCAAAAAAGCAAAGTGTGTTCATTGACATAGCAAAATTGGTTAACAGTTTTAGATTAAAACTAATCATCAACGATTTATTCATTTTACTTTGTTGTTCTTTTATAGTGATCGATTTTGTACCAAGCCAGACGATTTTGGTTTCTGAAGGAGAAATTTCAATATCTGATACGAAACATGTGCGAGATTTACAGACGAATACATTTTATACAATATCGTGGTAAGCCAAGATAAACATTGGAACATTCATTGCAGTGTGAAGAAAAGTATACAATATGTACATAAAAAACACACATCGAATAAACGCATTTATTCAACGTCTCCGACATAGACCCTAGTCTTAGTGATGGTGTAATAAACACCATTGTTTTTTTTTTAAACTGATTTTTTACATTTGTTGATGGCACAACACATTCCGGTTATCTATTCCACAATTCCATAATCCTATTTCCTGGTAACTAAAAAAAAATCTTCTAATATCTAATCTACTTCTTTTCGATTCCACTGTATATTCATGGTCTTTCAGTACCTTGTACCCCTCTTTGGTAAAAAATACTTTAGAATTCACTAGTTATACACCATGAATGATCTTAAACATTTCTATCAAGTCTACCTGATCTCTTTTTTGCCAACGATGCCAACCTAAAACTTTTTCAACCTATCTTCATATCTCATACTTCTTTGATATTGTTATTGACAAAGTTGCTCGTCTCTGGACTTTTCCTAAAATATCTTTATCCTTCTTTATTTACGGTGACAAGGCTTGAACACAGTATTCAAGGTGCAGGCAGACATACATCTCATATAATATAAGGATTTATTCCTTGTCTAAATAAGTAAAAGTATCAGCCCCAATACTCTGTTATACTGTTACCAAGATCATTTTCGGTATTTACAATATTTAATATATTTCCATTCAAACAGTAATCTTAACTTGGATTATTGTTTCCTGCATGTAGTGACTGACGTTTATCCGCATTAAAAGATTACCATTCTCTTGACCATGGTGTTCAAGTACTTAGTTTTTCTTGAACTCAAACTTGGTAGCTCAGCATTGGAACAATTTTATATTATTTCATTCATTAAGATTCTTTCCGGTAAATCATAAATAAATTGTAAAACTAGTTCTGGTCCCTATAGTACGCCGCTACTTACCCATCCCCAATCAGACTTGATACCATTAACTCTAATCTCTGTTTTCTGCCCCGTAAGAAGTCTTTTACCCATCAGATTACCTCACCGAAAAGTAAAATCTCATCAGAGTATTTCCGAATTAGTCATCGACGATTGAATAGGAAATCTTAGGAGTAACAAATATGTCCAACAAATTACAAGAACTTATGATATGTTCGTTTGGATTTTTTTTTGTTCATTACTATATATACTGTACAGTACTTTTGACGGAACGAGATTTCTTTAAAAGAATGTTTTATATTTAATGTTAGACCTGATGCAAAAAAATGAAAACAAAAAGTACAATCGACAAGTGTAAACGAGGTTAAAGCGATTGGTAATTGTTATCAGCACAGATTGTTATTAAACTGTCATGACCCCTATAGGGCGAATGAATCGATGAATAGAATGATATATATGTAGATATACTAATCACAAAATAACATTAAATAGATAAATTCAAAGGTTTGAATAAAAGAAAAAACAATTTAAAAAAATACTTGAAATAATAAATAGTTTGAGGCTAAAATATGGGACACAAAGGAAAAATGTGAAATGTTCCTGTGTCTGCTAAACTAATAATAGAGATGAACATCTGGGATAAAATAAATCAACTGATTAAGTTAAATTCTGAAACCCATAACGAGTGATCCCTGAATCCACCTACTTGATAAGGAAAGAATCCAGATGACGTAAAATGAAAGATTGTCATGCGGGCAATTTTTTCATAATCACGCAAATTTTGGAAACGTAATTTTTTTTCTGAAAGTTTAATCATGGTAGAATATACTGGCATGCACAGGTTTTTTGAAGGACATTGCCTATCTTTGTCTCGGTAGCCAGCAATAATCACGTGGTCACTCTCTCGAGAAATCATAATTTTGAGAAAGGCCTGTGCCTAATTTCTACCCTACACAATTGGGGTCCCGACCATAGTTTCATTATTCTATTGTTTGCATTTCTTCCATCACCAGAATATTTTCGTGAGGTAGATTGTTTTTCTGTGCCTACGTCTTAACCAGCTCTTTACTTGACCTTCAAGAACCACTCTTATCTGTCGGAAATACAGTTTTTCTTGTAGCTTTATTGCTATATAATCATATAATCTTGATCATAGTCAACTCGAGTCTGATTCAAATGATGGAGAATATTTCTATATATCCTTGAAAAAAATGATCATCAGCCAAGCCTCTCAAGATCATGCCAGTTGGAATTCATTCACACCAATACCAAACACGCTATCATTCTCCCCGATCTTACTCATCTTGGCTATCTCAATTACAGTGGGAACAAAGTTTATTAGATTCATTCCGAAACGTTTATTTCAACATCCGTATACACCTTCAAAATTTCCCAAATTATCACAAATGATTTTTGTATACAATTTTGAAAATGTTCAATCTTGTTCCAATATGTTTTTTTTTGTTGATTTCCGTACATTTTATTTCTGTTGACCAAATTCAGTAAAGCGATATAATAAGTTTAAAGTAGGCTCTTTTAAACGTATTGGATACTTTTGCACTCACCACTCGATATATATGTCAGAGGCAATCTGGACTTGCTAAAGTTTACGTCATGAGAGTTTGAAATTACAGGAAATTCATGATATATCTTTGCAGCATATCGGATTGCAAATCTCAAGCCATCGTCGGATAATTCGAATTGATTTTACTGTGACCGAGTTACAAGAATACAGAGTAAAGAGATAGAATTTTGGATACCGCTGTCTGACACTTGACACGCAAGATCTCAATTCAGTGACCTTAAAATAAACTTTCATTTAGATTGGAATCAGTCCGGTTCATTTTGTTGCTCATTATCCTTAATTCTTGAGTTTGCAATGTACTCTCAGGTTCAAGTGTGACCTTTTCTTATTGCTACCTTTATTTTGTTACCGTTGCATTGCATAAACCGATTGTTTAAGATTCAAATTTGCTAAAAGGTCATCGTAAAATTGCTTAGGGCAAGCTGGTCATCAGGGGCTCTTGGCTGACATCACAGAGAAAATATTAAGATTACTTTGCAGGGTTGTTTTGATGTGACGAATGTATTCAATATTTGCAATTAGTTATAAGTGGAATCTCAACTCAATTCTTAAAAATATCCTATTCAGAAAAATGGGGCTAGGAAGATTGTATAGCGCCAATCTTGCAAGTAGAGATTGTTGTCAAACTCCAGTCCAAGTCTGGAGTTGATTTTGTTCTTCTACTGTAACAAGAAGAAACAGAATAATCCACACAAAATATAAAAAAGTCAGAATTAACATTCCCATTACATGATTTAAAATCACGATCAACTGATTGGTAGACAGACGTCTTACGTACTGAACTAAATTGCATTCTAATAAATAGATACATTTATACAGAAATGCACCGTTTTTATAATTTTTATTCCTTCACGGACTGTATTTCATATGAGCCTAAATAAGGGTCAATATAAAACATATCGGAGAGACTTGAAGACTCTTAAAGAAAATTAAATCCCAGTAAGATATATGTCAAAGACTCATCAATGGTAATTCTATTCAAGGCTGAAAAGAAAATGCAGGCCTGCATCTTCACAAGAAATTATCCATATTGTATATTGTCTTGGTGACTCAAACTTTTCTCACACTTTATCTCTGTCTAGTTTACCTATGTCCTGCAGTTATCAATTCTTTCTACTTCATTAACTAAACAGACTAACCTGAAAGGATATATCCTGCATATTGACCAAATTAAAAAAGCGCTTAACCAGCAAGCATTGAAATTAGAACGGCACACGCTTTTTAGCCTGATAATTGGCCTTCATCCTGCCTGGCACGTCCCATTCAGGGGAGATCCTGGGATGCCCAGTCGCCACAGCTTCATTCGGATGTAAAGAAAAGTAGAAAGCGATACCTCTGACAACAGCTTCTCCCCAAGAACCACCGAAGGGACGTCAAATTGGGCATCAAACGACCTTACAACAGCTCCGTGTCCTGGTTTGCTTGTCTTTCTAAACTGATTGCCTTCCAAAAGGTTAGCGAGTAATCAAAATCTGTGCTATAATTTCAGGCACGAACTCATATCATTTAGCACATAGTGAATATTAACAGTTCCTATCGGGATTTGAACTCAGGTCACGGATTCCATAGTCCGAGCCGTCACAGACAACGTCAATCGTATCACTGATTTTAAGTAATTGGATAAGATACCAAATCATTGGAAACTCCATTGATTACATGAATCATCAGAATATGAAATTAACATTTGTGTCCAGTCTTGCATAACGTCTACTAGTTCATCTCTTTTATTCAGAGACCTGTAACTTGCGTATGTGGTATTACAACGTGAAATTATAATGAAATATCATCCATGTCTGTTTTTGTTTTGTCATAATCAATACACTTTGTATTTACAGAAAATTCGTTATAACAGCATATTTAGATTCCTGAGAGTGCCGTAAAAACGGAAATATACTGTATGACATTTTAGAAGCATGTTTCATTTGTGTTTGGATGAAAAGTTAAGTCCAGATTCTGGTTGCTTTCAAAACGAAAGAGATAGACGGCCAAAAAACAGGCCCAAACCTCAAGCCATATATCTATACTATGAATCGTTTTAAAATGCCCTTTTTGAAAAGCCCTTCTTTTTTAAAAGCCTGATCGTCTCAAAGATTTATCCTTTAAAAATCCATTCTTTTCAAAGCACTTTCATTTGACAGCCGTTTCCACGGTAAAATCGCGTTCCTTCATGTCAGCCAGGCAGTGACTTGGACTAGCTGAATACACCAAAAAGAATTGAGCTCCAAAATAGCTAAATCAACACATTTTGTTTTGGTATGTCAGCCATTCAGTCAGTGATGGTCAGAAGTACTATATATGCTAACGCATCTAAAAAAAAATCATCAGAACAAATAATCAGAAATGTCTGTTATCCCATTTCTTTGTAGACATAGATCTGCTCGAAATATGTATGTTCGGTGAACTTCTTAGATGCAGTCAAGATGGAATCTTTCAGAGGAAATATGAAATCACTGACAGACAGCAAAAGAAAATGAAGGAATAGAGAGGAATCTCTCCGCTCTAAGAGTTGATAGTAGTAGTTTTTATGTTTTTTGTTTTGGTCAACTTTGAAGATGTTTCTTTCATGTATTAGGTCAGACGTTAGGTCTGAGTTGATTGATTTGATATTCAATAATTGCCCAAGCTTAAAAATCTAATGACCCATACGTGAGGATACTCAGACATTTAGGTGAACATTTAGTCGCATATATATATATATATGTATGTATATATATATATATATATATATATATATATATAGAGAGAGAGAGAGAGAGAGAGAGAGAGAGAGAGAGAGATAGATAGATAGATAGATAGATAGATAAGAGATGGGCAATAAGTAAGGGAGCGAGACACTGGTTGGGGATTATTTTGAAGTTTTTGTATTTTTCAGCTCAAAGAAATACATACTCTTCAAGATTCAAGACATTTCTTTTCTGTGTGCTGAAAAATACAACTATGAACGCACAACGTTTTTTGCTAAATATCCCAGTTCCTAGATACAAAATAATCTCCAACCTCAATTCATCCTTATCTATAACACTCATTGAACCCCTCTTGTGGAATTCCAGTATCTCTATCTATCTGTCTGTCTGTCTGTCTGTCTGTCTGTCTCTCTCTCTCTCTCTCTCTATATATATATATATATATATTGATATTGACATACCTCATTTCTTATTCACATTGTGAACACACGATGCAAATGACACGAACAACAAGTCACTTCTGTTGTCATACTCAGTGATCTTCCATCGTCACGTACGCTTTTGGGTAACGTATCGAAGTAATCCTTTTGTCTCGAAAAAATTAAATGATGATTAGTATAGAATAACATCCGTATACAATACATTATGATAGTACCGTATATAAAAAGAGACATGTATTGTTATAAGACCGTAAAAATAAGAAAATCAGGCTCTAAATTAAGAACATAGCTTAAGAAGAAGTGGCGTTTGGTCAACACTGCCAGAGTCTCGTGTTGATATACCGTTTTGTTTTCAAATCCATGAAACATTTACACAGTCAACAACTGATGACCCCCCCCCCCTCAACAAAATATTCAGACATAGTATCATACTATCTAATTCTGTGGAGAAAATAAACACAAAAAATACTCAAACTGCATCAACAGATATTGGGGAACATTTGAATGAAATGGAATAATTAATATACTTTTATATATATTGTTCAACCGATGGACATCACGTCTCACAAACTGATGGACATCACGTCTCACAAAATGGATCCCCAGAGATCAAATGAGAAACCGAGGACGACAAAACACAAGATGGAAAGATGAACTAGACAAATTTAAGAAATACTGGTTCCATGACGCCCATGATAGAGAATTATTGCGAATCCTGGGGAAGGTCTATGTCTAACGACAGACATTAAACGACTGATGATGATGATGATGATGATGATGATGATGATGATGATGATATATATTGTTTAAAGCTAGCAATATATATATATATATATATATATATATATATATATATATATATATATATATATATATATATATATATATATGTATGTATGTATGTATGTATTCTCAGCTTTCTCAGGAGACTTTCTCTCCGATCATGTTGTTCATTCGTAGCTGCAGACAATATGAGTCAAAGTTTTCTTAAAAAGCAACTAAAAATTCAGATGAAGGTAAAAACTAGTCCAAATTAGTGATTAAAATATTGAAATAAGAACACTTTAAGCTAGAAATAAATGTTTATTTCCTAATAGTAAAACCTTGCACCTGACAAACTTAATAATCTTAACACCTGCATTCAGTCGATAGCAATTCTTGGTTCATTCGACACTTGGGATAATAGTCGCTTAAAACTGGTAAAATTAAAAGTATCCCTCAGGAGGTCTGAATCCAATAATGAAACTATGAATGTTAGGCAAGACGGAAAGCCATGTGCATTGCTGTGAAAAGCTTTCTAACCGCTAACTCGCAAAAATGTATAACGACTAGGTTCACTAGGATCAGGTTGCACTCAACTCAGTTGGAGGAGCTCTTGGATCATTTAGTATGATAATGCTGTTACGAATGTTAAGAAAGAAAAAAAAAATAGCATGTAGTTGGTTGTAAACAACTAACTCACAAAAAAAGTAACTTCTACGAGAACAAATGTCGTACCAATACGACTAGAGTGAGAAACGACACTATGTCGCCTATTTGTTCATGTGATGAGACCAAAGACAGACAAGTCACGACTGACATCACTTCCTCTACATGTTGGAGGAAACACTTTCATAATGAATTCACCATCTTTTTTCAACGTTTTTAACGCCTGGACCGCCACGACTAGCGTTCACTGCACCCTACATGGATTAGGGCGAGGAGCCTCATCACATATTCATCCTTCCTTGCATCATTCAATGTCCTCAATAAAGTAGGTTTCTCAACAGATAAATGAACAAAAAATAAGATATAAAATTAAAAACATTCACATCCGATTAGTTAAAAAAAAACGGTCAACGATCAATGCATATCATCCCGATAGTCACCTACGGAGCTGCAACGTAGACGAAAGATTGGTTCTTTAACTAAAAACAATGCTATGAGTCTAAGAGTGGGTTATTTTTCAAATTGCATGGGAGGACTCTATGACAGTTCATTTTTTAAAAGAGAATAAACGGTTGTTAGAGATATCATGACATCCATTAAATATCACAAAAGTTAATTGGCAGGCTATGCTACAAGAATGTTTATTAATAGCTGGACATCATGACTCATGGATCCCTATAGAGTATATGTACAAAAATAAGATGGCATGACGGATTAGAAAAGTTCATTAGGTATTGATGCTGTGACGCCCACGATCGAGAGGTCTGCCAAGTTTTGTAGAGGGAGGTCAATAACGTACAATAATAGAACGTTGATGATGATGATGACGATGATTCAGTTTAGACAGTGAACATTATGAAGAGAGTTGTTTAAGATACGCTTATTCGTGATTCTTTGGTGGAAGTTTAATTTATTGAGAAATATTTGCTAATAGAAGTTGAATAGTCTTAGATCACCGATGTTGTCAAGAAATAATTGATAAAGAAAAATTAAGACAAAGGTAAATAGTTGCCAAAATAAATGATAATGATTTATAACACTTCATCTACTGAAATAATTGGGAAAAATGGATTGAACAGAACTACCAGTTGATGAAAAAGATAGCGCAGAGGACATCGTGGATGGAATTTGAGTTTAAGGGTTTTATTTGGACTGGAACTTGTCACTAAGTTCCAGTTGTTAAGTGGCAAGAACGGTCACGCGATAAGGAATCCACCCTCAAGTATAGCGGGTTGTGCTTTCGATTCTCACCTGGATCTTATTCTTTATTCCGATCTACGCAGTGAATCTAATTACTCCCTATCGAAGATTATCTGACCTGGACGAGGTTGTGATAAAAAGCAACAGTAATTAAGATGGAGGTAAATAGTTGCAAGAACAAATAGTAATAAAGTAATTAATACTAGGATATAACCCCACCCTAACGGATGGGTTGAATTAATCTAAGAAAAAAATAATATAAAAATGAATAGACCGATAAAAACACAAGAAACATCACTTGGGATTTTGAAAAAAAAATCACATCGAGCTGCAAATTTTCATTCTTCTTGTTATTTTTCTCTCTAAAGCCCCTGTTGCTTATTTCCGACATCATGTAACTCGACAACTGGAAGAGCGGTCACAAAATGTGTCGTTTTCAGCATGAATTTTCATTCTAAATATAACTCTATTTTGGGGGTCGTTTTCAAATACCAAATCCCTAAAATCAGTTTTGGGGATTATATTGGTACGCACAGATAATTTCATTGGATTATGTTTGAGTGTTTTAGCAATAGTGTGTTACATGCTGACTTAAGTATGATAATAAGCTATATAGGGGAGAGAACTATTGTTGAATACTGATTGTTAATTTGACTCCATCGTCAAAGTTAATGTGAAGTTCTTAGTTTTCTTTGAAATGTTGGTATGTACGAGTTTTGATAGTTTTCACTCTACTTTAAATATATGTCACATAGAATACATAAAAGAGAAATGCAATCGAGAAAGGTAATGTAAGGTAAGGTAAGGTCCCTGAACCAAATGACATCACCATCGACCTAAGCCCAAAAGCTGGTAATGTTGTCACTAGAAACTTGCCATTCTATTCAACTTATACCCACAACAAAGTGAAGTCCCAAAAGATTGGAATACGATCATAATGCTGTTACATGAAACCACCCCCGAAAAAAAAAGAAACGAAAGATCTCTGTATCTACAGACCAATGCATCTTTTCAACTGCATCTACAAACTTTTAACCAGCCGAATCAACAAAAAGTTTGATAAAATCTGACCACAGGAGCGTTCAAGCTTAAGAAAATGCCATTCAACCATGGACCACCTCCATTCGATAAATCAACTGAAAGAGAGATCAAAAGAAGATAAAATGCCACTTGCAGTGGAATTTATTGACTTCAACGAGTCCTTCAACGAGATGGAAATTCACAAGTGTATTGCTATCACTCTGCAAGGTGTAACCCCCGTATATATCTGAGTATTGCTATATATATATATCGTCAGAGTAGCTCTTTTATCTGGCTACATAAAAACTCAGCACCAAAACAAGTATTGCGAGGTAATACCAGCTCACCCAAACGCTCCACAGCCTGTTTCAAGATAATCCTTCGATACCTCTATTCAGAAAACAAGGGATTGGGGTAGACGGCGAATAACGACCTCACATTTGCAGACACATTGTATTTTTTGCAATGAATATTCAGGAATTGCAACTAATGTTAGATGAACTGAAAGAATAAAGGAAGAGGGTTTGTATTCTCAATAACTTCACCAAAGTAAAAGTCATGTACAAAAACATGCCCGAAAAAAAAGTACAACATTCAAAATTGAAAACGCTAGTCTGGAAAAAGTAGACCACTAAATCTACCTCGAACAACGAATCAAAAGATGAAATCAAGTGAAGAATCACTCTACAATGGCAAACTAAAACTTCAAGAACAAGAAAATCCCATCCATCCCACAAAGAAAGATATATAGTCACCTATGGAGCAGAAACTCTCACCCTCAAACTCATAATCATCCAAAATGCACACGAAGAAGTCAGGCTAAACATCACATTGATGAATCACAACACACCATAGTATATTGAGGAAAAACAGGAGTCCAAGACATCATGAAGTCCATCAGCAAACTTAAATAGTGATGGGCTGGCTATCTCGCAAGAATGGCAGATGACTGCTGGATATCATGACTCACAGGGTGGATCTCAAGACACAAAATTTTAGAACCGAGGCCAGAAAAATACAAGATGGTGGGCAAGCTGGATAGGTTCAGGAAGTATTGGCTCTGGGACGCCCTCGATAGAGAGAGCTGGCTAATCCTAACGAAGTTCTATGTTCAACAACGGACGATAAAGCCTGATTAAGATGATGATATGGATTTTTTTAGGGGTCTAAATCTTGTCATTATTGAAGTTATATAAGGATGGTAAAATTAACTTTTCGAAATAAATCGAATATTTCCCAACTTACCGTAGTCGGGTAAGTCGGCTGGTATATATATATATATATATATATATATATATATATATATATATATATATATATATACTTTGTCTATTACAATGGTATACCCCCGTTTCACTACATTCAGATCGTTGCATAGATGATGCAATTGGGTCTTACTGTTTTTCATATTCATGAAAGATAACTTCCTCTATAACTTCCATGAAATATCGGTACACCATTATCATAGCCAAAAAGTGCGTATTTAATCGATATACTGCCCTTACTCTGAATATTGAAATGAAGCTTTTTCGAATCAATAAATACTACTTCTGGTGCATATTTCATCCACACACACACACGCACGCACACACACACACACACACACACACACACACACATATATATATATATATATATATATATATATATATATATATATATAGAGAGAGAGAGAGAGAGAGAGAGAGAGAGAGAGGGGAGAGGGAGAGCGAGAGATAGAGGGGGCGGGCATTGTGCACATTATAGCAAATACGAACATGAATATCTCGGCGGCGCCTCTGCAATAAAATCATGACGCTGATTCGTTATGTACTCATTACTCCAAATATAATTAATAATTCGGCAAATGGTGCAGCCAGTTCTCTCAAAAAGTAACTCATTCTGTGATAAGGAACAAAGATCATCCCAGGAATACTTTTTTCTCTCGGTGATAAGAGACGAACGCACCAACACTCTGTTGTGGTCCGTTTCTCCAGCTTATTTTTTCAAAAGATTACCAATATTTATTAACGTGCTTTGTCACACAAACAAAGGGAGATCACTTTTCATAATATCGTCATCAGTAACCTCCCTTCCTCATGAGAATGCACTCAGGTCAATCCACGAGATAATGGGCAAATCAGTGTAGTTATTCCTATTCAGTTCAGAACCTTTTGACTTCTTGACGATGGTTGACCAGAGCCTAATTACCATAAAATACGACAAAAAATTATTTATATAAAAAAACAAAGAAAAATAAGCAGAACAAATGAACCTTCGATAGAAAACATTTTATTATTCAATAATATGCAAAATTTAAAAAAACTATAGTGCACCCCAAAAAACTAAAAACTTCAGAAAAAAAATCCAAATCAACCTGATATCCTAAATGTATATCTTATTGACATTCACGTTTTAGTTCGAATTATTTGGGCCCAATCTTAAAAATCTTCGATTACTCCACCCAGTTTAATATATGTATTTATATCAAAAATTCATTTAATCAGATTTATTTTCATTGATTGGAAATTCAATATATTTTTCTTTTTTACTCTCATTTTTTCTCATACATTTCAAATAGATTGTCCAAATTCAGCCAACTTTATTCTAAATAGAAACTGCACTCTTTTCAACCCAAACTAAATCTCGCCTTCACAGTCCATAAACCTTGGAAGATGGCACAACTAAACCAAAAAACCTGACTCTAATAATCTTATTTCATACATCCACATATACCGACCTTTCATACACGAACCGAGAATAATTAAGGAAATTACCGCCATGATAAAACAAAAAGAACATCGCCATAAAAACAACATTCTAGTATATAAAGATTGGATGAAAACAGGAAAAAAAAAATATTGTGTCACGATCACAAATGATCCGTAACGCTAAATTATCTCAGTGGGAGTGCGTGTGTATACGTGCGTGCGCGTGTGCGTGCGTGCGTGCGCGTGTGCGTGCGTGCATGCGTGCGTGCGTGCATGCGTGTGTGTGCGTGTGTGTGTGTGTTCGCATGCACGTGCACGTGTGTGTTTGTGTGTGCATGTGTGCGTGTCTGTCCGTCTTCCTGTTTTTCATTTGTTAGTTTCGATTACTTCTTAACATAGAAAAGAGAAAAAATATGGAGCAAGCATTCCTTCGTTTCATAATCACACCAATTTCAACCACTGTCGAAATCGATCAAGAATGCAAGAAAGGACAGCGACAATCCTTCTACAGCAGATGATATTCAAAGAGATAGCAATACAATTAATACACGAACCAACGTTTTCCTTTCGTGAATCTTCCAATAGCTCGCTCACTTGACGTTAAGAAGGACACACGAAAAAATGCCCGTCGTTTTAAACATCGACTTTTACAATTTACAATCGTTAGATAATGAAATTAGTTATTTGTAGGATTTTAATTATTTTTGTGCCTCCAAAATCGATTTGAAAATCGGTTAAATTGTTTTTCACAACGGACGACTGCCAAATATCGTTTAGGGTTGGAATTCTTGATAAAAAGATCATATCATCAGAATCTGAAATCCAATCGCTTTCAAACATTTCTATGACGGTCCCACGATCACGCAATCTGACATTTATTACACTCAATACACTCACACTATTTTTCTTATACGTGCAGACATTTCCCCAGGGAATCGTAAGATTCCCTGATATATATATATATATATATATATATATATATATATATATATATATATATATATATATATATATATATATATATATATATATATATGAATTATAGATTGCCTTATATTACATAGAAATTTATTTGAAATGATCTACCGTCATTACACGGTTAATGTATCACTCAACCTTGACTTGAATTGAATAAACAATTAAAGAAATTGGGGCCGCTGCAGGAAACCAACCTACAAGAATTTGGTATGTAAACAGGTAGTTTCGGTCATTGCATTACCGGAGCATCACTACGTCGAGGTGGCTAACCTATCGGTGGGGGGTTCTTTTCCAGCAGCAGCCTCTTTTTTTGTTCATTCTATTTACGTTGCCTAGGGTGAGTAATAAATTAACCATATAATGACAGGAGATCATAACCACTAAATGTTGATATATTTCAACGAAATTTATATCTCATTCTGTCGGATCTCATTCATCCATTTTGCTAACACACACACACACACACACACACACACACACACACACACACACACACACACACACACACACACACACACATTTACGTATCAACTGAATGTAAATTTGAAATAACAATGGCTAACCTTTGCTTCACTTTTTTCTCATCATCGGATAGTATAATTAGGCCTTCAAATTAATTCTTCACCCTAGAGTTATTTTCAAATCGATTTGAAATATTATAGTTGGATTAAGTTGTATTTATTTTTGCTGCAAATTATATGATGTTGCTTTCTCGAAGGTGTCTTTTTTCTAAAAAATACATCATAAGTAACTGCTTTTGCTTTCTTTTGTTACTTGATTATTTTTTTTACACTTTTCACTTGTTTGTTTAGATGGCATCATTCGTTTAAGTTATTCTACCTTTAATTCCCATTAATAACGCATGATAAGCCAGTTTTTAGTTTTTAATTACTTTGTTTATCTGAAAATGCATTTTTTCTAATTTGTTTTTGGTTTTTTCCGGGGTTGTAAAAGTTTGTTATATTGTAGTGTTTTATCTTATTTTAACTTGATATAAAGTATTTCTTTCTGTTCTGGGCAAAGTTTATTCTTTGGTACGTCAAATTCCTATAACCAACTATCTTTTGATTTTTTAATTCATATTCTGTTTTTTTTTTTTGCATGATTGCTCTGGGTTTTTTTTTTGTTATTTATAAATTTTTGAATGTTTCAATTTTCTGATCTTTAAATCTTTTTGAAGTATATTTTGTACTGTGTCGGCACTTGACACCTATTTCTGACTTAGAATCAAGTAATTTATCTTTATCCCTGAATTTAAAAAATATGTATATATTTGATTTTCCTTCTAGGCACGAATTGCACATTTTTTTATTTCATCAGATTTTTTCTTAATATGTAATTTTCCATAAAAGGAATGGAGTGGGAGGTGATGTTTTTTAGATTCTTAAGTTTGATCAAGGAATTAATTTGACTGCTTTTGAGATTTGATTTAGATATTTCAATGAATAATCATTTTCATCTGTATTTGTGTATACCTGTGCTCTTTATACAATTTCTGGTGTTTGGCATTTGTTTTATCAAAATGTCAAGGATTAGAATCTTTATCTGGATTTTTATTCGGTATTTTTCATTATTTAGTTAATTTAAAATGTTACCATTGTTTTTTTACGGATAATGCTCACTATGCTATTCATGCTGCTGAATGAGAATTTTGATGTGTTAGAGTTGAACATTCTTTGTGATTTGTTGTTCCGTGGGAAATATTTTTCAACTTGATCTATGTAAATTCACCCGACGTTGATCATGATTTGTTTATTGAAGATTAGAGGGAGGAGGTAAACCAGATCATATTTCTCTTTCTTCATCTTTTATCAATGTTGGTACTTTTTCTGCCAAATTTTGAGCTTATTAATCAATTTCAGTTCATGTTTTTCAATTTCACTATCTTAAAGTGTGTTTTACCAAACTTTTGAATAAAAGTAAAATTCTGCAGTTTATTGATAAAATAAAGCTTGAATAAACTGTGTATCCGATGAAACGAAGGAAACAAAACGAAAGTTAACCATCGCTATAGAACAAATTCCAACGTTTAATCGGCATATTGTCTGCCCAATTTCAATTCAGTCCGATAACCCAGAAGTTTAGAATATTCCTGATTGCAAACCCTCTGAATGCATTAACTGTAAAACAGAATTACATTAAAACAAACAATATAACATTAGTATACAAGGCATAAACTAACACACAACAGACCTATTTCAGAAACAGTACGAGTGGACAAATACCATCCCTTTAAGAGAAAAGAAAAGTCTCACAATCAACCACAAAAGATTAAAAACAACATACCGACTTCTACTCTATGTCAACACCTATCCATTAAATGCCAGACACAACCTCTCCACACCTTCCCCACGGACTTATTTCAGATCAAACTGACTCTCATCTAAACCTCTACTCCCATTCCTACTGAACGACCCGCAACACAGAGATTTCTTCACTGCATTCTTCAAATCTCAAACAGGTAAACATAATACAGTTGTTTGTCGTGCAACTGCATTTAGTTTAAGTGAAAAGGATGGCTGGCAACTATCGAAATACATCAGAACATGCCCAAGTGTTCATCTCCCGGTTGTCATATTCCAACATTCCTCAACAAAACACACACACATAGATGTATGCATGTGTGTGTGTGTGTGTGTGTGTGTGTGTGTGTGTGTGTGTGTGTGTGTGTGTGTGTGTGTGCATATAAAATTCACGTAAATAGAACTGCGGAAACGCTTTTCAAAAAATATTTGAATATTTACTGGTAGAATCATATTGCTACTCATTACGTGTAATAGATACTGAGTCATTTTAAAAGACCCTCACTTTCAGAGGAATAGACTACTGTCAGTTGACAATGGAAGTTGCTGATCAAGAGTTTAGCAATATATATATATATATATATATATATATATATATATATATATATATATATATGTATATACTCATTGCAGAATAAGTACAAACTACATCAACCATGCTATGTTACAGTACAAACTGTTGGATCAAATTTGACCGTGGAATCAAGTAATATGATCCCAATTGAGATATTGTCAAAGGAACAGAAAATGTACAATTCAAAGCACGATGTTGAAATTCAAATAAATAACTCAAGGAAGGTCAGGTAACAACATCAAATCTTTGTTAACGGAGACACGAATTCTTCTATGTAATGAGGATCAAGAGATCAGAGGGTAACATGTGAAGAAAAGTGAAAATCTGGATGAATATCAGGGTGGTGATCCAGAAAGACGTGAAATATGCAGTTGACAATATTCATGTCATGTACCTCAATGAAGTTGGAAAGATGTATGTATGTATGTATGTATGTATGTATGTATTTTGTTGCGTTTGTCTATCTATCTGTCTCCATGATAAATCCTATGAGTAAGAGGTGGCTGAATTTGGGGGAAGATCCCAGAATTGTTTTTTGATTGAGAGATATCCCTAACCCCAACATAATTAGGTATAAGCTCATGACCGATATTTTGCAATGGAGTTAGACGATGGGCGTCAGGAGAACTAATTACGTTTTGGACCGGATACCTGAATAATAAACTCTTCTTACGTCGCAGTTATTTGCCCAAACCACACAATATCACCAAATTTCAATGTCCGTCCGAAATCTTATCCCCAGAGGTTCTCAATTGATTTCGATGACATTTTGTGGAACGACGTACAATATGCTACTGAAGAGCTCTTTTAGAGTAGATCTATGCACAACTACTATACTGTTCAAACAAATATAAATAAAGACTCTATGGACTTCCTGAATAATATTGAGTAGACACACTCTTTCACTATAGAGAGTCATAAGATACTGATGTTATATTCACATAACAAAAGTTATTCATAATTCTGTTGTCGCTGCTTTTATTGCAATTAACATTATCATCACATTTTATATAAGTTTTTGCGAGATTTACCGACATCCAATCCAAACGAACTCTCGTGTTTCTATCGACAAAGCTCCTTGCACTAAATCAGTTTTAAAAAAACAACAACAAAAACCCACACCTTTCAGACACCAGCAGAGTTTCACTATTATAAAAGGTTGTCTCGATCGATACGTAACATCTGTTGGAGCAGAATATTTCAAGGGAACACTTCTGATTTATTATCAACAACTTTGCTTTGCAGCAAATAACTTCGCTATATAAAACAAATTTCTGTAAAAGCAACTTAGCAAATTTCCTCTTTACAAATGAAAATGAAAGAAACACATCTGGGAATAAACAAAATATCAGCAATAATTGCAATCGCGACTGAAATCATTAAAACAACAAGTACCAAAATAATTCAGCTTTGGAAACAGAATTCATATAAAGGAGAAAAAATGATTGATGGTGTATGATATTATCTAAGAAAAGTCATCCTCCCGTGATAATAACCGTGCGAATTGATAGAACATAGAGAATGTAAAAGTAAAATGCCCTGCTTGGTTTGAGAATTATTATTCAGATACGTAGATGTTATCTGGACCCCCAGACCGGCCATAGGCACCGGTGGATAATTTGTAATTATCTCGGGATAGGAGTGTATCTTTCTTTCCTTAATATAGTGAGTGCAAAATGTGTACGATGCATCAAGAAGAAAATTGTTGGGACATCTTTGTCGAGTTTTCACAACCAATACATTCTTGTTATAGTCACCTATAGAGCTGAATTATGGAAACCAACCTGAAGGTTGGCCATGTGACAGGCACATGCTTAACATTGCATGGAAAGATCACAAGTTAGGGCATTATATTAGAAAATAAACAAGGATTAGAGATATCATAGAAATGATGAGAAAACAAAAATAGCTATGGACGAGTCTCACTGCAAACTTTCAGACAGCAGCTACACATCACGACTCATAATGTGGATCATAAGTAATCATAAGCGAGATAGTGGTGGGCCGAAAATAAAATGGTTTAACGGAATGGTTTAGAAAGTATTGGCTTCATAATTAAGAGGTCTTGCAGATCTTGGGAAAGTTGTATGTCGATGATGATACAGTTTAAAAATGTCGGAAATATGAATAAGGATATCAGATTTTTGTTTATAACATTTCAGTGTTCAATATTATTTCAATATTTTTCTTGCATTCCTTTATTTTCATAATTTTGTCAATTTTGAAGGTGTATGAGTATGTTGAAATGATACTCTTGGCAATAATGCTCCTCTATTTAGGATTGAGCACTCATTTAGTGAGGTAACTCATCCATTGTAAGCTTATGAAATACTTTTCCATGAGAATAGAGCACTCTGGTGGATGGGTAATTTATCAGTAAATAAGTACATATCGCTTAAATTCGGCCTTACTCACTGCCCAGTTCCGTAGCTCAGAGGTAGGATATCGGCCCACGGGTCTGAAGCGAAGGTTTCTGATCCTGCCTTGTGGTACTGGATGGGATAATGGAAAGTCTATAGCCACACTGAAGAGATGTAATACATCGAAACAGCTTTCTGTGGACACAATAATATATATATATATATATATATATATATATATATATACACATAAAAGTATGTGTGATTATGCACTTAAAACGCACACGCACAAGCTCACACACTGTGTCACAGTGGATTAGAAAAATTCAGTCGTAGGTAGAAGTTATTTCTATCAATATATTTTGGTAAAAAGGAAAATCAAAATCTGCTGGTTCTGAAATAGGTTATATAAAAATCAGAAAGTAATATTCCTCTTTTTATGACTCACATTGACCTAGCCATAGTATACTTTGCACAGTGAATCACCATAAAGGGCAAAGTGATTAAACATATGAGTGAATGACTTGAAAGAGTCCCTGATTGAAACTAATCATACGTTGCATGAAAGTATTTCTGAATTGTTGTCTAGGTGTGAAAAGGTGATCATGAAATTTCTTATTCATTGTCTAAAACCGAGCACTCTAAAAAACTACGAAGTACTTACAGAGTCCATACTTCTGACAATACCATTGTTTGTGGGAGTAATGATGGATGAATCTCCATTCATATCTTCCGTTTCCCGTTTCCTGAGATTCTACCAGTTTTCTTAGAAATCCACTGAGCTCTTGTCGAGATATACAATGGACAGACATAACGTTTCAGAGATATATTTTAGTATATAACTACGACGTAAACGTGGTAATATTCCTTAGAACGATCCTAAAATTCAAGCCTCCTGTTTATCCTTCCCCCCAAATTCCATACTTATTCATTGAAAGCTTTCAGATATATATATATATATATATATATATATATATATATATATATATATATATATATATATATATATATATATATATATATATGCGTGAAAAAAATACAGCAAACAAGTATCTTTTAATCAAGATAAAATGGATCCGTCTCAAAGGTTAAGCACTTCTTTACCTAATCACCCATCCTTCATCATAATTACATTTAAGACTATTGTGTACGGTCGGATATATTATAAAGATAGGATACGATTGAGAGAGATGACCTCACATCTCTCTAAAGCGCAAGCGTAGTGATTGCAGTTTGGAAAATAGATGATCCTAGAATAGAATAAAATGAAATGAGATAAAGTCGAAGGATTTTTGCAATATTCAGTCAATTTAATAGATATTAACGAATCTCCTAAACATAAATTTAATATTTTAAAGAATAATCTGAATTTTACTTTATCTTGGCCAAATGTTACTTTCACTGCGTAATAACGGGAAATCATTTCAAATGAAGTTTCAAAATAATATAACGCATTTTACTTATTTCTGTTGAATTACATATCCATTTCGTGAATCCTGGTGAAAAAAGTAGTAATGTAATGCAGTTTAATGTACAGACATGGTACTCGGAAGAGAGACAAACTAAGGAAGAGAAACACTTAGGTAAGCTATGACATTGTTTTCTATAAATATCATATCAAGATGTCTGGCTAGTAACACAATTTAAACTATTGCGTAAGCAACGTTTTTTGGCCGATTGCTATGATGGGGTGATCAATTAAAACATCGGAAGAAGAGGTGATCAATAGACAAGCTACATCTCTCACCTTTTGCTGGGTACTGATCACTGAAAACGTCTGTATTTTCAATAAAACAAACGTGAATACTCCTGAGCACAAACTGGAAGATCAATTTGATATAAATTTACATTTTAAATTGAAACAGCAATTGCATAGGAATTGCTTTCTTATAGACATAATAAAGAATAAATGTTGAACGTTTCAGCGGACTACCTCCATAGGTACAGCCTGTACACGTGATACGTACATATGCACATACATATATACACACATGTACACACACACATACATACATACATACATACATACATACTCACACACAGGGACACACTTACTCACACACATACATACATACACACGTACATACATACATACATACATACATGCACACATACATACATACATGCATACCTACATGCATACATACATACATGCACACACACATACATACATACATACATACATACATGCACAGACACATACATACATACATGCATGCATGCATGCATACATATATACATACATACAAACATACATACATAGCCAGCCAGTCAGTCAGCCAGCCAAATCAACTAGAAAAACCATTTTGGCAATTTTTTCACGCTTTCCGATATGTGATTATTATTACTTATATATATATGATTGATATTTTCTACTTTATTTTTGAGATCTTAACTAAGGTCGTTAATTGCTTTTTTGAGTTGTTAGCAAGCTGTTTGTGAATGTGCAGACGCACGTAGTTTTGGGCTGTGGTTCACTTTTTACTGTTACGCCCACCTTTGGTTTCTTAGTCGTTACTTCCACGACACAACTTTAACAACATGAGTAGTGTGTTATGGGTGCTGTACAACTGTGGAAAAAATGTTATATTGTTGTCTAACTCCAGTACAAAGTCCAGAATTGACTTTGATTCTTCTTACTGTAACAATAAAAAAAAAATCCTCTCGAAAAATGAGGGCTGAACCGATGTGTGAAACCCACACTCACCCACCGTGAACTAAACTAATGGCCAACTGACAGTCAAGAGGCTGTCTTACTAAATTGTATCACGCAGATATCCCAGGGCTTATTCCATCCTATCAAATGAATAAATATATTTTTACGAAACAAGTGTATTTTTATCTATATTTTCTTTGTTATATACACAATATAAAACATTCAGCAATCATCTTCAGTCGGAATAGGAGTTATTGTGGACTTTTATCCTGCAGCGGCCAAGCTGGCAAATATATTGCGTCCATCATGGGAGTATGCAAACACGAAACAATTAGAGAAATTCTAACGTTTTTTTTCCTGCAGGGTCAAGTCCCCTCTTGAAATTGTTCACGCTCCTAGGGGAAGGGGCGTTTCCCTTGTGATTAAGAGTCCTTAGCTTAGTGGCTATGAATAAAAGCATTCATGACAGCGTTTATTGTGGTTGACTGGAAAAGTTTTGGAGGAATCAAAAAGGCAAGAAACAAATGTTCACTTATCTCTTTTGCTTAATGGAGTTTATGGACTTCGCCTGTAGAAAATCAATAAACATATTGAGAGTACGTTGATTCAGTTTTGCCTGCAACAAAGGTTGGTTTTATTATGAACCACATTTTATTTATGTATAAGAATTCATGATTGTGAATAATTATACAAATCTAATCGGAAGCAATATGTTATTTGACCTATTTGAATACAAATCTTTTCAGCCCAAACAACTGGTAAACACGAATGATGCCATTACCTAGTTTAGTAACATTAAGTAAAAACAAAAACAAAATCGTGCATTTGTTCGGTTCGTCATTATGTACTTCTACCCTTTTATATTCAAAGGAATCTTCAAAAAAAGCCATGGAATTCGCAAAAATGTACACCAACATTGAAATAATGATATAGAATCAAACTCTGTAGATGGACGGTACTGTTCAATAAGTAAGAACAATGTACTAAAACCATGTTTGTAGTTTTGAAGTTTTCATGACTAGTCTTTAGCAAAGATGTTGGAACTAATTGGTTTGAACATTTTGTATAAGCTCATGTAAATGTAGGATGCTGGGATGATGGGCAACTGATTGCGGAAAATACTAACGCGTGCAAAAGCAAAAAAAAGCAATACAAAACCAAAAAACATCATTAAAGAAATGAAAAATTCAAATCCAAAGTTGGAATGAAGGTACATAAAACGTGAAATTCTCTAAAAATGTGGCTATTATAGATGTTACTTTCAATCTAATTGATAACACCAACAAACCACATAGGAAAGAAAAGTCTGAAATTACATAGATCAACAAGAGATATCACCCCCTAAACAAAATCATTAAAAAAGATCCTTAAATTAACAGAAACTAAGCAATTATACAATTCCTTAAACGGAATAATATTCAACGGTATCTAAGATGAATACACTAAAGCGTTAAAGGACAGCACTTTTACCGAAACTAGTTTTAAATACGATGAAAATGTAAAGTCCATTGCAACAATAAAAAAGTAGAGGTTGGAAAATCATCTAGATTATACTGCCATTCAACCTGCAAGTAAAAACCAATATAGGGGAAATATTCTTCAAAGAGAAAAAAAAAACTCCCCGAAGCATCCACTGTGTAAAGTATTAAACAGAAAAGGCTGAAAGTTAGTTATAGTTGTATTGATAGTTTTCATAGGTTCGAAACAAAACATAACGATAGAGTAATAAGAAACAATATCAGTGGAGAAAATATAAATAAACCTGATTGCAATTGAACTAAGACCAACATATGCCCCTTGCAAAACCAATGACTCAAATCGAATATGGTAAATCAAGCTTAATATAAACTCAAAACAAATTGATACGAGCGAAATATCATATAGAGATATCAAAAACACTTTAAACCAGGATCAGCCAACAGTATATAGTCATTTACAGAGGACAGATACAAAAACTGGAGACCAAATCATATCAACCGCATCTTCACAGTAAAAATCAAAATATTAAAACAAACACATATAGTGCATTATATTAAAACTCTATGCGTAAACGAGAAGTTTGGCATCATCCCTTTTACCAATAGAAAAAAATAGAAACAGAACTTAATTATTATATCAAAAAAGAAAAAAAGGAAGTAGCGCAAAATTTTTATTAAGAAGCACAGTTCAACAACCCTCATACAGGTAAACAAAAGCAAATTAACATAGCTATCTTATCCCTCGCGTTACCATTAATAATTGTTGTGGCTGCATTACTAATAAGATTACCATTATTATTATTTATACCCCCCAATCACCTTTTCATAATTATCTTAGGTACATAAAAACAAACAAATCTTGAAGTATATACTAGAATTAAATAACTGAGATCATGTAAAAATGAACTTCAATACTGGGGAGCAAATGAAAGTGAAAAATAGAATACTCCCTGAAAAGAAACATACCACAAAGGGCTGACGGTCTAACAACACACTGGCAATGGATATTTGTACGTAATTGTGAGGGTTTTTTTACGATTGCGTTTAAATATTGATTTCCAGTAGTGTTTCCGTGGCTCAGTACTTTAATACGTTCTCCAAGACGACAAAAGAATTTTGGATCGCATCTAACTGGAAATTAATCATTTTTCCTCTTTCCCATGTTTTGGGGTCAGTGGCAGATTAACTATTAGGCTGAGTAGGCTCTTCCTTTTCCGTTTGCCTTCGATATTAGTAGTGGACAACAAACATGTTGGAGCAAAAAACACAAAAATCCAAATCGAAAACGCAGACCTGAAAAGAGTAGACTGTTACATCCACCTAGGAAAACGAACCTCCTTGAAATCCTCGAAGGAAGAGATCAAACAAAAAATTACCCTAAGAGGGCAAGATTTGAGTAGAGCACGGTCAACCTCTACGAACAGAACATCTAATCAGTCGCATGAAGAAGGGTCTACCATCAATGAATCCTCCTTATAGGCATCTATGGAGCCACAACATGGAACCTAATCAAAAGACTGATCCTAAAACTGAGAACCATGCACCGTGCACAAGAGAGAATCATGCTGAAATTCACCTGGGGGAATCACAAAATAACAAGTATATTGGAGGAAAAAAAACAGTCCATTGGAAAACTTGAATATCGATGGGCTGGTCATGCTGTAAGTGTGTCAGGCAACTGGTAGACATCATGACTGATGATGTGGATCCACAGAGATCATATGCGAAAGTATGGCTGGCGAAGTGCAAGATGGTGTGACGAACAATTTCAGAATGTATTGCCCCCCTGACACCCATAGTATAGTGGTTTGGTGAATCCTGGGGAAGGTCTAACAAAAGATGCTAAAAGCATGATGAAGACGACGACGTCAACGATGATGATGATGATGATGATGATGATGATTGACTTTTGACTTTATTTTCGTATGAAACAATGAGAGATGACAATCACCTTGAGAAAACAAGTGACGCCATGTACGAATAACAGTGACTCAGTGAAGAACATGAAAAAAAAAAGTTTTCATTCCCACATACGATTTCCCAACTACGATTTCCTTGTTCAGCAAACAGTAGGAAATTCCATTCACAGGGACTATCAACAAAGGCCTTAAAATGAAGCAATTACGTTTTGAATAACATCGTATGTATAAAGGTATTCTAATTTTCTTACTTTTTAGGTTTCAATGAAGCAGAGTAGTTTGACCTTAGTGCAGACATGCTTGTATCATATTTGTGAATCAATACACATATTCCTACACAGTCAAAAGTACTGGTCTGGTGGCTCCAATGATTTATTTCAAGACAGATCAACTGAGCCGATCCTTCCCCAAACTCCGCTAATCAAACATACTATGCTGAGTACTTCGAAGAGAGGCATTGAATAGCATTTTAACATCCTCTGAATGACACTGTCTGAACCAAAGGCGAGTACTTTACCATTGGACTACATTGAACGGTTTTCAATACGTAAATAAAAGCAAGCAAAAACTGTAAAACAGCCTTTGACCTAATGAGCATTTTTCTCTGGTACAGAAATATCCGTTCAGAGAAAACTTAAATGCTTTTTCCGCTACTGATATCAGATTTTCCTTTCGGTGGAGATTTATAAATATTGTACAACCGGGTCTCTGAGGTGCACAGGTAGACAAGAGCTTGTTCGCGAGAGAAGTGTATCGAAAATTCAAAGTCGACACGGCACCTTCTTTGATAGAGTAGATTGACTATTGTTTACCAGCGAGCAAACAGTTTGGTGTGCTTAAAGGTATATAACAAATGGAAAAAGTTTAGCAAAAGAATAAGCGTGTTTGCTGAGTGTGTGTCTGTGTTAGGGGGCAGCTTTGCAACGCCTTTCAGATATGCAAGCCTACAGTGAAGCTGTCCGGGGACCACAACATACATTTCTCCGATACACAAATACTTTTTTCCAAAGGTAACTTGGGAATTGCCCTTTCCACTACAGTCATTCAGATTCCTCATTCCTCATTTACAGTTACAGTCATATGGCGTTGGGCCATCTGGCTCGCGTACGATGACCGGAATCGAATAAAGTCGGACTTGGTCAGTACCTACATGGGTAACCATCTGGGAATACCAGGTGCCCTAGGCAGCTGAGGATCAAGAATAGATTCTGCTGTAGTGATCCCATTAATACTCAATGAGGGGACCGATGTCTACACTTCGCTCATCAACACAAACCATCCCCTTTCTAATCCCCTCCCCAGGACCTTCTGACAGGCCTGGGAGTGACAAGAAATGAATGAATGACGGTAAAGCTATCCTGCTCTCGACACACACTTACGATACACAAATATTTTTTCAAAGAAAACATAGAAAATGCCTTTCGCGTTACTGACACCAGATTTTCCATTCTATAAAGATTTACAATTATCAGCCATATTTGCCGACTACTTTCGTTTGAATGACTTTCTTTTAAGCGTGCAAAGTCGAGAGTTTCGTCTCTTTTTCCACGTGCTCTTTTTGCAGGGTTCCATTGATTTCTTCTCAATTGACAGCTCCGTTTGAAGAAGGGTCTGGACGTGTTCTGTTTTAAAGTGGCGATCATCTATTTGCACAGTAAATGGATCTTTTATTCGATTGTCAACAGACAAAAAGTTTACTTTTGGTCAGGAATTTAAATGTGTTGAAGAAAAAAAAGAGTAAAAAATGGACCCAAAGTTTTGCATCAAGAAAATTCCAAGTAGAAAAAGGTGCAGAAACGGGAGGAATACATCCAACCCAACTGATCTATCCCCACATATAAAAACAACAATCATGATCTTATTATAATTCAGTAAATGTCTGTCTGTCCGTCCATCCATCCACCTATCCGTCTCTTTCAACGTATTCCCTGGAAATTTTCCATGTGCACCAATGTTACCACAGGAAGGAGTTTAATAAGTTAGTATTAAAAGCCAAAAAATACATCCAAATGAGGTTTTAATCATCACAGGCATCGATTCAACTAGCGTAGTCAATTCTCGAAATCATGTATAAACAATCAATCGAAAAAATTAAGATGGTCGGCATAAATTCCCTCTATGACATCACAAGCGTTTTCCAGGGGAAAACTTCCAAGATAGAGTTGAGGAAGATTCTGGATATTATGTTATTAATGTACGCGTCAGCTTGAAGCCTGAAAAGGATGAGAGAAGTTCTTTTTTCAAATGTCTTTTTTTTTTTCAAAAATCAAAAAATACATTTTTAGTATTTGGCTAGAGGAGAACTGATGCCAATATTTAAGTTTGTAAACGGAACAGTATCGTCAGAGGTGCTGGAACACACAAATAAACACATGCATATCATATAATTGTTTGCTATTTTTGATGGGTACGTTTGTTCAAACATTCTCTTCAAAAACAATCATTCATATTTTAGTCCTACGTCGCAAACAAAGACAATATAATCCAACCATTATCCGTTTATCCACTTCAGTGTGAAATCTTGCAACTGTAAAACGTTAGGTATTTTATTAATCTCAATAAAACAGAATTCGACAATAACTAATGGTACGTGTATGTTGAAACAACGTGAATAGATGCTTTACAATTCTCATAGTTTGAGATATTATAAATTAGACACTGTCAACCAAAACCGTCATCAAAACAGCCAAGCTAGGTTTAATCAGTTTTCAAACTGGTCAGGCTACGAATATAAGTATTACATGTACAAGTTGTACCAATAGAGCTAGATAGAACTAACGTCTATATGCAATGGAGTTGTTTAGTCATTGTTCTTCACTCCCTCATCACCCTTCGTCTTCTGACGCCCCCTCTGCCTTCCAGTCCCCCGCCCTTTAATCTTACAGCGCACACCATGTGGTAGTGACAATTTTGTGAATCACTGTATCATTTCATTTCAAAAAGCACACTTTTTTTTCCAAATGAAGACGTGGGCTAAACCAGGTAGTCTTCCTAGTCAGATCAAAGTGTTTTGTAAATGTATATATTTCTTTAATTTCAGTACCTTCACTTTTATGGGATCTGCATTTGGAATGCATGAGGGGGTAGGAAAGAAAACAATTCTGCACTATGCGCTGCTATGTGCCACGAGTCAACACTATTTTGAGCCAATCTGGCACGTCGCATGATTCTGACTGACCCACAATGTAAGGCACTGCTTCTCATTCAAAAACACAACCTAATATTTCCTAAACAAACGTAAAAAAAACAACAACAGAGAATCGTGTCATCAAACGGTAAACAATTTCGAGAATGTCTTTGCACCTGTGCCAAACATTTTGCTTTCATTATTGGAAGAAAAAACCCAAGAGAAAAGTTATGGAAGAAAAGTTAGAGAAGAATCGGTATTGGGAAATCGTTAACGAATATCCTTCTGGCTGTGAACAGGTGGAGTAAAATTAATTTGTAAAACTCCAATGGCAACAAGAAAGTCGTCTGAAGGAACTTCAATCTCCACAAACTGTCACAAGATTCTGAAAAATGAACTGAAACATTCCCAATTCTCGGAAATCGTTAGATCCAGACCTCGATTTGCAATTCAGATCAGATTTGTTGCTTATTCAGATGACTATTACAAGTATATGAATTGATACATTTGAGACACGAAGTTGTTATTTTTTTGTAACTAGACATCATTTTAATTCTTTTTCAACATCCTATTTTTTAATTTCTTTTAATTTTTACATCCAGGGGGTATTTAAAATCATTATTAGTATGCTACTATTTACCTTAATCCTGATTTTTGTTGCTTTTTATAGCATCTAATCTCAGGCTGCCACTGTGGTCAAGTAATTCAATGGTAAGAACGACCGGCGTTTAGCAAGCTACGCTTAGGCGTAGGGGGTCGTGAGTTTGATTCTCACGAGGGACTTCCTTCCAACCCGCAAAATAAGTATCAGTGATCCAAAAATTGCGTAAGAAAATGTGAGAAGCACAAAAAACTTAACGCAGACAAAATCGTGTTTTCTAAATCACATAATTTCAGCAAATACTAGTCTCAGAACTAAATAAGATTATTACGAATAATGCATTCTTATTGTTAATTTTTATCCCTAAAATCTTTTTTCAAGAATGGAAAAATATAAATATCTATCTGTATGCCTTTCACCATTGACGCGAAATTTATTCCTGTAGTTTCATTTTCCCTTCTGCGAATAATTCACTAGTTTAAGTAACACTGTTGTACACAAAAGATTGAAACATGTTTGCGGTATTCAAGCAAAACTTTCTTAGTACCAACAACATATGTTCTGAGTTACTGATGGTTTTGTTGTGAATATGTGAAATTCAATTATCGGCTTCGGCAACTAGGCGAATAACAAGAAAGTCAAAGTTCGAAAAGAATCAGAGAACATAGATTGTTCTCATGAAAGGAATGAGGGTATTCATCGGTGTAACAGAAATTGACATTAGTTAAGCATTGCAAACTGTTAAGTCTTGATTATACGACGATAAATCATCGACTGACTCAGCTAACTGTCTCTAATGCGGTTCAACGCAACTGTGATTGATAGCCCAAACAGTTGACATGCGTAAGGGCATTTCTTCATGAAAGGTTTCATCAAATCATTGCAAATTGTGTAGAGCTGATCAGGTGTGTGTGCTTGTGTGTGTGTGCGTGATTAAGTGCCTGTGCGCAAGAGAGAGGGAGAGAGAGTGTGTATATGTGAGTGCAGGAGAGAGAGAAAGAGAGAGAGATTAAGGGTAGGCCAAACATTCCTTGGACATTCTTAGCCATGCCTTTTTTCTTAAAGGTAACTTTTCATCCGAACATAAGTATCGTTTATGCATGTATGTGAATGCACGTGCGTATGTGCTTGGGATATATATATATATATATATATATATATATATATATATATATATATATATATATAGAGAGAGAGAGAGAGAGAGAGAGAGAGAGAGAGAGAGAGATTACGGGTGTGCTGATCATCTTTTGGATATACTTAGCTATGCCAATTTTCTTAAAGGTAACTTTTCTTTCCACCATAAACAAATACCTCGATTAGTTACGTTATACAAGCAAGCCAACCAATACAATCTATAAAATTTGTTGACAATCATCCACAAGACATCTTGATCTTTGTAAGATCCTATTTCCAATTCATTTTTTCTTCATTCAGTTTTTACATACTAAATGATATTATAGATTATTCCATGATACATTCATGAGACATACGATCAAAACGCGTTAGGTTCATTGTTTTTCGTAGGATCACCAATAAGCAAAGCCAAGTCTCGTCAAGACCAAAATGGGTAACAGTCTGGTGCCATGCGACTTCTATACGAATTCACAGGGCCAGGATAGGGCTAACAACTCTCAAACGGAAAGCCCTGTTCATTACTGAAATATTGACGATTGTCGATGTCTTGTGTCCCTCATGAGGACAAGGGCTGAACAGAAACATCCAAGAGACATTTGCTCGTTTAGGATCATGAGTTGTTGCTCGATGACGTGGTGTTGCTAATAAATAAGTGTGGGGCAAAGCAGAACTAATGTGTTTAAATCTGTCATGGTGTAAATTATTCTACAGTATTGGATGAAGTCAATTTTGATGCCAGTCACATTCAGAAAACAATGATTAATGATCCTCGCAATCAGCATATGTGCGTATATATGCATTTATGTGTGTGCGTGTATGAATAAGAGAATTATGTATGTACATAATACTGGGACAGCTTTTATGGATGGGCACGTTATGCCAAACTCCCTTGTTTAAGTGATATTTCCCGGATGACCGATTACTAGTTTTAGTAACCATAAGCGGAAGGAATCAGAAGTTCCCTGTCAGTGTCCACGGTGCGAACTAGATCAGCTGAAATGAGCTTAATTCGACAAACTGAAGTTGACAAACCAGTCTTTAATTTACTCGTTTATTTGGATTCACTGGATGGCATTTTTGCGACGATACGATGCTCTATTCATCCGTTAAGAACGTATACAACGCATCACAGAGAAACATACACTTACCGGTAATGAACCTGCAAATAACACACACATACATAAAAAGAAAACCATGAACACACATAAGACAGAGACATGAGTGGCACATACATAAAACACACATGAACATTAAACGCGTACATGAATAACGGGCGTTGGAATGGGAGGAAGCAATTCTTAAATTCCTTACTTTATTGTGGCAACAAAAACATGTGGTCAAGACAGAATGATTAAATTGTGTCCAACGTGTAAACAGTAGGACTCGTCTTTGTATCCACACGTGTGCTTTGTTTAAGCAATAGACTTTACTGTGTATACCCAAGTCAATACAAACATACCTCAACACTCGATTGGAGACAGAAATCTTCCATTTTGCTCGAAAACACACACACACACACACACACACACACACACACACACACGCAGACTTTATATATATATATATATATATATATATATATATATATATATATATATATATATATATATATATATATATATATATATATATATAATGACTGCACATGATAGGTGCCCAACGAATCATTTTCAAAAGTTTATATTTTTTGTTTTATTCTGAGCGACAATGCACAGTATTTTCAATATTTTCATATTTGAACACATTGGATTATGATCCAGGTGTTTAAGCAAAGAAAAAAAATTAATGAAAACTGTGCAAGGTAATTCGAAAATGGCGAAAATATCAATTGTTTAAAAGTGATTGTTTAAAAACTGTTCTTCAATTTTTGTTCTGAAACTCAAGTCAATTTCCGCTTTTGATTTGTCATTCACAAAGGAAGCTGAGTCTTTCATGCTCACAATTTATTTTGTTTCATCATCATCATCATCATCATCATCATCATCATCATCATCATCATCATTATTAGCAATATCACACTCATTGCCTGGTGGTTACCTCTGGAGGTTGAGTGACAGCAAGTCCCCTCAAGTCTTTAGCCCTCCTCTCCGCACTGTCATAGTCCACAGCAGAACTGTGGTTTACTGTTCTACACCAGTTGCCCGGTGATTATTGCGGATGGCTGAGTTACAGAAAGTCTTCCTAGCTCTTCAACCGTCATCTCATTTCATCTTTCCCTCACCTATTATAGCAGAGCTGTGGTTCCTACCTCCAATACAATTTGGGTTTTTTTCCCTCTCCTCCTCTTTTAGGCCACTGCTAACAGCTGGAGTCGTGAATCTCATATTTCTTGCACTTTCCACGGTATTCGTGCTGTCCCTAACAATCCTTCCTTTTCCCCCATATTTCCTCCAATCTCGATTTCAATGTCTTTGGTATGGCTCTGATTGCACCTATCATTACTGGTACTACCCTGACTTTCATGTTTCACACCGTCTCCGGCTCTCTTGCCAGATCCTGATATTTTCCCAGCTTTTCAATCTCTTTATCTTTTTTTCAGTGGTCTGCAGGTACGGCCACGTTTATTATTTGGCAGGTCCCCTTGTCTTATCCACGATTCCTTGGTCTGGTATTCTCGCTTGGATAGGGTGGTCCATTTGGATGTCAAAATCCCAATAATTTCTGCTTTCTATTCTCCAGGGCTGCTCTGGTTTGTGCTGGTATCACTTTTCCGTATGGTTGAATCCCATTCGTTCACTCAGTTCCCAGTGTATCACTATTGCTATTCTATCGTGTTTGTGTTTATAGTCCTTCTGGGCTAGTTGTCTACATTCACTGGTTATGGGGTTTATGGTCTCGTCTCTTTCCCCTCGTAGTCGGCACTTGCTGTTTGTTTGTGTTCAGTCGATTTTTATTTCTTTATAGTTTCTATTGATATTCGGACCATCCTCATCTTGGTTGTATGAAAAACATCCAAGATGAGGATGGTCCGAATATACATAAAAATAATAACAATAATACCTCATCTTAAAAATTTAGAGATATATCATTATAGTTTGTTCTAATAAATTTGTTTTTGGCTGCCACACTGGGTGATTTTGTTTCTATTTTCAGGTTTCCTTTTCGTAGCCATGTCCATGATCTATTGTCTGCCACATCCTGTATCTGTCTTTTGAATTTCTCCGTATAGTTCCTTCTGTTCCCATTTTTCTTTCGTTATTTACTGTGCTGTTTCATTGTTTTCTACTTTTTGGTTGTTTGTTGCGTTACTTCTGGGACACTCTTTATGATATTTTCACTGTTTGTGTGCACATAGTTTTTACAACCGCTTTGGCCCTTTGGACTAAGTCCTCTATGCTGATGAGTCCTCTGCCGCCATCTTTTCTCTTCATGTACAGTCTCTACATGTCATCTCCGAAGTGTAAGGCTTTGTACATTGTCATAAGCTTCCTTGTTCTCTGGTCCATTGACTTGAGTTTTTCCTTTGTCGATCCAAAGAATGGTCCAGTGTATCTTACTACCGATACAGCTCATGTGTTCATTCGTTTTGATGAGGTTTCTCCTGTTTAGTTTAGTTTCTAATATTTTCTCATGCTCCTAAGGTGTTCTCGTTTTATTTTCTCCTTCATATTTTCACACCAGTTGGCTGGAGGTCATTGCTGGAGACTGATTGACAGCAAGTCTTCATCCCCCACCCAGCTTTCACACTCACACAGTCCTCAGCAGTGCTGTGGATTACGGTTTCACACCAGTTACCTGGAGGTTATCGCTGTTTTCACCTTGCGCTTTTTATTGACTGTTAAGCCATTGCCTTTAGCTGGGGTTGTAGGTCTCATATTTCCAGTACTCTCCTCGGTATTCATGCCGTAGTATGTATAATGTCAATCTCCCCTTGTCACTTCTTCCTCCAATCTAATTTTCAGAGTCTTTGGTACGGTTATAAGTGCACCTAATATTACTGGTTCTAATCCAACTTTCATGTTCCTCCCATTCTCCAGTTCCCTTTTCAGGTCCTAATATTTCCTTAGTTTTTCACTCTCTTTCCTATTTACTCTACCGGTACGGATATGTCTTTGCAGGATCATGTATTTGCAGGATCTTCTTTTCTCGTTCACGGATACCAAATCCGGTCTTCTTGCTAAAACTGGTTGGTCAGTTTGGATGTCAAAGTCCGAGAGTAATTTATGTCTTCGATTTTTCAAGGCTGTCTCTGGTTTGAGCTGATACCACTTGTTCGCTTGGTTGAATCCAATTTGTTTGCTCATCTCCCCGTTAATCTTTGTTGCGACCCAGCCATGTCAATTTTTATGCTCTTTCTGGACCAATTGACTACATTTACTTGTTATGTGGTTCACACAACCTGAACTCTTTCTCTGCATGGATGGCATTTGCTGTTTGTACCTTGATATAAGTTGTCCAAATACATTTTTTCTGGGCTACCATCATGAGCCATTCTATTTCACTTTTAAAGTTTCCTTCTGCCCTGTCCATGATCTATCTATTGTGTGCGACATATATATAGGTGTGTGTGTGTGTGTGTGTGTGTGAGTAAAGAGAAACTGACAGCATATCATGTACTCTACTCATACAAAACACATAACAGAGAAAGACACGTATAGCAAAAATGAAATTGTGAATACTACATATACGCTCGCATATGAATCTTGAACGCACAAAACACATAGACTTACATAGCATGCACAGAACAGTTTTTAATGAAACATGAAACATAACTGCAGAGCATAAGTACACAACATTGACTCACACTGAATTACTGGTTTGCAAGTTTCGGAAACCCATATCATTGTTGTGAATTCATTCCTCCGTGGGAACGGAACATTTATGGCCTTGTGCTAGATTAAGCTTGGTTGGTATTTCATATTAATGTCATTTTGCAATACCAAAGTAACATCAGATATGACGAAGAAACAAAAACATTGAGATAATAGAAACATGACACATGCATAGGACTCACCTACGCATACAAAACATACGTATTACACAAAAACTTACACATGCACCTATCACAGAGCGTGTAGCAATATTACGAGAAAAGGAAGTGTGCATAAATCAGTGTGTGCCGAAATGGTAGAAAAAAATTGAGGACACAACGATCAAAATTGAACACGCTGAGGTGAAGAGAGTAGACCATTACATCTACCTAGGATAACGAACCTCCATGAAATTCTCCCCAAAAGAAGAAATCAAGTAAACAATTACACTAATTTGGCAAGCTTCCAGTAAAACAAGCTCGACTTCTAAGAAAAAGAAAATCCCACTTGTCCCCTCCCAAAAGGTGTACAACCATTGCAACCTCACAAAATCAGCTATGAAATAGAGACATCAGACCTAACCAGAAGATTCACCTTTAAACTGAGAAACATACAATTTTGCACATGAAAGAATCATGTCCAACTTCATATGGAGAGATCCTAACACTCAGTATATTAAAAAAAAAAGACAGGGGTCCAAAGTATATCATAAAAACCATTGGAAAACTCAAAGTGCAACGGGCTAGACATGTTACAAGAATATCAGTCAATGACTCAGAACATGGATCCCCAGATATCATATACAAAATTATGGCCGACAGAAACTAAGATGGCATGACGAGCTAGATAAATAAGGAAAATAGTGACCCCACGACGCCCGTGATAAAGAGCTCAATGAATCTTTTGGAAGGTGTATATCCAACAACGGACGCTAAAAGGCTGCTACTATTGATGATGACGATGATGATGATGATGATGATCCTTACTGGAAATCTTAGTTCCAATGACGCACAAATAATCACTTCCTTCATAATTATTCCAAACTAGATAAACCCAGTTACAAAATTCAGATACACATATTATCCAGCAAATCGAAAATACATGCAAAGAAGAAACAAACATTCATGAAGTAAATATAAAAATTGTATGCTGCTCAGCATCTCCGGACGTCGTAGTGACGGGATGTACAGGAGACTGGGGTGCAAAAGAGGCCGAAAGAAAGCGTGCATTGTCTTTGAACAAACGCTAAAGACATGCGCTGAACTTCCCGATTTCTCCCCCCACCCAAAAAAAAGAACATGTTGCGTACACGGAACATTCAAAATGTGTGGGCAACCAATATATGGACTTTATTATGTGTTCTTTTGAGAAATAATCTGGAAAATTAATTTCAGTGGAAAAGTCCAGTGTATGGAAGGTAAGAAATGTAATCTTATCATCAAAATTATCACCTTCAAGAAAACATGGTTCTGGACCGAAAAACAGAAAAAAAAGGAAACCACTCTGTTTGTCATATAAGTAGATTATCTCAGGTAAAATGTTTCAACAGAAGCATAAGTGTGTAAAGGTCCTCCGTCTCTCTAGACTTATCGACAGCAACGTTGTCCACACGTCTTTTCATTAGTAAATTATTGTTTCTTCATGTCATATGGCAATGGTTTGTTGCCTTTTGACCTATATGATTTGCTTAATCTAATAAGAGCAGAACAAAAGTTCTTCATTAATTTAGTCTGTCACTGAAGGCATTTTCATTATTTATTATGTGACAAGTTCAGCCTCATATATAATATTTTTGTTTTTCTCGATTATTCATAATTACATTTTTCCAACATTAGATTAGTTCTGTCTGTTTTTCGTTAATAGGTGAAGTCTTTATCGCTGGCTTGTTAAGCTTCTTTGGTTCCGTCAAAATAAACTATAATAATACAGTTGCGTTCATGTGCACTTATGATGGTACAAAGTATCACACAAATGTGATACGCAGACATGATGGAACAGATTAAAGCTGGACAATGTGGACAAAAATTTTCCCGCTATTGACGGATTGATTACCGATATACGATATATATCCCGTTATTTTCTTGTGTTCAATTGCAAGTCAGAGGCACTGGAGATTTCACAAAGATTTTTTATCAAAGCAAACTGAATTCGAAATCACAATTTAAAAAGGCATATCACTGCTGCTCTTTCAATTATAACAAGAACGGGAATTTTCTGACGATAACAAACTAAAAATGAATATTTAAACCACAAAAAACTCTTCTGAGTGAAATAGAAAGTTGAAAGGAGTGTGGAGGAGAGATGGGTGGGCTTGGTGCACTTGCACAGAGGAAGGTTCGGTGCAGGTTTGCATGGGCAATTTGGAAGGGGACAGGTAAGCCGGCGAGAGAAAGGAGCTAAATCCTACTCTAAAATAGCTAAATTGGCATCATGGGAGCTACATTTTTTTTGATGGTATTGCCAAAGCTCATACTGTGTCTGATGATATTCTAGTGAATACAACCCAGCTCTAATATAGATCATATTGGAGTTCAATGAGTATAGTTATCCGTTTTAAATGCCAATCATGTTTACAGCCATGCCCTATATTATATGACCCGTTCAATTGAAACCATCCTATTCTTCAGTTGTAAAATTTAATGCCTAGAAATGGATCGTCTGAGAAAATGCGTTGAGAAAATGCAAAAATAGACGAAGGAAAGTCATGAATGATCGATTATATTTTAAGTTACCTATGATTCTTGAAGTTAATTCTATTTAAGATCTTAAACAGCTCTTCAAAGTGCAAGATATTCAATTCAAGTTCCAGATGGAAGAGCTAAAAGACTTAAAATTAAACCTTTAGCTCTAGTAAATGCTTATTTCAGAAGCATGCTTATGCACAATCGCACGCAAATATTCAATCCCCTGTGAATATATAGGTGGCGCTTTCTGTCCAGTCAAGTACTGATTGATGCACACCGGGTTACAATTCAAAAGTAACATTCATTCGGAGATATACATGAATTACGTTTCTTTTTAAATTATTGACATCTTTGTTCTTTCTCCAGCATTAAAAACATTTGTCTGATTTCAACATTCATTTTTTTACAGAATGCACCCCCACCAAACAATTGCAACTTTTCTTTTTCTTTTTCATTCAAGTAAAATATTCATATCCTGAAACTTTTTGTTACTTCAATTTACTGTTGGTAACTTGTCGGTAAATTTTCTGCAACCCACAAACATTGATTACGGTGGCCAGTCTTAGTCCTATATACAACACACATGCCACACACACACACACAACTCAGAAACAAACGCATATCACGTGCATGCATACGTATACACGTGCATATATATATATATATGCACAACGTATATACATGTTACATGCACAAACACATTTACACATACGCCACATTCCCACACTCACACACAACTCAGAAACACACATAAACGCATATCACGTGCATGCATACGTAAACACGTGCATATATATATATATATATATATATATATATATATATATATATATATATATATGCACAAAGTATATACATGTTACATGCACAAACACATTTACACATACGCAACATCCCCACACTCATGGATTCATAAACGCCACAAAATTATATTTGCACTTACTACACACGCATATACATGCATACTTACGTGGTCGCATAAATTCATACATTCACACACACACTCACACTTACGTACATATGCTACACACGCTGCACATATACCAAATACATACACGTGACATACACATTTACATGGATGCTATATACACATATACACATTCAGATATGTCACATATTCACACATGTTCACACACACACACACACACACACACACACACACACACACACACACACACACACACATACACATACACACACACTCCATAGTGCTATTCTGCTTTAAACCCAGGGGGGCATAATCTGTCCCGGGGGTGGTGAAATAGACTTGCCAATATTATACCCGTAGTTATTAACTGAACTAGACTAGACTATACCTACGGGTACAAGATAGGCCTACCTCACTTTAATCCCGGATATAGTTTTGTTGGGGGTTAATCTGGCGTATTACACCGACATGAAAAAGATGTCAAACATCGAAACGCACCCCAGAAATAGAGTATATAAGATAGTATAATGAATTTCCCAATATTTTCATTAGATTCGTATCAAGCTGAAAAGCACTCTTTCCTCTTGACACACACACACACACACACACACACACACATACATATATATATATATATATATATATATATTTATATGTGTGTGTATGTATGTGTGTGTGTGTGTGTGTGTGTGTATAAAAAACTCACTTCGCATAAAATTTGACAGAACACCTTGGTTTTGGAATCTTTGTTCATTTCTATAAAATTAGTATTAATTCTATATAAAGCTTGACTTGATAAAAACCAACAACTGAAATCTGGTACAACGGGCACATCTTAATATTTTCATTAATGCTACGTCTAATTTGATTCGAAACTGCAAACTATTTTTGAAAATTAAACATAGAACCCAAAATACACGATCCTGAATTTAGGTTGAGAATTTTTCGTCTAGTAAGTAGGACCATGTTTGGAGATGACGTAATGACGAGTTTGGAATTTCACAAGAGCAACAATATTAACTTGATCTATTCTTTTCAATAGACGAAACATTGTTTTTTTTACTAGTAATATTTTTAAATATCATTTTTATCTACTCGACCGAATTACGGTCTATTTGCACATTTAACTCACTCACAGGTCGTCAGAGTAGCTGCAATGAAAAGCACTTGAAGTTAGGACAAAAATAAATACAATTATAAAATCAATATTTGTTCACCAGAACTAACATTTATTTGCAGTGAAATGTTAGTTGCAATATGATGTTCGACCCCTAACAATGTCGCAAAATCAGTTGTAAGCTTCACTCCTCGTCCAGTTCAGAGTTGTCCACCCTCTGTGTAGTGTATTTGGGGCACCCATTTTCACCCATTTGTGATTTAGTCGAGATGGTCAAGGGAGTCAGGTTGCATATATGCAGGACATGTATAGTAAGTGATGTTTGATGAGTTCAAAACTTCACAAAAGCGGCAGTATCATTTTGGTTTATCTTTTTTTTTAATGAAATATTGTCAACCATTTGAATTTTTAACTAGTATTTTTCAATCTTAATTTCAGTGCCTTTTGATCGTGAGATATATTTGTTAAGCATTAAAAAATAAAGCAACAAAAAATGATATGAATTAGTTGATGTTTGCTCTGGATAGTGCAAAATAGCACAAAGTATGACATGAACATGATACCAAAATGTAATGGTATCGATTATGTCGTTTTAAGTGATAATAGCTTATATTGTACGATAATTCCAACGGACACAATGTTTGATAGCTTCCTTCCTTTTTCATCAATATATGTCAAATTCTTTAGACATTTATGTTTGAAAAATCATAAAGATGTCGGTTATAAGTATTTTTTTGTATCAAGGAAAGAAGATCGTGATAAATGAAGGCACAATCCATTAAACTTTCATGTAATTGTTGTTTTGTGACTGTCACCTTCTTTTCACCTTTATTGCGTTGTATAACTAATTGTGGAAACGACAGCCAGTTTTTATAAAGCGCTCACGCCGAGGAAATGAAAACGGCGAAAAGATATCAAGACATTGACATACTAATGATCAAACTCCACCCATATCTTGCCGTTGTTCTTTAGCAACCATCGTTTTTTTTTTCATTTTTACAGCATCTCAACATTTTTATCACATCTTTATCAACATCTTTATCAATATCTTTAAAGATAGGGCAATGTTCTACATGGTCATGGCAGACCATAATAATGCAGCTAGAATTTAAATCGACTCAGAAAAAATAAATCATGATACAGTTCGAAAAGTTATATATGATTCAAGAAAAAATACGGAGGATCTCCACTAATCCAGCAGAACTCCGATGTGAATATTGTTGGATTTGTGAAAATAGCGAATCATATGAACGGGGCCAACTAAATAAGAGCAGATGATAATAACAAATTCATTCAAACAAGCGGAAATCATTTCCCCTGTGTTTACAAGGGCCTGTTAACACGTGAGCAGATCTATTTCAACCAAAACAATGTAAGAAATTAAAGCTCAAAAGATAAACCCAAGTAATCTGAAATCAGCTGCCGTATCATTGAAGGAATCGTATTATTTGTAACCGAATTAGTGAAGGTCTGTTGTATTTGAAAAGTTGATTGAATACTTACAAAATCAAACTCTCTAATCTATCCCAAAGCTTATGCTTTATACATATGGAATAACTTACCTGACATTAATTTGACTAACAACACAAATGTTAAAACGTGCTCACAAATGAGAACGTAGAATAGATTGTACACACTTCTGTTGTAGGTGGGTGAACAGGAAAGCCTGGTAATGCACGCCATACGAGCACACGCAATCGGTACTACATGCACAAACATAGTTCTAGTAGTGGGTACTGCATACTGGTGCTTTGTCTGTGCTTTGCCAAGCAATGCAGTATCTTAAGTACGATTCGAAATTTCAAACATATGACATGGCCGATATGAGCGAATTATTAGCAACTCAACAAGAAAAAGTATCCAACGAATAACCTTTAAATACGATACCACCAATCAGATTCAAAGAAAATGAAGAGGAATTTAGAAAATCAACCAATATTTTTGAAGCAACAGAAGACCTTCATGCAGCAGCTTTTGGAGTTGAAAAAGACAAGAAAAGATACATAGCATTTGAGACAAACATTGACGGTGTGACGTGTTTCTATGTTTCTAATTGTCGAATACATGGAACAACAATGATTATTCTATCAAATCTAATTATTTATATCATTATCTAATCAAAATACTCGTGAGATGTTGATACCTTTCAATAATTGGTTACTGATTACATAACTTGAGTTTATGTACGTGTATCTTGACAGAAAATAATCTTATCATTTGCTTATGTATTTGGTCTACCCGAAAAAATCCAGCGTTAATATTTTTGCAAACGTTACGTTGAAATTTGATAACGCGTGAAATTATTTCATTAGGTATGAAAAGATTAGTATCTCATTTTTCTACTGAATTAAAAAAGGCTATTACACGCTCTTCTTACCAAAGGTCTTTTATCTAGAACGTATCTTGCGCATCCCTGTATATGAATTAGGCGTTTACGCACAAAAAAAGGATTTATTTAATGATATAGTCAGTGAAGAAAGTATCAAATAAATTTCAAGTTGTTTATTTCAACACCTTTGACACTGACAAAATTTGAACTAGAGATTTCTGTGCACAACTTTTCAATGTTCTTTCTTGTTCCAATATTTTTCGTAATATTTAATCTCTAGTCTAGCAACTTGCAAACTGTATGAGGATGCTACCATTAACTAATTGAAAAGTATCGAATACTTTTGCATTCAATTTAGCGGAACTTGATTTTGGCTCTGCAAATCTTGATGAGTAAGACAATGGCGATGAATAAAAATTTGTCTTTTGGCGCTTTGAATATTCGGAAAAAGCGTGATGACTTCCTTTTTTTCTCTCCAATATATATATATATATATATATATATATATATATATATATATATATATATATATATATATATGTATACATATATATATATGTATATATATATATATATATATATATATATATATATATATATATATATATATATATATATATATATATATATATATATATATATATATATATAATGTCTGTCTCTAATATTTATGTTTTTTTAAGACCAAAGAAATAAAATCGTTATCAATAAGCGTGATCAATGGAAGTACGATCCATTGAAATGACTCAGGAATTAGAAATGGGAATGTTTGAGAGATCGTGATAAAAAAGATTGATATTTTGTTCTGTTGTCATGTCTATTAAAAAACAGAGGACATAAAAAAAGATATTGAAAAAAAAAACTAACAAGAATACCTCTATAGCTAATATGGCTTTGGAAAGCTGAAACCATTGAATTAAAAATGCCAATCATCGAATTCGAATAAAAATGGTCTGATAAATAATTAGACAGTAATTGATCTGAAATTTGTTTGTTCACTAAGAATTAGAATTCTGCAAAATAACTCGAAACATAATCCGAAAAGAATACACAATCCAATAAAAAAAATGATAGAGTTTATAATCAGGCAAATTGCGATGATGAACGAAATTATTTCACACTGAATTCTCACCTTTCAGAAATAAAACGGTAAAATAATGCTTGAATAGATACCATTTTATTTGAGAATAGAATGACATTATAGGTAAACGTAACGATATAAGGGGAAAATAAGATTAATATGTTTTGGGGAATTTGACATTTAGTTAAACGATTCTATCGAAACAAAAAAACCAATGGATGAGAGGAAAAGGAAAGAAAATCTACCAGGTTATATTGTAGGAACAACTCGACCAGCACATCTTTCCTAGAGCAGAGACCATTTAAGATCAGACAGTCGTAGGTGTGGCGCCATAGCCAATGAGGTTTTACATCTTGAGGCGTGGCACTGCTCTGTGAAATCATATTATATAAGAGGTAATGATTAACAAGAAAAGCAATGAAGTTTAGAACGAACTTTGTGAAATATGAATGACATCCCCGTTAACCCTATGAAGAACATATTACGGAGTGAGAGGTCAATATTTTTATCGTAGCTGGTTATATTGACAGAGAAATAATTCTTCAGTATTGATGTTGAGATAGTAAATGTTGCTCCTGCTATGAAAATATGCATCATGCAGTTTGATTAGATTAATATCATACGCAAAAACTCAATGTAATCACTGATTAAATCAGAAAGTCCGCTTCTAAGAAAATAAGTTACACTGTAAATAGAATCCCCTTGAAATCAATACTTTTAAAGTTACAATTATTACGAAGAAAAAAATAATAGTATCAGTAAATGTCGTTTATATTTTTCTAGAAGCAGACCTCTGTATTTAATTAGTACAGTTCTTAAAAAATATTTTTATCCTCCTTCAATGGGGTTAAAGCGAAAATTTCTTGACAAAGCAATACAATCAAGAAATCTCTTATCATGAAAAATCATCCATTCAATGGTGGTCCTGTTTTTATTATAATTATAAATTTAGGAGCAGTCAATCTTCCATATATAAGAAATGGGGATGAATAGCATCGTTGACAATAAATCATAATGATTTTTAATACTTTATCAACTAAAATGACAAAAAATGTTCATTTTAGTTTTATATCTATTTCATCTTAGAGCAATACTGATGGATATATATTTGAAATGAAATATCTTTAGATTATATGAATGCTAAAAGCTGAATTGCGCCGCTGCCGAAGTGAATGCACTGAATGTAAGAAAAAAGATTAATAATTTCTATTTTATTTCAGTTATGTAAAAAAAAAAAAATATCAGTACTCCAAATTTCGAAACGTTGCATGTTTCCAGTATTAAGAATGCGTTCTAAAATCATGGGAATCTTCTTGTCCATCACAATCTAGATGGAAATATCGGAAGTCCACATCCATCTTTGGGGATGGGGGTGAAACACAATTTCCAATGAGAAAATCAGGACAGAGGAATCAAAGCAAATTTCTAATATAATAAAATACATTAAATTATATATTAACAGAAAACAATCAAGGAAAAGTAAAGAATAAACAAATCTAGTTGAAAAATTACCATATTACCTGGATTTTAAGCAAGTTGTCTCAAAAACAAGATTGTACCACTGCCGAAATGAATGCAGCGAATGTAAAAAAAAAAAGAGAATAACAATTTCTATTTTTGTTTTAGTTATGGAAGCAAAAATGATAACAGAGGCTTTTCAGCTTTCCGCACTCAGAATTTTTAAACGTTATTTGTTTTTAGTCCTCAAAATCTATTCATTTACTTCTAGAATCAAAGAAATCTTCTTGTCTATAACAATCTAAAGTGAAATATCCGAAACCCACAACCATTGTTTATAGTGAGAATAAAACGTAATTTCTTACTGGATGTCTTCTTCTCTACGGTTAAACAAAACGATAAAAAATTGGTTTAGTTAACCGGATGGATGCATAATAAATGTGAATTTTAGCATAATAATCACATTTTAAATCAAAACTCTCACTGGGAAGAATAAAACAAGTTTTCTAATTTCCAAGAAATTATATGCTAGAAACATTCACTGGGTTCCGATCAGTAAGGACAGAACATTTAGTCACCAAAGTTCTAACCGTCTTTGAATTATGCTATAACAGAAAACCATCGATAAATTTGAAATCTTCAAAAGAAAAAAAATGAAACGGAATATCGCCATTGGTTGCCAGGCGTTCGGAACGAAAATCTCAATATTTAGGAACGAAAATATCTCATCAGTTTAGAAAAGAAGGTTCCTCAATGAAATCGTCTTCCTAATAGCCACCTATGATGCTGAAGCATGAAACCTAACCGACAGACTATCTCTCGAACTGAGAACCATACACGGAAAAGGATCATGTTTAAATGAGATTACAAAGCATATTACATTTGAGTCAGAACAGAAAATATAGAATCCATTAGAAAACTCAGATAGCAACGGGCAGGTCGTGTTGAAAGAATATCAGACAACCGTTGGACATCACAGTTCACAACATGGATCCACAAAGCGATCAAATACAGTATTGCAGTCGGTGGATTCCGGCAATTCTAGCGCTATGGCGCCCACGATAGAGAGATCTGGCGAATCTTTAGGAAAGGCTTTGTCTAACAACGGACGTTGGAGGTCTGATGATGTTGATAATGATGAAATTTCTCAAAACGATTAACAAGTGCGAGATGTAAACATCGTACTTGACAATCTCAATATCCTGCACAAACACATTTATTAAAACGATTCTCGAAATTCTTTTCCTTTTTAAATCAACAGTCTTGAAGAAGGTGAGAGAATGTTAGTCTCCACTTTTCCCCCAAAACAATTTTCTTGATAAATATTTCAAGAGTCAGTTAGCATAAATAAATGGTTAAAGTCGTTGCATTTAAGTACGATTGGAGAAATCTCTGCTTGTATGCACATCGATTACTCGGTAACTGGCCATCGTACAAAGATGACATCCATCAGATATATTAGACGGAGAAATGCAGTTTCGAGTCTGGAGCTTATTTGGATCGATGGTTCACCAAAAATTTTATTCAAATAAATAAAAAATACACATTACAGATCTTTTATCAAAATCAATAAATTTGATTATCAATAAAAAAAAACAACTCAAAATTTGCAATAGATCTAAATATAGATAAAAATATCCAAAATCATTACACTGGGGATAAGTAAACAAAATACTTCGAAGCTATAGTTCCGTACGATAGATGGAAAATTAGTCTCTATAATTCTCATGGCAGGCTACACCATACATGAAGTCCGGTCTTTTCCAAATTTGGACCTTTTGAACAGGCACTGCCTTAGTTCACTAAATATTAAGACCCTAATTATTTATTGAGAAGTTTTCCAAAAATTTCCACAATGTTTATATCTCTATATGTATGTGTGTGTGTGGCGTTTCAGGTTGACTAACATTTGAAAAAGTAAAGATCCGCCTCTTTTCACCCAAGCTATGGTTTATCAGCAAAGTGGTTCATTAGCATTGGTTGGCAGCCAGTTTATGTGAAGGTTAACTCTAATTCTAAAATTTGTGAGTTGGGCTCTGTCAATGCATTTTGATTCCAATTTCGAGTTCTTTTTGGCAGCTCCTTCAGCCAATCTTTCCTTTGGATATGAATTTTGAATTTCTTATATAAGCAAGAGTGGAATCATGTCTTGGTTATTCCGCACTGAGCAATATGTGTACTCATATACATTTATGCATATATACGTAGATTCCCGTGTACTCTCTCTGTTTGTGTACCCGAGAGTGTGAGCTTGTAAGTAAATAAGTGAATATACACCATTACTTGAATAAATGCATGAATAAAATGCTATAAAGAATGATGAATCTACATGGAAACGACGAAATGACAGAAAATGATATCAGTAAAAATGATTTTACTTGTAGTAATTACATTGTGCTTGTAGTGGGATCCAAATCGATGCCCGCATTTGTGGATCAGAAGAGTCACGAGAGAGATGAAACAATTATTGATTAAAAAAAATAATGTAAACATGTCTTTCTTTTTACGGAGAGTGTCCATGAAATATGATCTAGAAATTGAGAATAAAAACTTGCCAATAAAGGTATTATTAAATTTCAGTTTTTAGTCTTACAAAAAAATCCAAAGTAATGCTTTGGTGCCGATTCCCCGAAGCTGCTTTTTTTCAAAAAGATAAACAAAGTTCATTTTTGCCGTGGACCTATCTTTATATACGTGTAAAAGTCATTTTTGACAGCAATTGGAAAGAATCCAACCAATTAAAATGGGTTTCATAAAAAAAAACGATTTCCGACAAAATTCCGAATGGAAACATCTTTAAACCGATTTATCTTTTATTATATAAGGACCGGAAATTTTACCAAAATAAAAAAACAACAATTTATTTCTTTTCCAAACCTACGTGTTCTGTCCGTGGAATTCTTGGAGAAATTTCAAATTCATATATTCATACACATGTTCTACACTACTATTGTTATTTGCATTATTTATTCTCACAACAACTCTGGTTCTATAAACTGTACTCAAATAACTAATATTTGATATTTTTTCATTACTAATGACTCTAACTTTCCAAAGTTGAACTCAAAACTCATACGTTTTTAAAAAAAAATCCGGTAAGTATTTCCGTAAAGTACTTGTGCATTCTCAGTGTATTGATTAGAATGAATGCGTTTTTTTTTCAACAGACGTCAAGAGTTAGTGCTAAAGACCAGATGAAAGTTAGGATTTACATTTCTAATACCTAATGCAGACAGATCTTCCTACTTAGGAAAGAAATTCCTTTCTTTTCTAAGCTTGATAAACATCAATTCATGATAATTAAAGGTGATATGATAATCCCTATTAACTTTTGAAGTCTACTTGTTGATGGCTGTTCAAACCTATTGCCTTACAAAACATTGAAAGTTAACAGAATATTTAATCTACCCGTATAATGCCCGGAGAATGGAGGTCTGAGTTGTTGCAATCAAGAACCTTTGAAATTGAGATGGAATGTACGTATACATGTATCGTTTATCGTTTATACCTCACCGTTAATCGAAGGTGATTTGGAGGTAACCCTTTAGTCTGCTTGTGCAGAGCAGTTAGCGGAGAGACATTAGATAATGTTTTAAACATATCTTTGGTTTGAATTGATAGAGCCTACTAAACTGGGGGCAAACAATCTACCACTGGACCATGGTGATCGGTAAAATGAAAGGAGCAGTAAACAAAAATTATTTAATGATTGACAATACTTTATCTAATGAAAATTCAGGATGATATAACGTAATAAATGGTAGCATCATATTGTTGGTAAACTGAAAGGTGGAATAGGTAAGTATCAAGGACACAACCTTAACAGTTGGTGGAGCATCAAATCTACGTTTACGCCGTGAATACATCTGCCTCGACATTTAAACTCTTCCTGATCGCTCAATTACCCACCCAATTGCCCATCTTATGGACAAATCTTGGTTTCTCAGTTCTACTAGGTTTTAATTGATTCTTACATTTATTGACCGTCTGGCAGTTGGAAGTAGACAATCGATGATTCTATATTGACACATACCTTCCAAATCAAATTTCGTTTATCGTTTAAAAGTTCAAGTTCCTTCCATTTACGCCTTATTAGCGTCAATTTAATGTTCAGTAAAAGTTGATAAAATCTGACTGGGTCACTTAAGAAGTCATCGATCACAACTGGCTTTCATTATGAAGTCACCAACTGCTGATGTAACGAGCGGTCAGTGATTCCTGGAACAAGCTCGATTCTGTGTTTACAGAAACTTTGATCGGTGCATCTACAGTGAGTGCAAAAAGTATCGTATATACATTGAACAATTTATTTGAATGTATTTTACACCTTCAAATTTGATAGAATTTGAAACAAAAGTATCTGATTGTTGAACCAAATATTTCATTGTTTAATCCTCTTTCTATATTCTTTTGGACTCTGATTTTTTTAAAGCTGCATTAACATGTCACCCCCCCCACATATATATATATATATATATATATATATATATATATATATATATATATATATATATATATATATATATAGTGTTAAGAAATATTTCATTTCATAATTCTAAATTATTTTTTCCTACATATTCTCCAACAGGTTTCGACAGTACAATCATTATCAAAGGAAAAACAGTGGATGGATGAGGCTTAGTTTTTGTCAGGTTCTTTTCAGTTGACCTCTTGTTGCATTCAATGTTTCATTCCAATTAGTTAGGCCAATCCTGTTGCATTACTCTGTTTTTACTGGGATCAGAAGAGGTTATTGTGATATGATTAGACCCCTAATTTAAGTGTCTGTGTGTGATACGGTATTAAATTATAAAGGACTATAGTTGGGGCTTTATTAGTAAACGGAATTATGTACAGTGTCTGTAGCAGTTATATCGGTAGATAGTTCGAATCCATTTAAATCTAAACCTGAAAGTATTTAATCAAATTCTCATACATCAAATATTAATATTGATTGAAATAGTTAATTTTCATTTTTATATAAACGTTTTGTTATAGTGTTAATTGGCAGTTATAGCAGAATGAATGTGTGTATAAAATGTGTATTTTTGTTAATGGACTTTATTGTTTCTAATTGTTGATTTGTTACAATATGATTAAGAAGATATAGTTTTTTATTGAGACCATTTGAAGAATGGTTTTTAGTCTGGAAATCCATCGTTTGAACTGATAAAAAGATGAGATTGTCATGGGTGTCAATGGATTGAGGGTAGGGTTTTGCTTCGAGACGTCTGTTTCCATCTATGAATATTGAGGTGATGAGAAATGAGATTGCTTGTGTTGAATTTTCTCGCGCAAGTGCCTGTATGTATAAGGAATATATCGTTTACATATCTTGCATAGAAGATGCAGCTGTGTTTAATTTCCAGTAGATATGTCTCCTCCAGTTAACCCATATATATATCGTAACATAATCCTAGCGGCTAAAGAGCCAAACTCATTCAGTTTTACTCGTGGTTGTTGCACCAATAAAAAGGAGGATATAAACTAGCCGAAATGTACAATAAAGATACAATTTGGTTTTCCGAAAATTCATTACGATGAGACACACAAATTCAAAATACATATTTTTTCTCACCGACAATAGTTCTGAACACTTGAATAGATCCATAATACTTATAATTACTTACGCCCGGGAAAACTATTTTTATGGTTTTACAAAGGTTTTTAAACTAACAAATATGCACGCGTGGGTCGGCATAACTTTTTTGCCTGTCTAGGAAAGAAGTTACCGAGCAAAATTTAATAATCGGCATTTTCATATTTAATCTGATGTCTTGTTCCTCGTTGAAATATATTTGTTCAAGAGAAACATTTCCATTAATATCTTCTCCCCAAAGCGCATAATAAAATACAATTGCCCTCAAGACGTCAGATATTGTTATCGAATGAAAAATAATCATTAAAAAAAAGTATTTTTCTGAAAAAGCGTGATCGGAAATATAGGTTGTCGTTGAATACAAAGTCAAAGCGACTAAAAATTAGGATAAAAGTGAAAATCAAACAAAATGAAAATATTGTGTCACAATACAATCAAATTGAAGTGAAAATTAAAATGAATCAAACAAATCGAATTTTGTTATGTTTGTAAGACTGGTGACATTGAGATGACTTCACCTGGTGAAGACTCAAAATTACTTTGAAAATGAAGAATGTAGCGAGTAAAGTTGGAAGAAGTTCTTATCCTTTCATATATTTAAATACGTTTGCGTTTTAGTGTGTCCCATCGTTCCTGGCCAGACCGTTTTGTCTACAGACTTGAAAATTGGCCATTAGTACTCCAACTGACTCTTTTTGAAAAGTCTATATGATTTTTGGAACAGAGGAAGCTTTTTCGGCATTCTAAGGCAATATTTTGACTGGTATACTTTGGTAATAACATCAAGATTCAGGAGAATGTAGATATTTCTTCTTTTTTTTTCACTGCATTTTTGATGAAGATTTAGAGAGAAAACAATGATATCATAACAAGAATTTATTCTTACCATATCTATTCTTCGATGGAGGTCTCTTTACATGACTTCAAATGTTGATGCCATGGTCATTTAATTATTGACTGTGATGTGTCTTATTTATACTGAGTAATTCAACTGAACAGACATTTTCAAATACTATCAGTTGATCAATTTAAAGGCTTGCCTTATCTATATTCTGTTCAACTCTATGCATTACTGTTTGCAAGGTTCATCAATATCATTCTTTACATTATTTTATTTATATCAGATTTCTTCCACCATCCGATTGTCTTGAGTTTGTATGAAAGCAATTTACATCGATTTATATTTGAACATTTTTTAGATTTCCTAGGCCCCGAAACTGTGTTTGTTTTGTTTTTGTAATCGGTATTGGAGAGAGGAGAAGCATGTCCGCTGTCTTTTCAACGGACCGCTGGGAATCGAACGCTGAACTCTAAACTAGCTTTACACCTTTTTCGTAAAAGCAAAAACGTGGCGTAGAACGAACTTTCGAAGAGGTTGGGAATACCTGCATCCATAATTTTCACCATTATTTAGCAACACGATTCATTTTCTGCATTTTAATCGTGTGGAATAGAGCAAAGAACGAGAACCTTTCAGAATTTCCGCTGAAAATTCATTGTTCCGTTAATCACGTGATTAGAAACTACTGTTAACCCAAACTGTCAGCATAGTCAACATAGGTTCATTCAGTTCTGGATATTGATTAACGGACTATCCATCTATGTACACATGCTTCATGCGCACAGGACACCCTGTTGGAGCTACAGGGCTGAAAATTCAGACATTTGCATCTTATTATGTTTACAGAAATGTTTAGGGAAACTTTCCCCAAAATACGTCTTCACAAAGATCAATTTACAATTTAAACTTATACTGAATTGGTCCCTTTGATTGTATCCTGGCACTATTCATTGAAAATTCAGTCTTTCTTTCATTGAGCTAAGAGATGACCAGATAAGGAACTCGTCCATTGATAATCCCGTTTTTTTTAAAATTGATCATCCCTCCCCACAGATTGCTACCAAAAGATGTTGAACACTTGTCAGTCTCTATTTCTTTTTATTAAATAGACCTGTTTATATTTAATTTCGCACGAGGAATATTTGTGCGATCAATTCACCGTTGTACGTATATACTATTGTTCTTAAATCAGTTACTTTCATATCTCTGTTTCAATAGGAAGACTAAAAATATGGTTCAGTGGTGTTCCTCGGGATGGACCCACCAAGGGGGAAGTAAGCTACTGTGTCACTCCCAGTGTTGACGGTCCAAACATTTTTTTTGCACTAAATCGACCTTAAACAATTGTCAAAAAGCGGTAAAACGCGCTAAAAAAAACGCTGTTAGTCTTTAACGACTCTCTCTGATAGTAGACATTTGCTGGAAATAGTGCTGAAAGAAGAGGTTAATGTTGAATCTCGGCACTGCCAAAACATTATGGTCTTATCCCTCTGATGGTATCACTCACAGTGGGCCGCCTTTCTTTTGCCCTCGTCGGTACACGAGCAATATGGATCAATGATGGAATATTCCTTTTACAGAATCTAAACGCGCGTATTTTCCCCCCGAGTGATTGTTGCTCCTATTACTTTGTTCATGCAATATTCTAAATGCAATTTGCATGAAATCTGAGCTTTGCTTTCAACAACACCTGATCACTGATCAAGTATGTTAATTTAATTACTTATCTTGACTTCTGAAATTCGACAGCAAAAAAGTATCTGAAATTGAACATCGGAACACTGATCGTACGTTAGAGATTGAAAAAAAGCAAACGAAATCAATTCCAATACATTTATTACATTTTGTATTATTTGAAGATGTTTGATTGTATTATTTATTGCATTGTACGATTATATGTGATCGCTAAAAATCACCGTGTATAAAATTGATTAGTTGCAATGTTAACAATAGGGAAAGATTTTAACAAAGAGAAAGAGGCTTTCGAAAAGAAGACACGCCATTGAACAAGAATACGATAAAAGAATAAAAGGAAAGTCCATATACTACACTTGAAAGAGTAACTCAGATGTAAAGTATGACGAATGGGATCGTTAAAAAGGATCTATGTCCTTTTTTCTCCGTTATTGTGTCAGTTTGCACAGGGAAAATAGTCAATAAACAATATTGATCGGAATGAAAAAGCTAACCGTCTCCTACATACAGAGAGATTCATTTATCCTATGTTCTTGAATATAAGTTCATGGTGAATACAAGACAATTTCAGAATCAAGCACAAAATTTCAGAAAATCTACTCGAATATAAGGCGACTCTGTTATTTTGCCGTAACGTCGTCAGGAAAGGTATCCTTTAGTTATTATACTCAATGTATATATAATGTTTTCAGGTCGTAAAATTGAAATTCTTATCAATGAAAATCTACCTGAAAACATGATTTGAAATCGTTATTTCACGATACGCGCACGTACATGTACGGATATATTATGTATTTATGTATACAATTGAGTGTACGTGCGTGGTGGCATGTGTGTACGTATGAAAGTATGTGTGTAAGCGCACGCTCGCACAGGTGCGTTTACTGCGATAGTTACTTTGTCTCAGGCAACAAACTCTAATACAGAAATAAAAAGAAAAAATGAACATATATGCATGTATTCAGAGATTTACAAAAACTTGCACCTTGAAGCTTACTTCAAAATTATTCAATCTATAGACATGAAAAGTAGTTATCAACAAAATATCAGGTGAATAAAGTCTCTATCTACTATAGTTTGTAAGAAAGCAGTTAACCTTATTACTCAATTTGTACACATAACAAGTAGTTATTAAAAATACAGAGTGTATAAAGTCCCTGTATAGAATTATTTGTAAGTACTCTTATTACATAATTTGTAGATATCACAAGTTGTTAGTAACAAAATACAGGATGTATGAAGTCCAATCTACTATCGTTTGTAAGTAAGTAAGTACCCTTATTACTCAATCTGTAGGCCCCACAATTAGCTATTAGCAAAATACAGGGTGTATCTACTATTGCTTGTAAGTAAGTACCGTCACGCTGTCCACGGTGCAGGTTTCACATAGCTCAAATTTCTCCCCATCTCGGAGTTTTGCAACGTTTGTGCAATACATGTATTTCCAAAGCCGTGGAGAGGAGTGTGATTGATGCCTTTTCAAAGGATAATATTGACAGTCTCAGTTTGAACTCTACTTGCCCAGTCCATTTTCCTGGCTGCTAACCGATCGGCCATCAACACTTTCTATTACCTTTGTTTAGATAATAGCAAACTATTATAGATGCATTTTTTTGGACATCCTGTATGACATCATTTTAGAAATTTAGCTGATCTTGCTGCTGCTGCAGAAATACGTGATTATGTGTCACACGTTGCAATCTTTGCTTAATAATGCATTAGCCTTTGTGAATAAGAAGAGCACATCCAGTCTTATTTCGAAATGTCAGATAAAAAAGAAAGAAATCTCGTGCAAGCTGTGATGAACCCTGTGTATTAAAGCGACTAATGGTTACTGCTCCATTTAAATTAAATACTCGATTCGAAAGCAAGTATTCAAATTGAGGTTTGAAAATATCCTGCTGGTTATTCAATTAATTTTATCCAGCAGATGGAGAAAGTGTTACTGCGTGTAAATACATTAACGAATGATGATGATGATGATGATGATGATGATGATGATGATGATGATGATGATGATGATGATGATGATGATGATGATGATCCATTGGGTTATCGTTGGTAACACGTATGGTGAACTGTATTATCCCTTTTCATATTGGCACATGTGCATGTGTTTGTTTGTACAGCGCTCTTGGCCATACTATTTTGTCGACAGACCCTAAATTCGGCATCGGTACTCGACTAACACACCACTGAAAACGATTTTTTGGGGGAAAAATAAACTTTTAAAACCTTTTTGAATCTTATTTTCAGGGGTTTATCAGTAAATAAAGATTTTTCAATTCTTCTTCTTCTTCTTCTTCTTCTTCTTCTTCTTCTTCTTCTTCTTCTTCTTCTTCTTCTTCTACAACAACAACAACAACAATAACAGCAATAATAATAATAATAATAATAATGATAATAATAATAATAATAATAATAATAATAAACAAGTATTATCCGGTGGTTTCCACTGGAGATCTACACAATAACCCATCAATGCCATTATTCTTACTGGTAATAGTAATGGTGTTCTTTAGATTTTCTCCAATCTTCTGTATAGTTTCCATTCAATTTCGAGAACATCTTTGAGAGGGTTTTCCAGAACTGAACATAGCATACAAATACCGTCGATTTCATCTTCAGAAGTTATATGAGTTCTCTGAGACCTGCAGTGTGCAAGATTTATGATACATCCGAACCACAAAAGAATTAGCACTAAACAATAGCTAACCAACGATTCAAACAAACTTAATCTTAATTTTAAGAAAATACTATTATCCCTAAAAAGGAAGGGTATACAATCTGTACATCTCCCCGATAGTCACCTATGGAGCTGAACCATAGAACCCAAATGAAATATGGAGCCATCCTTCACTATAGTCACACCCCCGGGAAGTTTCAAATCACTGCAAAATTATCAAAGTGACCAGATTGCAGGTAGCTGAATCAGCAAAAGGTCCACTGTGTTTAAAATTTGTTCAGATGTTGACTGGCTTGAAGGCCTGAGTCAGTTTGGCCAAACGGGTAGCTGACTCTTCATAAACCAATAGGCACTATTTTTCAGTGAAATAATGATTGTTTTTATTTTTAGGTTGACGGCCAACTTTATGAAAAGACAAATGACCTTTTCGTGTCGTCGGTGATCATGTAAACGAGACAAAATAAAATATAAAATATTTGCTTGGACAGTCAGTAAGAGAGATAAACGAGAAAAATATCAAAATCTCCAAGTCTAAGTCCTGACAAGAAAATTACTAATGAACATTACTAGTGTGAAAAGATGCATCAACCAATTAGGAATTTATTACTTTAGAAAATATCACATCAATCTGATTTAAACTGTTTTCCTTCTCAATCCGTTCTATTCAATTCACAGATAATATTTACCAGGAAAGAGAAATGCTGATTTTACATTTTCATGAATTGATTAATCAATAAACTACTACTACTACTACTACTACTACTACTACTACTACTACTACTACTACCACCACCACCACCACCACCACTACTACTACTACTACTACTACTACTAATAATATTAATAATAATAATTATAATTATAATTATAATAATAATAATAATCTATGCAAAATACCAGAAAGCCAAAGCATCTGTGAGATACAGGCATCGCTCATATCCTCTGCAAAGCACTGTCCACGTGAATATTTTGTCTCTTACACAACTATGTACTGTTTCTTGTGTAGCCTCTGGTATTATGCCAGTATTGACCCTCCCTATTTAGTTGATATGAAATGAAAAAAACATGCCAGTGCCTACTAAGGCATAACATCGTTGCCTGCCCAAAGTTTCAAGCCGAAAATCTGTGTTCAATGAATACTACTAAACATCAATAATAATAATAATAATAATAATAATAATAATAATAATAATAATAATAATAATAAAAAGAAGATGAAGAAGAAGAAGAAGAAGAAGAAGAAGAAGAAGAAGAAGAAGAAGAAGAAGAAGAAGAAGAAGAAGAAGAAGAAGAAGAAGAAGAAGAAAAACAACAATATAAGAAGGAGAAAAAGAAAAAGAAACTGAAGGAGAAGGGGGAAAAGAAGCAAAAGGAGACAAAGAAGATGAGAAAGGAGAAGGACAGGGAAAAGTAAAGAGAAAAAAAGTTGAAAGAAAAAGAAAGAACTGCTTTACGGTTGACCAAAGTAGTGCCAAGGAAGGTTCGGAGCGAAAGCTTGGGAGAAGATGCAATTAGAATACAAATAGTATTCCCAAGACAAAAATATAGTGCTTAAAATGGCCAGGGTATGGCTGCTAAGAAGAGAATTTTAGGCCATGATGAAACACGGGTAAAGGCAACCTGAAAGAAACTAATATTAGAGAAATCAATCAAGGCAGAAGCACAGAAGTTGAAACAAAGAGAGGAAGATTAAAGGAGAATCTCTTGACGACATGTTGTGATGAACTGTTACACCAATTATTTGTAATTTTCACGAATCAGAGTAGAATTCAATGATAACATGACCGGATTAAAAGATTGTTTTTCATGGAATTAAACAAACAATTTAAATCCAGCTATCGAATCAAAAACTAGATTCTAACCAGGAGAATAGGAATAGAGAAATATTTCTTCTTCTGAATACAGATTTTTTCAGAGTATAAAAAAAACGAGAAAGAAAGACCAAAGAAGGAAATGAGACGGTTTGGTCATTTTAGTGTCAAGTCGTTTGAGAAGAACAATATCAGTTTGTTTTTCCTTTTCCATTTCTTGTAAAAATTAATAAAAACTCATCATCTTAGCCAATATCTGGACAACCATAGCGTCAAAAATTGACGTCATCTCAAAACATTCCATTGAAGAATGAATATAGTCAGAATTAATTCTACTCTTGACTTCAATGGAGTTTTCCAAAATTGGGTACAAATATTCTCCAGAATGTAAATAATTCCAGATTATAGATATTATTGATCAACTAAGTTAAAACACGCTTCAAACGACAAAAGAGCTTGTTCTTTTCTTAAATTCTTTCAGAATGGTTCTAGTGGAGTACTGATGCCAATTTTCAAGTTTGTAGACAAAATGGTATGACCAGGAGCGTTGGAATACACGAACATATAAAAACACAAAAAAACAAGAATATATTTAAAAAAGTATTGAACCTTTGTCATCCTTGAACGTGGAATTATTTGCACCCTTGGAAATATCTAAACGAACTTTATAATCTGATCATAGAATTTTCACTTGTTATAATAGTTTTTGAAAAATGAAAAATGTAAGTTGGTATACATATAATAAAGTCTGCTGATAGTGTTCATTTGTCTTCTTTATTTCGCAGGAAGGCTCAAAATGTTACCGCCCTGCTTCACTGCTTCTAGCGTACAGATGTGTGATATTAAGAGATTCGTTTGCTATAACTGCATTGAAGTTTTCCATCAAAATAATTGATAATTCACTAATTAATGTGCGCCTATTTTGTGAGGGTCTTACATATGGAACAACCCAATGTTTTCAGAATATCAACTAACTACAGCATACTTATGTGTGTCAGTACACTGACATATGCATTGAATTGAATCATCAAGAAACTATAACACAACATATTCCCTCAGCAATAGCAGTCATTAAGCGTCTATCATTCACAAAACCTCTCTAAAATGGGCGTCGCAAAGCCAGTACTTTCTGAAAGTGTCTATTTTATCTTGTCATCCTACTTCTTTTTCACAAACGATTTCTGGGAGTCCACGTTCTGAATGGGAATTTCAAGCAGTTGTCTACTAATCTTGCAACATAACCAGCCCGTGGCAATTTCAGCTTTCTTATAGATTTTGTATCTCTGAGCATGATTAATTGTTGTATATGTTGTGTGGTTCTCAGCTTGAGGGTCAATATTTTACCGTATCAGATAAATTAGATATTAATTTTATTTCATTCATTGACATTCCAACACCATGACAGAAAGGTTTGCTGGGATTTTAAGGTACAGATGGGATGTTCAACATTAGTGGAAATGATGCTTCAGCACCGAAACTCTGCTTGACCCTAGACTCATCATCTTATGAAGGTTTTGAGGTGGTACGGCTGTTACTTTTGAGGCAACATGTGCATGCAGAATAAATTGTTTCAGTCGAATTTAGGTTTCTTTGTACGCAGCATTGAACTAAACACGATAATGTCCGGCTTATCTCAACTATGAGATGAACAACTAATTTTTTTGCAGGCACGCATCAGTGCTCTCCTCTTTCCCATTCGGAGTAAATCAATCAAAGCTTGTTAATAATATCCTTAATCCGTTCTTAACAAAGTAACGAAAGAGAGGAAGTTGTGAGCCGAGAGTTTTATTTGAGCAAAAGATTAAATGTCATAAGATCGGACTTCGTGGAAACAGTGTGGCCTTGGAGGTTGGAGAGATCAAGCCGGTGTGGAATCATTTATGTTGGTTAGTTCACATACTGATATTGATTAGATCTTTTTGAAGGAAAAGATTGAGGAATCTCACATTGATCGAAAACAATGGATTTCTGTGAGAATATCAGACGTGTAAACGTGATAGATAAATACAAGGAGTTAAATGAGAAGAAAAAAATCAATTGATTGACTGAACAACGGTTTCATCATCTGTGTTATATCTACTGCTTTCCTTGTCACGTATATAATTCCCGTGTAGGCCTTGCTGGCCGATTTGATCTAAGAAATTTCTTACTCATTGTTTTCCATACCTACGAACTAACAAAGAACTTCTGGTTAACTGGACTGTAACTCCATTTTATTACGCTGCTGACGAATGACTTCATCCTAGTTGAACTCTGAGTTCAAGAAAGAGGCTATTGTTAAAAAAGCGACTGTACACACCAAACATAGACTTGAAACTCCAAGTAAGACTTGGAACAGAAGGCTTACTATACACACCGGACTCAATGTTTTTGTAACACAAGGCTTACTTACTTAGGTTACCCAAAATATAACGGCAGTAAGACTTGCTGTTAGTAGCACTTCTACTAAGTTATATATATATATATATATATATATATGGAGAGAGAGAGAGAGAGGGGGGAAAGAATGAGGGATATATATAGAGACATTATTATTTATAATAATTTAATAATTGTGTCATCTACAGACAGCTGTTGTATTACAACTCTTCAATGTGGCTATAGACTATCCATTATCCCACCCAGTACCACGAGTTAGGATCGAAACTTTTGCATCAGACCTAGAGGCTGGCATCTTTTCTCAGCCCTACACAGAGCTTGACGGTCATTAAGGTTGAATTTAAGCGATATATTTACTCATGCATATATTCCCCATCCACCATGCTCTATTCCTATATTGGAAGAGCAACGCATAAGCTTATAATGAATGAGTTACCCCACTTAAAGAATGCTCTACCCTGAATAAAGGAGCCTTCAGAAGCATACCCTCAGATGGAGTTTTTTCTTTTGCCTTTTGCATGGCAGTGATCACTAAGTATGAACTGATGAAAAACAGCAAATGAATGCTAGTACTAAAAAACGGATCAAATAGCATTAAATTACATTGCAAATGAAACCTCCACTTAAAAACTTTTGAGATAAGGATTGAAAAAAAGTTTTTTCTAGATATAATAATGAAAGATGTAGTCAATTTCAGCCCTCTGGCTCATTTTATACAACTGTGTGATGCACACATAGATGCAAACAAGCATACATAGATACATACATAGCCAGCTTTTTGGATCAACTCGGAAACTGGAAAAATGATTTTGATTTTCTGTGACAGTTTTGCTTGAGAGTTTCTGACATAGAAAAGAATATGTTGAGAATGCATTCATAAATTCCATGGTAATTCACTTGCCGACTTCCTTATCAATCTTTTAATTTGATCGATAGGAGAAAAGATAGATTGACACGTACATACATACACGTTTGAATTGGCAGATAGATGGATCAAAGGATCGGATCGATACATAGATGGACGTAGATATATATACAGATGTATAGATTCGTAAATATATATATACACACACACACATATATATATATATATATATATATATATATATATATATATAGAGAGAGAGAGAGAGAGAGAGGGAGAGAGAGAAAAATTGACATGGATGAATAGATAGAGGAATTTGTGTAGAAATAGTTAGCAAACCAGATTAAAAGATAGACAGATAGATGGATGAAATGATAGATAGATTGATAGATGTGAAATGGCTGAAGAGAGATGTAAACAGACTGATACATAAAGAGATAAATAGTTGAATTGTTTGATTTCAGATGAGAGGTGATGTCGAAATGCAAATCTAAACATGAACTGTCGTGTTTCTATACATCATTAGGTATTTGTTACTTCATGCTGAAACGAAGATTTGAAAAATTGTCTAAGAGTAATGAAAACAGAGCCAAACTAACAATCACGAATAGGAAAATACAGTGAGCGCAAAAAGTTTATGACACGGTGCACCAAAGATAATTTTTGCATGAACTTCAAAAATGACAAAGTTTTGGGGGTTTTTTTTGGTACTGTTTTATTGTTTCTTGTATTGTTTATGTGGACGAATGAATCCATCATTATTCATTTTTGTCAAAGGCTATGTTAAAATCAACTTTTGTGTAATGTATAATGTATTATGCACACAAAGTTTTCCTTAGCTACACAAGAGATACGAAGCGAGCTTGTAGAATATGCTAGCTAAACACTCACACACATACATATATGTATGTTTATGTATATATGGATGATACAATAATAATAATAATAATAATAATAATAATAATAATAATAATAATAATAATAATAATTATTATTATTATTATTATTGTTATTATCATTATTATTGTTATTATTATTATTATTTGCAATCTCACACCAGTTGCCTGGTGGTAACCGCTGGAGTTTGAGTGACAGCAAGTCTCCTCAAGTCTCCAGCCCTCCTCTCCTAGTACTCATATGTCGCAGTAATTCTGCGATTTACAGTTTCACACCGGTTGCCCAGTGGTTATCGCTGAAGTTTGAGTGACAATAAGTCTCCTCAGGTCTTCAGCTAACGTCTCCTCTCCCTTTCGCATATCATGACAGAGCTACAATTCGTTGCAGTACTTATATCTCTAGCACCTTCCTCAGTATCCGTGCAGTTCCAAGTAGCGCTGTGGTCTGTACGGTCTCTATCCTCCCTCTAATCCCGATCTCCTCCAGTCTCTCCCTCAGCGTTTTGGGGACAGTTCCTAGTGCGCCCACTATGACCGGTACTACCCTGGTTTTCATGTTCCACATTTTTCTTAACTCCCTTTCTAGGTCCTGGTATTTTTCCCTTTTTTCACCCTCCTTCTTTTTTACTCTATGGTCTGCAGGTACAGCAACGTCTACTATTTTGCAGGCCTTCCTTTTTTTGTCTACTATTACTAAGTCCGGCCTTCTTGCCTGGATGAGGTGGTCAGTTTGGATGTTAAAGTCCCACAGTAGTTTGTGGTTGTCATTCTCCAAGACTGCCTCTGGCTTGTGCTGATACCACTTTTCCCCATGGTTGAATCCCATTTGTTTATTTAGTTCCCAGTGTATCATCGTTGCTACTCTATCGTGTCTATGCTTATACTCCTTCTGGGCGAGTTGACTACATTCACTAGTTATGTGGTTTACCGTCTCATCTCTTTCACCGCACATGCGGCATTTGCTGTTTGTCTGTGTTCTGTCAATTTTTGCTTTTATGTAGTTTGTCCTCATGCTTTTGTTTTGGGCTGCCATGATGAGCGATTCTGTTTCTCTCTTAAGGTTCCCCTTTTGTAACCACGTCCATGATTTCTTGTCTGCTACATCTTGTATCCGTCTTTTAAACTCGCCGTACAATTTTTTCTCTTCCCATCTTTCTTTTCTTGTTTGCTGTACTGTTACATTGTTTTCTACTTTATTGTTTGTTGCACTATCTCTCGAGCTCTTTATGATTTCTTCACTATTTGTTTGCACATACCTTTCTCGGACTGTTTCAGCTCTCTGGACACAATCTTCTATGCTGATGAGCCCCCTACCACCTTCTTTTCTCTTAACGTATAGTCTGTCTGTATCATCCCTTGGGTGTAATGCTTTATGCATCGTCATAAGTTTCCTTGTTCGCTTATCCATTGATTGGAGCTCTTCCTTTGTCCATCCTAGGAATGGTCCTGTATACCTAACTACTGATACAGCCCAGGTGTTCATTCCTTTTATTAGATTTCTGCTGTTTAATTTGGTTTCTAATATTTTCCTTATCCTTCTAAGGTATTCCCTCTTTATTTTCTCCTTCATTTCTTCCCGTTTTATCGTGTCACATTCAAGGACACCTAGGTACTTGTATCGGTCTTGTGCGGTCAGTGCCCTAATCTTGTTGTTGTCCGGGAGTTCAATTCCCTCAGTCATGAAAGCCTTCCTTTGTGCATCACCATGATAGCACATTTTTCTATTCCAAACTCCATTCCTATGTCCTCACTATATTCCCTTACTTCGTTGAACAGAGTCTCAAGCTCTCCCCTGTTTTTTGCAAACAATTTTATATCGTCCATGTACATTAAGTGGTTGACCTTTCCTTTTGTTTTAGAGAAGTGGTATCCTTTGCTGTTTTTTTATTCTATTGTATTTTTTTTTTTATTATTATTATTATTATTATTATTATTATTATTATTATTATTATTATTATTATTATTATTATTATTATTGTTGTTGAATCTCACACCAGTTGCCTGGTGGTAACCGCTGGAGTTTGAGTGACAGCAAGTCTCCTCAAGTCTCCAGCCCTCCTCTCCTAGTACTCATAGGTTGCAGTAATTCTGCGATTTACAGTTTCACACCGGTTGCCCAGTGGTTATCGCTGAAGTTTGAGTGACAATAAGTCTCCTCAGGTCCTCAGCTAACGTCTCCTCCCTCTTTCGCATATCATGACAGAGCTACAATTCGTTGCAGTACTTATATCTCTAGCACCTTCCTCAGTATCTGTGCAGTTCCAAGTAGCGCTGTGGTCTGTACGGTCTCTATCCTCCCCCTAATCCCGATCTCCTCCAGTCTCTCCCTCAGCGTTTTGGGGACAGTTCCTAGTGCTCCCACTATGACTGGTACTACCCTGGTTTTCATGTTCCACATTTTCCTTAACTCCCTTGCTAGGTCCTGGTATTTTTCCCTTTTTTCACCCTCCTTCTTTTTTACTCTATGGTCTGCAGGCACAGCAACGTCTACTATTTTGCAGGCCTTCCTTTTTTTGTCTACTATTACTAAGTCCGGCCTTCTTGCCTGGATGAGGTGGTCAGTTTGGATGTCAAAGTCCCACAGAAGTTTGTGGTTGTCATTCTCCAAAACTATTATTATTATTATTATTTGGAATCTCGCTCCAGTTGCCTGGTGGTAACCGCTGGAGTTTGAGTGACAGCAAGTCTCCTCAAGTCTACAGCCTTTCCCTCCAAGTACTCATAGGTTGCAGTAATACTGCGATTTACAGTTTCACACCGGTTGCCCAGTGGTTATCGCTGAAGTTTGAGTGACAATAAGTCTGATACTGATAACTCCCACCTATCAATTAAAACGGATGAATCTTCCATTTGATCAAGCTCCGTCGATTATTCTCTGAAAAACACGTAGTTGGAATCTTCCTATGGGTAAATAACTAATAAATACAAATATATGTGGACCGGTAACGGAGATGTATAAGTTAGAAGTTGATAGATTGGGAAAAAAACAAGAAGATACATATGTATCCAGAGAGTCGCCTAGTTATGGACTAACGAAAATACGTTACTGCGAAAAATATTACGAGCATATATGGTACATAAAACAAAGATATGCTAGTTAATTCCAGTGAAAGAAACATCATTAATATACTGGGTCTCCCCTCTATCCGAAATTAGGGCATTCGTAAAAAAAAATAATCTTACAATAGTCTAAAATGGTGTAAAGAGAGAAAAAAAAGGTATTGAATTATTTCTAGCGTTCCCAGTTGTAATGGTGTGTGGCACAGTGGGCTTGTGTGGAATAAATAGGAAAAGGATGTGCGTTACCTCCACAATGATCGCTGTAATATATGGCTCTATTGCCTTTCGCTTTCTTTTCGAAATAGCAAAACTGGTGAGGAGTGAATTTTTGCTATGTAGGGACTACATGTAATCAGATTTTATTCAATTCATTTTAGAAAATGAACCAAGATTGGAATAGTCTATCATTTTAAATGGTGCTTAGAACATATTTCTATCAATAGACTTGTCAACTTAAAGTGGTTACGGAAACAGAAAAGACATTTTAGCCGTTCATTATTCAAGTAGATCACCAAACTCGTCACCTTCAAGTGGAAGAGTCCATGATTATAGAGAGAGAACCAAGAAAATCACCATGTCCATTATATAAGTGGATAAATAAAGGTTAACCGACATAGATATAGAATAAAAGCTGTATATATAGATGCTACTAAACTTACTAAAAGTGAACAATGCTTCACCCTATGTAAGTAGGGAAAGGATTCAATCTTGTCACAAACAGCTGTCCTCGAAGGAGTGCCATAAATGAAATCACTTGTCTACGCTTGTTATTGGTTTCTGAAATATTCACCAACAATACTAAGTTGCAATGCTAGTCTGTGAGGCGAGCATATGTTGTTGAAAATCGATATCAAGCAAAGAGTTACAACAATGGAAAGGCTATACACTTGACCTGTACATAGCCCGGAGCTCCATGCTTTAGAGCAGTAGGCAGAATAGGTAAACTACAGTGTTTCCCAACATTTTCGAACTAAGGAACATCTGGCTTTTGGGGCGACATGCCTGGGTGGGGTAATAGAAAGCAATTTTCTCTAAAACCATCAGAGATTCGAGTTATTACTATAGACTAGAAGATTTCAGCAGGACTACATTGTTTGAGAAGAGGGCCAGAAGAGACTTTATCGAAACTTTCAAGATAATAAATGGCTCTACAAATTAAGGGATTCTAATGTTAAATAAGTCAGTTCGGACGGGCAATTTCTTAAATAGGTCTATTACAAAGACAAAGTTTCAAAAATGCATTAATTTTCCCCAAAATAATTTTGAAATACTCGAATATTTTATCTGTTAAGTAAAAAAAAGTGAAGTACAGATAATTTTAAGGATAACTTGGATAAATTCGGATCATATGAGATAAAAAATTAATTTATCGGGTAATTAAGGGAGTTATCAGCTGAAATATGCGCTTAGTAAGCTGGTAAAATTTTTTATTACATACTTTTTCATACCTCTAATTGATGTATCTTTAAACAACGAATACGTTTTTTATGCAGCAAATTGTTTACAGAGATGTACATAAAGTCATTTATATTTAGTAGATAAATGAAATAAAACTGGATAAATGAAATAAAAAGGGATATAGCAGGAAACAATGCCTACATTTTCTACATGAAAAATACTCAAACCAGTTCAAGCTGGGGCTATTCTAATGACAGATGTCCCCCTGTTCCTGTTCAAGCGTTTTTTTCCAAGGTTCCGTCGTGGAAAATACACATTTGAGACTTGGCTCTGATTTGAGATTATTCCAAGCCTTTGCTTCCTGTTTTCATCGATGCATGTTGCTTTGTAGTCGGAAGTCCGTGAGAGTTGCTAGTGGAAAAGAATCAGATAGTCAGAGGTTATGATCACTGAGCCTTGGGGTCAAATATGGTAAGTACATCTCGAAAATAGTGAGACCAGATGCTTGTCAAAAAAATATAAGAATTGGCCAGTGTCTGTGGCCCATCATAAAAACATTTTGGGGCCAACCAGTTGACCATCATCCCCTTTGTTCTACAAGCATTGGCGTATGTGGACTATTTTTCTGAGAATTGGGATGTTCGATTTTTTTTTTGAGATACCCACAAATAAAAAAATAAAGTAATAACTTCCACTGAAAAATAAATATTTTATCAATCGACGATACATAGTTCAAATCACTCACACGCAACTTGAAAGAGAGATTGCTTCTTTCTTTCTGAGCATAAAATATCAATGAGTTACAATTTCTGTAACCTTAATGATAATGGTAATGAGAATGATGACCAATCATTAGGATAATAATAATAATAATAATAATAATAATAATAATAATAATAATAATAATAATAATAATAATAATAATAATCAGCAGCAGCAGCAGCAACAACAGCAGCAGCAGAATCAGACTCTGAATGTCCATCATTATAAATAGACCTCAAAGATTCTGCAAATCTCACGATCGTAGGCATTGTGGTGTCAATATAGACTGATTTAGTCTTAATATTTTTGGAAGTGATCTTTTGAGATCTGCGTTATGAGTAATGATATCCTGGAGCTGCATGACAATTTTGCAATATACCTTGCCCGTTGCCATTTTAGCTTTTTAATGGCTCCTTTGATATATCAGACCCTCGAGATTTATAAAGATATTCCTCTCCAGGTTCTGAAATAGGAGTCATTATGTATATTTAAAAAAAAAACAATCAAAATTTCTCTCACAGTGAACGTTAGCTCTTTCACAACATTATATTTAAAACGTAAAATGGAATGGAAAAATATAGAGACCTTCATCAAGAGGCTCGTAATCAGGAGATTCGAAAAAAGCCGGCTGTCTTTTATCTGAATACGACTAAGAATAGTTACAATACTCTTCACAAAGAAATTCAGTGAATCAGAAATCTCAGACCTACTGAAAAGCCCCATACTACAGGCTTGAATTAGTTTGTGAGAATATTGATGAAACCCTTGAAGATTCAATGAAACATACTCTCCCCCAGTCCATAATAATGGTCTCAAAACATTTCTTGTATGAAGACATTTTTATCGTTGTTAATAGTCTGCAATCACTCGGGTTGGGAATCAAAATTTCACATAGAGAATAATAAATAAATTTTGAAATACTATTTAAGAACTGTAGTGAGTAGTTGGCCTGACAATTGAAATATCATTCATTGTATATGCCAGCGTATAAGCCGATCTAAGCATTTTGTGTTCAATTCAAATTTAGTCAAACATTCGTCTGATAAGTCGACTCTCCAACAGAAGACAATATCAGTTCATCAGACTGTTTTGTTCATAAGGACTGAAAAAGTTATAAAGGTCTATTTGGGAGAATATTTGATGCTTGGAACGTCTGTTTTTTGCCTGCATATACAGCCTTTTACACAATATATTCGTTCTCCTACATAATATCCTTCCATGTCAATGCATTCAACTCAGTTGTGAATATTAATCTTCTTATACAGTAAGATTACAGATAAAGGTTATCTACGTCTCAGGTCCTCGACCCATTGATCTGGGTCCATTATTAGAAGTGCGTTTGTTAAACATCACTATACATCCTTATAAATCATTTACGTCTTTCAACAAAGCTTTCTCTATTCATGTTAACATGCGTGAGAGGCTACAAGTTTTAGATAAAATTCTAGCATGATGGTTTTGCGATTATAGGTTTTACTCAAAACGCGTATTTGAGTTTTGTATTCATCAGTATATACATATAAAACCTTTTATACTTTTTAAAATTGAATTCCAAGATCATGTGCATATCTCTCTAGTCGGTAATTGAAATTGTGCTTTGGTAGTGAATCTAGTTCTATATCAACTGACAAGAATGATTCAGTGTAAGTATTTTTCAAAACACACAGTGGGTGCGAAAATATCCGATACATTGCAAAGAGATTACTTCGACATCCTTAAACGACTAATCATCATCATCATCATCATCATCATCATCATCATCATCACCACCACCACCATCATCATCATCATCATCATCATCATCATCAGTAGTCTTTTAACGTCCGTCGTTGGACATAGACCTTCCCCAGGATCCGCCATATTTCTCTATCATGGAGCCAGTATTTTCGGAATTTGTTTAGTTCATCGCTCCATCTTGTTTTTTGTCGGCTTCGGTTTCTAATGTGATCTCTGGGGATCCATGCTGTGAGTCGTGATTTCCATCGGTTGTCTTTCATTCTTGTAACATGACCAGCCCATTGCCATTCGAGTTTTCTAATGGATTCTGTGATGTCTCTGACCCCCATTTTATTTCTCATATATCGTACTGTCTTGTGATCTCTCCATGCGAGGTTGAACATGATTCTCTCATACGCACGTTGCATGCTTCTCAATTTGCAAGCTTGTCTCTTGGTCAGGTTCCATGTTTCAGCTACCTCAGTCATTATCAGTTGGTTGTATACTCATCTTTCTTGGGATTATTAGGATCGTCTTGTTTTTGAAAGTTGAGCTTGCTTTGGCGAAAGCTTGTCACTGTAAGGTGATTCTCCGCTTGATTCATTTTTGGGGGGATTTCAAGGAAATTCGCTGTCCAAACTTGATAAAATTGTACCAAAGATTAATATAGACACGATAAACATACAAATCTAAAATACATTTAAACATGATTGAAGATGCAATGTGAAGGTTATTCAACCAAAGTCCAAATTTTATCATTTTTCAAGTTGTATTTGAAACCTTTTTTTTTTCACTCAATCGGAAAGTCTTTGTACCCCCTTTATAATGTGTGGTTAAAGTACGATTACTGGATATGGATCCAGCTTAAGTTTGGATTTTTGGCTCCTAAATCCTAAAAAGCCGACCACAGGAGTTCAAATATCAATAAGTTGCTGCTTATGCATAAAGCTTCGTTTAAATTGTACGCTGAACATATAAACTATTGTTTACTTTCATTTGTCCCTTCAATTATATATGTACATTTTGATCATCATCAGATATTGTCATGCTATACTTTTTTGGAACGCTCTATTTCTAAGCTATAGCATAATAAAGTGGTCTGTTCGAAGGGTTTTGGAGTAAAACGATGAACTAGAGCAAGATTCATTTGATTAAAATTAGCGGTGTGTGGTTATCTTTGCTAGTTTACGGGTTTAGCATTCTCGTTAGCGGCGTCAACCAGTGCCCAAATGCCAAAAACGGTAAGCAATCAGTAAATCTTTCCCTACACACGGAACGCGACTAATTGTGTGAGGAGGAGACGGGGACCTATGAAATATTAAAACCCTAATCTCTGCCAGGAGTGGAGGTGTGACTATGCGTTGATTAAGTATGTAAAGAGGACAATATCCTGTTGCCAACCGATTCGGTGTGGAAGAGGTACCGTCGTTAATTTCCTGAATGGAAAGGAAAGCTTTTCCTTTGAAATTTGTTCCAATTTGAGGAAAATTGTAAGAAAAAGGGTCATTCATTTCAAGGAAACAAAGGCACATTCGAAGGTTACAAAGAGTTGAATTCGCTCTCACAGTGACACATTGGCAATAATCGTTCAGTACATATCTCAGTTGAGTTACATTTTGTAATATTCCAGTCCAAACTTGGAGTTGGCTATATTTTTGTTGCGTTAAAAAAAACAGCTACAAAAAGCAAAAAAAAAACCCTCAAAATTATGGCAACGAACATTCTCCTACAATGATTTGAAATCCTGACCAACTAATTGGTAGTCGTTTCCAACCGACTGAGATAAACTGACAAGTTCTACCTATCTACCAATATTTACATTACAAATACGAAAGGGCTTCTTTCATTTTAATAAATAAAGACAACTATAGATTTGAAATCTCAACCAAGTGTTTATTAACCAGCTTTCTATCAGAGTGAGCTCAGGTGAAAAGTCTTGATTATCCACGGAAATCTACATCACAGGTTTGTAAGGGCTTATTTGATTCTAATATATATATATATATATATATATATATATATATATATATATATATATATATATATATATATATATATATATATATATATATATAATTGTTTTATTTATCATACATACGATAGAAAATTGCAGTAATTATCTCCAGTCGAAGCCATGTTAGCTTCTATCCAGATGTATACAAAACACATGGGTTTACTTGACACAGCTTGATTAGTTTACAATACAATGCATGTAAATGGGTTTAAAAAGAATCATAAAAGTCTCCATGAAAGGGCTATTATCAGATTTTTTGATTGTATAATCTATCTGGTATATCGTTCCTGGACCGATTCCAATAGTATTTAATATAATGAAATAGAATGGATCAAGATAATCTATCATCATTATCAGCAGCAGCCTTTTAGCGTCTGTTGTTAGATAAAGACTCTCCCCAAGATTTGCCAGGCCTCAATACCGTCGGCGTCACGGAACCAGTATTTCTGAACTAAGCTAGTTCTTCTCACCATTTCTACCTATTGTCTGCCATTCTTGCAACATGACCGGTTCATTGCCATTCGAGTTTTCTCATGGATTCTATAATATCTTGTATTCCTGTTTCTCCTGTTATACATTGAACTGTCTTGAGATCTCTCCATTTGATGTTGAACGTGATTCTGTCTTGTGCATGTTGCATGGTTCTCGGTAAAACTCCATCCTAAAAAAAAATTCTGATATACAACGTTGGATTAAAACTGAAAACCATCCGATAATTTATTAACATAACATAATTTTCTCTTACCAATCTTATCTGGGTAGACATTCGGATAGTGAGAAAACATTGCATTGATACAAATGAATACTCAAGAGAATGTGTATCATCACCGTGCAAACCTCTTTCAAATAAAAATAAAACGCAAGTTACATGAATGTTCCAAAGTGCAAGAAACAATGGAAACCTTGGAAAGTAGCAAGGAATAGAAAAACATTTGGCCGATATTTAGTAGACAAAGTTTTAGACCTACCCATAGATACTGCATTTACGGGTACATGATACGCACTATTTATAGTGGCATAGGAGGACTAGTACCCACGAGTCAAAATATCAGTACATCGGACGCAGTGTAATAATTGCACACCTCGTTTTTCGTTTAGTTGTGCGCTTTATAAGACGGCGAATCTGGTATGTAAAGACGCCTACTAGATATCTGCCCAATCAAAATGGCCTCTTGTCAGAATGAATCTGCCGACATACTTCAAGACTCTACTAATTATATCAACTGAAACACACGGTATTTTTACGACCGAATTAGGGTAGACAGATATCCAGCTTTAAGAAGGGCAGTCTAGATTTGAGCGCTCAGTCTTCTGTCCGGTGCTGCGCTGAACCGGACGTTAATTTTTCTTCCTTTTTAGAAACCAATCCGAAAACATAAATTACTTTAGATATACTGCAAACAGTTTGAAAAGGAAAGCTATATTAAAATAATTTTAGTTTATGTAGTTGCCATTCTCAATACTGTTGATGTGTCATAGTTTGTCAACACGTCCGAAAGGTTCTATCCACCCAAGTCAATCATTTCATGCAATGGCCTCTTTAGAAATTTCATCATGACCACCTTGAACGGAATCGAGGAAAAGAACAGAATTGCATCGGGGCAATATTTCAAATTTCTGCGAAGTGAAAATAGAAAGAAATAATAGCAGTGGCTAGCAAAGGGTTATTACCATCGAAGAAGGCCGAATAAAGGGCTCGTAACGCAATAAAATCTATACGGAATTGTTAATGAAAAATAAAGTACAGGACTACGCTGCTGATATTGGCAGGAATTATCTAAGCATATTGGATTCATGCAAATCTTCTGTCACAAGATATTGGATAAAATCTTCAAATAACGTATGGTAAACTGGTGGAATGTAAAAGATTCTTACGCAGTGAATGCAGAAAAGTATCCGTCATCCGATACATTTTCTGGAAGTTTATTTTTTTTTCAAAGAAAAGAAATAGATATAGTGAAAATTTGAATTTTTAAGATATGTCAGGGTGCATAAACTTCTTTTTAGGACGAATAGGATTATGAAGCTGAAACATGGAAACTAACCAAATAATTAACCCCAAGAGAGAATCGTGCTCAACATCATTTGGAGATATTACATTAGAAAAAAACCGGTCAGAGCAACATAAAACCCATTAAAAAACCTAAATTTCCATTGGCTGGTTTTGTGATAAGAATAACAGACAACCACTGAATATCGCGATTCACACCGTGGATCCCCACAGGTCATATGCGAAACAGTAGTCGGTAAAACGTAAGATGTCTTAACGCTCTGGACAAGTTCAGAAATTATTATCTCTACAACGCCCATGATAGATAGGTCTAGTGAATCTTAGGAAAAAATCAATATGTTGATCAGTGTGTTTAAGTGTACTTTTTGAAATATACTAGATACTTTGTGCAGTCACTGTACCAATGGAAAATTATAGATATAACTTACCAAATAGAGAAAAACAATGGGACACAACGATCTCTCATTATCTGATCCGTGTAAAATCTTCAATAACCACGTAAATTCAATAACTCACCCACAAAATAAAAATGAAAAATAGAAATAAGGAAATAATATATTACGAATGACAATTCAATAGTGATAAAATCTCGTCACCGATCAAGTACTTGACAATTGTGTCCTCGGGGAAAAAAAAGACGATCGAAATCTCACGAGCGAAACACTGCATTAGGATTCGATTAGAAAGATACAATCAAATTAATGTCAACGGCTGAATTTATTTTAACTTTTTTTATGAAGAATCGTTTATTTCCACTCTTATGTTATTTTCTCCTCTTATTTGCAAATTTGAAGAATGTTAGTGGAAAATAACCGATGGTCTACTGTTGTCCATAATGAGTTTATGAATTCTCATTTTATTTTTAATTTTCTCTCTTTATTTCCCGTCTCATCATTATTAATGCAGCTGCTTCAGTTATTAAAACAATGAAAACTATTGGTGAAGCTCTTAGTGTTGTTGATGATGATGTCAAATTGGGAATATTCATCATTTGTTTTCTTTTTTAAATCATATTTTGAGAAAGTTTTAATATGGTTATTATGATTCCGTCCCCGCTGTCATCGCATGTATCGGCAATTGAAACAAAGCAGTAGTTCCATATCGAGCGATATAAAATGCAGAACACAAACACACACACACACACACACACACGCATACACAATACACATAAATGTGTGTACTGCTGTGTGCATGAGTATTTGCATATGTATATGTGTGTATGTATAAAAGAGTATAATAAAATAAATGCAGATTGTGGAGAAAACTATCATGATTCACAGGTAGTTATTTTATCTCATATATATATATATATATATATATATATATATATATATATATATATATATATATATATATATATATATATATATACAGTTCAGTGGATTTTAAACCTAAATATCCATAATAATTCTAATAAAAACACTTCAAAATTGGAGTACTTGGAGGCGCTTGAACAACTTTCGTAAGAACTATGGATAGATCTTTCATTCTTGTAACCCAGAAAAAAGAAATCCAATTTGCGAAAAAAAAAAAAAATGGTTTAACTTTTCTATTCCACTGCTTAAAATATACATACCTTTATAAAAGAAACATATTTTGTCCGAAGCCAGCGTTAACCGAATAACAAACCGAATTACCAACCACGTGCAGACAACTTTTTGATACTTTTTTTTGGTGAGTTCAAAGTTGACTATACATCCTGCAAAATTCTAGTATGTAAAATTGTTTTGTAAGTTTTTCACTGTGCTTGAACTCAAATAAAAACGAGAGCCATGCACTCGAGAGCAGAACTAAACGTATGTTCTGAAACAACACGTTTCAATTCACATTCAGTAAACATTTTTGGTCAAATTTTCCAATGAAAAGAATCGTAAATTTTTTGCCAGGAAAAATCTCAACACACGACTTTTCTGCTTAGACATTTTTTTAGAAGCCACCGTTTTTCTTTGATCACATTAGGCACTATATATGTGCATGTATATGCAGATGTGCTGGCATATTATCTGCAATTCTTACGTAAACCCAAAAAGGATATTTAGTAAACTCAATTAAAGCATGGTTTTAGCTCATTGGTTTGTGTTGTGAAAGAAATATATTAAAGGACATTGTTTTATCCCGGGCAACACCAGGAATCCTTGATAGTATTTCATAAAAGATATTGATCTTTTTCCCTATTAATATATGATTGAGTAGACATATAATATTGTACATCTAACAGAATATGCTAGGCACAGGTTTGACGCCTTTCACAAATTTCTGACGCTAACATTATTCTGGAACAATGACTGCATTTATTGTCCTCGGATACGTATCGGCCAAAAGAAAATACGCTTTGTTGTAACAATCATACTAGAAAAACACACGTTGGTTTTTATGCCTTTGATAATCAAATAGATTAATGCAACTCTCTCAGTCAATTTATATTCATTGCTCCTAAATCGGTAGGCATTATTGACCTTTTAAATGGCTTTTTATAGATAATTTGTGTAGAAAGGAAATTTACTAGTGTTGCCAGATTAGCGATTTTCATAGATAAAAATATACGAAAATAGCTAGATATTGGCTAAGACAAAATTTGAAAGAATAACCATTAGGATAAACAAAATTGAATTCAGAGTTGGAGAAAATTATGGGAGTAAAATTCTATGCGTATTATCCACTGTTTGAATCAGATAAGAAGGATGCAATAATTGTTGTAGTTTCTATGGAATACCAGAAAAGTCGTTTTAAGCTATGCCCACAATGGCTTCATATTTGAGAAAATGTCAACCCCGTTCTCTCTGCATCAACGTTTGGAGATGATATCAAGTCTTCAGTTGATTAAACCTGGTGAGTTTGATGAAGTAAGTGTACAATCTTCGTCAATGATTTGTTCGCAAAATTTTATAGACTACAAAGAAATTAATAGTAAAATGCCCGTCGATACTCGATGTTTCGATAACTCTTCGGGGGAATGGATTGATCTAAAAACATATCACTATCAAAATACTACATAACTGTTTACCCCATATCTAACGGTCACTTATCCCCGTTATCTATCTATCAATCTATCTATCTATCTATCTATCTATCTATCTATCTATCTATATATATATATATATATATATATATATATATATATATATTGGTAATTTGACAGTGTGAATATATATATATATATATATATATATATATATATATATATATATAGAGAGAGAGAGAGAGAGAGAGAGAGAGAGGTAGATATAGATAGATAGATAGAAAAATAGATAGATAGAAAAATAGATAGATGGATAGATAATTTAAAATGTCAAAGGGGAAGTGAATCTTCTTTTGTCTCAATTCTGGAAGGTTTATTCCTTAGATATTTAATCCAGCGTTGACTGGTACTTCGGCTAGAAACATGTTTCAAATGATGATATTATGACACAAATGCATTATTTAACTAGTTTACAGCACATTGAATCGTCAGAGTAAATGGCGAGTTTCAAATATATAAAGTAAATGGAATAATTTCAGGAAGCATTTGTCTATCATTGCTTAATTGATGGTCCAATTAGCAGGCCATGGCGAAATAATGACACACACTAACTTACCAGGTATTAGTCAGGCGACAAAACAAAAGACTGATCTAATTCTGACATCCTTTGATGTAGAAAATGAACTTTCCACTAATTCTGTTATCATAAATCTAATTGGCGATGATGAGTTAACTGTTTCCACAAGATTAACAGCACAACATGAATCTTACTTCTTGTAGTAAGTTACATCACGTGGTTGATTCTTTAATAATTGCATCGGGATGCAGACATCAAAGTATTATTACTCCAATACGAGCATTGTTCACAGTTACTTCATCTCTTTATTCCTCCTGTGATGATTTTTTTTTGTAATCAATCTAATCAATGAACAAACTGCAATAAACTGTAGGTAATCGTAACCGGTCACAGGACACTGTATTCAATCGATTTTTAACTGCAACGCAAGTCGATGGTTCCAAAAACAAGAAAAAAGTTTATGTTAAGACTGTAATTGAATAGGTTAACTTCGTTTGTACAAAATTGTTTTGCCCGAAAAGGGAGATAGACAGCTTTTGAAACAAGGGAAGAAAGATATGAGCTGGGATGATAACAGGGAAGATTCATTAATAAAGATTGAAATATATACATATATATATATATATATATATATATATATATATATATATAGTGTCATCCACAGACTGCTGTTTCGTTGTATTACAACTCTTCAGTGTGGCTATAAACAATCCGTTATCCCATCCAATACCACGAGACAGGATTGAAACCTTCGCTTCAGACCTGTATCCTACCGCAGAGCCACGAAACTGGACAGTCAGTAAGGCTGGATTTAAGCGATATGTTCTTTTTTTTCTTACCCCCCAATCCACCAGAGTGCTCTATTCCTATGGAAGATTATTACATAATGCTTACAATGAACGAGTTACCTCTCTCAAAGAGTGCTCAACCCTGGATAGAGGAGCATTTATTATTGTGTCATCCACAGACAGCTGTTTCGTTGTATAACAACTCTTCAGTGTGGCTATAGACTATCCATTACCCCATCCAGTACCACGAGGCGGGATTGAAACCTTCGCTTACCTTGAATTTCGGAGGATATTTTCTTGTTTTAGCCTTGATGCAGTAAATATTTGTTTTTGTTTTTTGCGGAAGGAGGTTATCTTGAAAACTCAATTAGAAAAATACTTTAGTTCCATAAACTAACGTTGACAAATGTTGTCAAATGTTGCCAAATATAGTATATACAAGGTCGCAGTTTTTGAAGAGAGTCTGTTCTTTTCCTTGATATGGCTATAAATTTAAATTAATGTGATCTGGAACGATGATAGATCTTTGCTACGAGACTGTTACTTATAATCAACATCTTGGCGTACGAGAACGCTAATATTATATCCAGGGATGCGGCGCTAACTTTTTAAGCACTGGGTCTGACAGAATTATTGTAATTTCATATATCCTCTCTATGTACATGAGAAAGATTGCATGAATAAAATATATGGTATTTTTAAAGTGGCAAATGTTAACAGAGTTTTGTTGATTTAAATAGGCTATTCTTTGTACCAAGGGGGCCTGAGAAGTGATCCAGTGAGCTTTGACAGCACTGTAGCCTGATAATATTTCACGTCGGGATAGCGAAAGATGGCGTGAGTTATTTTATATTTTGAAAATGTACTGAAGACTAGGCACACAATAGAATAGCATGATATGAGTAAAGATACTTCTGAATACACACACATACACACACACACACATACACACACATACACACACATATATATATGCATACATGTATATATATATATATATATATATATATATATATATATATATATATAAGTTTATCCAGGGATGTGAATCAAACCCAGTATCTCTGCTAAGCGATTTGATTCAAATTCCAATGGGAATAATTTATCAATGGCTTCCCAAAGATTCTTTGACGTTGAACATTTTGAATATCGAGCTAATGATCTTCAAGGGATGATGCGATTCCAGGAGTCACTGAAAATGCTGTTCGATGTTCGAATCCAGCTAAAAGTCAGTATTCCCAGAGGTTGATTTCAGATCCGGATTAACCAAGGTAGAAATACAATAAGTCTTAAAACTATCTGGTACATTCAATAAACGAAGAAAAAAAAAATCAATTGACAGAATTTTGGGGGAAGTTTGAAAAATGCAGGAAGAAATATTGGAACGAGATTCATGATTGAAAGAATAAACATGGACATTTATACTGCATTATTTGTAATGTTCAATGTGCTTGTCATCCATTTCAATCAGGAAGCTACAGATCTGCACAAATTCTGAGTTCAACATGGTGGTAGCAGCCTTTTCTTCTTCTCTGTTTTTAATTCTTGTATTTTGGCTGGTATTGTGCCGTCCAAATTGTTCCTTCTGAACAAATATTCATTTTAATCAGATACTTGTAAAATGATTTCAGCAAGTTATTCTCGTTGTTTTAGTCAACATGGCCTTTGTTACCTCATGTTATGTTACTTTTGAGGAAACCCCTTTATTTTTAAGCTTTCAAGATGGAGCTTCAGTTTATTAGGTCACAACATGCTTCATCATCAGTCATTAAGTTATTGTATTCTTAGATGTGAGATTGTTATATTTTCTTATATTCCTTATTCATATTGTTAGGTTATCTTAATTTGTAATAGTTGAATTAGTTTCTGCATTTTTCAAATCATTTTAATTCGAATGACTTGGTTCATAGAAATGTGTATGTATGTGTATTTTGATGCGTTTTTTGTTTTGTTTTTATATACGTAGAATTAATCCTTATATTTACCAAAGCTGGTTAGTTGGTTGTTAACTTTTGTTGATATCTATATTTATATAAGATTATACATTTATTGAATAGGTTCTGTATTGTGTCTTTTATGTGGATTATTTTCCACTAATTTAGTTAGTTTATGTATATATGTGTTATCGTTCCATGATGTATAAATATGCATGTTCCGTTTTGTGTTTTGCTGTATATTCTACGTATTTGTGTGTTAGTGGTTGAAATTGTCATTTTTCTTCCGAATTTTTTTCTTGTAGGTACTTGTTTGATGCCTGTTGTTTGATATGAGTTGATTTTTTTTTCAATAATTCATTATCATATCGATGTGATATTATTTCCAGCTTTTCTTCCAGGCAGAGCATGCATTTTTTGTTATGTTGTTATACGCTGCAACTTATTTCATTATTTTCCAAGAGTTATTTCCCTTCTTTTATTTTTCAAATGTATTTTGATTGTGCTGTATGGTTTAATCATTCTCATTGTTGAATGGTTGTTTGAGTTAGATGACGTTTTTCCTTCCAGGGACCTGAGCCGCTCATATATATGTTTTATTTTACCCGGGTCTTCTTTAGTTTTTACTATTGCCATTGATATTGTATTTTCTTTGCAATATTGTCCTGTAATAGGATTTGTGGGGGCGACCAACAATGCATCATATCAAATTTGCTCGGTCATTTTTTAATTAATTAGTTTAGTTTTTATTTCAATAGGGCCCAATGCCTTCAACTTGAGTCTGTGCATTTGACATGGTGAATGTAGGCGATAATTGTTTGTGACAGGCCCCGTGCTTAATCGGGTATGGCGACCGATAGCCAGTTAATAAGTGGTCCATACACAGCGACCACTTCGCAGGAAAATAGATAACAAATTTAATGTGTACCATTCAAAACATTTGACTAGATATATGGCAATGTACCATGAGGTGAAGGCAGAGCTATGGTCACATAATGCTGTTAACCTAATAAAAACATTGTGAAATTTCCTCTGACAAAAACTTCTCTCCCTTCAGATCTTCAGTTTCAAAATTCGCCTCCGACGGAACGAACGTAGATTCATATTTCTATCCCTCAGCCACAGGACAAACTGACAGACGATCCCACCCTTGGGAATACGTCAAATCTCAAATGATATTGCTTCTTTGCAGCAAGTGTAAAGAATACATTCACTTATTTGTGAAAATCTTGCCGCAACTTGGCTGCCTTGGTTTAGGATTATAGTAACCCTTTTTTCTTCCATCTGGCTACACACAGTCCTGAAGGTAGATAAACTTGTCATTTTCATCTAAACAAGAGTCCTTCTTTTGTATTCAATCGCATGAATTTTGCGTACAGTGCAATAGTATGATTGATCCTGGCATTGATTTTTCTACATTGCATGATTTGTTGGTTGGTTGGTAATTTGTTCTCACCATTTATGATTATTTGTTGTTTTGTAGCTGTAAATTATTTTCAGTGTTGCTTTCTTAAAAAATAGGTGTAGTTTGTGTCTTTAGGAGATTGTTTGTCTATGAGTTTAAGGAACATTTTTACCATTCGATTTTTCGTGTTTTAATTGCTTGATTGAACACTTCTAAACTATAAAACCTTTACCTGTCAAATGTATTAGCGTTTGTAAAAGAAAAATAACACAGACATTTGCCTAAGAATTCAATTCACAAGATATCGAATATAGTTTATAGGATACACCAGTGCTTTTTAAACTATTTACATGCTCCTAATCTGCAAGTTTTTATTACAAAATTTAATTTGATGGTGACAGGTTTTTTATTTTTTTTTCGAGAATTTTTTTCGTAGAAGATTCATTTTTTTTTTCATAAGCAAAATGCATGGAGAAACTTGTTTATCGAGTGTTTATTTCATTCATGTTTTGTGAACATTCTAAAGATATGTATGAAAAGAGAGTGAAAAAATTCAAAACTATCTGAGTTTTTCCAGTTTCCATAAAGTTGTGTAAGAATCTTTGAACTTGGGATTTCAATTATTCAATTATTTTGAAATATAAATATTTCATAATAATCAATCATTCATCTTTCATGTTGTTGTGTTTTTTTTTACCCTTTATCCATCTATCAAGTTTTTTTTAATCAGTAAATAAACCAATTCCCCTTTTGGAGAATTTTTTGCCAGTTTAAGAAACAGTAGTGTATGACATTTTAGTTTTGCGTTGCAAGAATGAAAGACAATCAATTGACATCACGACTCACAACATGGATCCCTAAAGATCACATGAGAAACCGTGGCCGACAGAACACAAGATGGAGTGATGAACTGGACCGATTCAGGAAATGCCGGCTCTGCGACGCTCATGATAGAGAATTGAAGCAATTCCTGGGGAAAGTCTATGTCCAATGATGGACATTAAAGGACTGATGATGATGATGATGATGATGATGATGATGATGATGATGATGATGATGATGATGATGATTATCATTATTGTAGGACATATTACGTCCATTATAGATCAATCGGTATTTTTGAACGAGCATCTTGTTAGGGGTACATGGCCTTAGTATTGCAATGTTGGTACCGTAGAGTATATTACTCCTCAGAAAGGCTGATTTTTCGGAAAAAAAAAACTCAAATTCTGATGATTATGCTTACATACACGCTGACTCTTACAACGTATTCGAACCCATCTTCAACCATTAATAATAATAGAAGACAAAGATAGAAATAATTGAATGCGCAAGAGGAGAAAAGTCGGACTAATGCGCACATTCGTATACGAGCAGTCCAAATGTTTTTGTTCGAGCCTTATCATTGAATCGATGATGGAAAATTAAGAGAAAACTCTGGTGTATTGTCGATTGGAGTAATCGGATCAAGCGTAAAGACACAAGGTTAAAAAGCTATTGAGATAAGTTATTGGGTTCATTTATTTCTGTGTAAAGGGAATAACAAATAAAACCCTTTTGTGTCATGCGCGATCTTAATGAGATGAGTTTAATGTCATTAGCAGCGTTTCCCGGGAACTATACTCTCATGAATTTGGAAAAAAAACCAACAAACAGATATTGAGATTATCTCAACATTCATCAACTACTACCTCCAAGGAAGGGTGATGGAAACTGGAAGAGGATAATAGATATAATACAAGGGGTCAGATCTATAGTACGAATCGATCAATGAATAGATTATAAACATATCTATGTATGAGCCAACGATTATATATATATATATATATATATATATATATATATATATATATATATATATATTCACAAATTCATATGATTACAGTGACTGCAAAAGGGTGGAATTATCTGATACATTTAAAAAATTAATCTTAAAATCTTAGAGGAATTTCAGAGTTGACTTTCGGGAAGAAGGCATACGATCGCACTAGAATGAGCGACAGTAGGAAGACAGGGAAAGATATGAGGATGGAGAAACAATAAAAATTCAAACTATGAATATTCTTTCTTTTTCTTTCTAAAAAGATTGAGGACATTTTTCACCGGTTTTTTCGCCTTCGTTTTTCGATCTTACCCGTAAGCAGCAAGTCTACTTCATTGTCAATATCCTATCAACAGTTCTTTTCAATCGTTCAACGTTTATTTGCATGGACGTTGAATTTTTTTCCGGTACCTTTCGACTATGTTGGTTGGAACAGTGAATTTTGTTTGACAGAGGTCAATCATGGTTTGCAGGGCAGGCTTATCTCTGCTTCGTTATAAGTTCGTGTTTGTTCATTGTTTTCAAGGATATTGTTCAGGACGAAATGGCGGGAAGAGGTTTTTGCCTTATTTTCTATGAATGCATGTCCTTGTCCTCTCAGCAATACTGTACTTTGTATGCAAATCGTTTTTTTATGTCAGGTATGTAATTGTGGAGGTGATTGTTTTACTGATGATACTGCGCGGATCATTTTTCTCATTGATTTATTGAGTGCTATGAAATGAAATGAAATAAGACATGATTTGTATTGAGGTGGAGAAAGAATAATTCGAGCTCAAGCAAATATGTAGCACGTTTGAGTGGGAACAGATCTTGAAAAACACATACGGACAAATTGAACGATGCTATAGTTTCTCAGTCTAATAACTGTCATATCAACCAGGATGGAGAAATAAATAGACGAATGCATTTTTTTTAATTAAAAATTTTGGAAAATGCTAGTTGATTATCTTTTGTTTGTCATGGTGGTCTGAAGTTGAACACGAATTTGCACATAAAACAAAGGAAAAGACTCTATAAGTTTCAACAGAAATTATTTGTGTGGACGGATGACCAATCATACTTGCTCTTACGAAGAGTAATAACTCGCCAAGCCAACCAAAGTGCAGATTGCAAATAGTTATCCCTTCCAATTGGTCTATCCTTTGAACAAAGACGCCGTGGTGACAGCATGGGCAGCAGATAGCTTTTTAATTGTAGTGGCTGCTGTGCATAGACTCTGGAAGCAGTCACGTCACTAATTACCCATAGGTCAGCTGGCGAAGATGTTGGTAACAGTGAAGAAAGTAGCTATAGAAGCTATGATAAAAATACGTTGCTTCTCACTCGTTTGTTGCAGAAATTCTTATATCAACGATTCTCTTTTCCGATCTGATTTAAGGTACTGATTTTCCCTCTTTTTCAAATATTTGTCCGGTTCCTGTTTGCAGGTTGGTAACATCTTTGTTTTTCGCAAGCTGTTCTTGTGACTTCAACGATCTGGTTAATTTACAATAGCTTCTCTTCAGATTTTTATGTCATGTGTTAAATACTTTGTTATACTACGTGTCCTAGGCTCCATTAATGGGGGCATTTTCTATTAATTTTTTCAACCAGTTAAACTCTGAAACAATGGAATTTGTTATAAACTTTGATTGTACAGATACGTCACAAATTCTACGTCAGAAATCCTACATCTTCTGCGATGATAGCTAAGAGAAAATTGATAGTATATCTCAGAGGAAATATCTCAATATCAAAAGAGTGACAAAATCAGGAAGTCAAGATGGTCGGTGCAGGTTTTGGTCGGAAATACTTGCTTTATGGTAAAATCATAAAATTTGGCATAGTGATACTTAAAGGTGTACTGGACAATATCACTTTTTTGTATATTTTTTAATGGACTTCCAGCCACGGTCGCTGGGCAATATCTCCAACTTAGCAATAAGCCAATAAGCCAATGAATATCTCCGGATGAGAGACAGATTCCTGGATCTCAAAATTCAATCATTCCTTTTTTAATATTGAGGCCCATCTTTCCACAAAATTTAATCGGAAATAATTGAGAGCTTTTGGAAATATCACTGTATGGACAGCCAAGAGCGATTACAAGGATGTATTAAAAGAAAACGCGTAACAACCCCCACTGCAATACGAATTCCTGGATCCGCCCATAAGTTTGTTCACCCTTTTATCGTATTTCATACAAAATGATTTATCTTCGTACAAAAACAACTTTCGGAAGTATTCTTATGTTTTTTTTTCTTTTCGTACACTTCTATGTCCACTTCTCTGCATCCATACAGTATCTCAGAATGGATTTATCACAGTTTGTGGAATTGAAAGGCGCGTATAAGAGAAAATGTGATCAGATTTTGGGACAGATCAAGATATTGCGTTTTAATTGAAAGCTTTTATTCCCGTGATTTTCTTTTCATACATACTGGATTTTGTTCCTGGCGTTCCATACTATATCATCAAGTGTCCACATCAAATTTCAAAAGGGCACGACACATTTTAAGGAAAAAGTGATTAAATTTTTGGAGGTTCCAGGGATTTGTTTTAGATTGAGGTATATTTTCAATTTTTTGTAAATGGTTAGCACAATCAAAGAATCAAAGATTACGAGTGCCAATTCCCAAGCTTTTATTACCAACTGACCGGGTTTTTTTTTTGTTTAGACAAAGGGTATTGTTTACTTTGAATTTGATACAAGAGCATTGCATTCTGAGTAACATAGAATTTCACTCATATAAGTCAGTGATTTTAAAATCGGATGCACACCCTACAAAGGGCCAATTTGAATATATTGGGAAAATTTAGTTTTTAGGCATGGAGAGTTAATAGTGTTCCGTGGCTCAAAACTCTGTCGTGTTGAGGCTCAATCTATTAATCCTTTTTCTTGACAAATATTAACTACTAATTACTACATCGAACAATAAGTATGGTCAGAATAAATGCTATCGAACGTTTTCCACTAGGAAACTTCAAGAATAGAGTTAGAAAAGAGTAAAATGAAAACTTGATATAACATCTAGATTCTCGAGAATCTAGATGTTATATCAAACCTGTCAAAACAGGGACTAAAACGGTTAAACAAGCTTTTATTTCCAAAACTTGGAAAAATTCAAGAAACATCAAGTGGAGTACCGATGACATTTTTCATGCTTGTAGACAAAACGGTATGTCCTGGCGCGGTAAAAAAATTGTAAAAAAAACACACGCCCATACCGAGAGGGTCCCTTCGCCACCTTTGGTGGCTACTAATGATAAATTTCAATCATTAACTTTATGAGACACAAAAGCGATAAGGTAATCGCTTTGTTACTAAATTTCAGAAAATAAAAAAATGGAAAAATATTAGCTCAACTGCTCTGATTTTCATACATCAGTATCTCTTCTTACAAAAAAACTGCCATATGATATATCATAGGAAGAGGGTCATGAAATTCTTTGAGCTGTAAAGGTGAGGTGGTGCACTAAGGGTTAAAAACCAATGATTTAACTCTGCTACAGTATTTTACACCAGACCATTATGAAATACTTAGCTTTCCACCAGACGTATGTTGACAACAGGACCTGCAGGGTTAATGTCGATCGAAGATCTTAATGCTTAACTAGGCACTTACTTCTATTAAGTAAAACATTGGCTAATTTGGGCTGTCATCTCGGCTTAGACTCAAGATGTGTCAGACCTTTAACCAAATGACCTGTCTGCAAGAAACAAGATTCTGAAATAAAATGTTTCACGTACATCAGCCTTAGAAGTAATGTTCTTCAGTAAATTGACTGTCTGTGAGTGTGACTATGTTCCTATAAGAGAATATTTCAGAATGATTGAAAGGTATCAGAGGTACGGAGAGAAATGTCTTGTTATATAAGAAATTAAAGTAGTTGGTGATATGCGTTACTCCGTTACAGTGAGTACGTTTCTCTTGGAGATAAAATATGGTTGATACATACATTCGAGTAAAAGCTTACGATACGTAAGGTTTGAATGAAATTTGGTATGCAATGGTTATCAAATATACATACGCACATACACACATACACACACATATATATATGAAGTGAACATAGCAAAGTTACACAGACAGGAATAAATGTAAACATGATTTTATTCCTTTTTTATATGTCCCTACTGGTTTTGACCTTTAGTCATCGTCGGGGGAGAAGATAGTATCTCTCTCTCTCTCTCTCTCTCTCGCTCTCTCTCTCTCTGTCTCTATCTCGTTCAGTCTGCTCCTCAGTCTCTCTCTCTCTCTGTTGTGTGAGTGTGTGTGAGAGAGAGAGAGAGAGAGAGAGAGAGAGAGAGAGAGAGAGAAGGAGAGAGGGGGGAAAGAAAGCTTATTAAATGTCATAAAATTGTGTTTATTCTACCGATAATAGACCATACGTTTATCATTGTCAAAATGATGAGAAAATTCAGTGACTCTTATTATGGCCTTTTTTATGGCCATAAACAGGAACAAACATTGTGAAGCGTTGAATGGGTAGACGCCCATATATGAGCGTGTATATAGCTAGGCGTGGAAGGATAATTGTGAGAAAGAATATAAAGAGGACAATAAAAGACCAATATTACATATTAGTATGCGCGCATGATAAGTGTTCAACAAGCCATCTAAAAAAAAATAATTTTGTGAAAATCATATTCAAAGTTTGACGAGCTTGCAATTATCTGGTTATTTTTTTTAGAGCTACAGCGTTTAATTTCGATGGTTCAACCCTGTTTGTTATGATTCTCATGCATTTTACATTAATGAATCTTGAATACTTACACAGTCTCAATGCATAACGTGAGATCTTTTGGTTTGTCTTTCTAAAAACGAAAAAACAAGTTTCCATGTTTTTTGCTTTATCAATAGAATTCCAAGTATCAAGGCTTCAATACTGAGAAGAGTACACAACCGTAAACATGATGATAGTATCGAGGGTGGAAGTTGGTAAAAAAAATGACGTGTGATTTGCACCAGAGTTTCAACAAAAATAAAATCACTGATTATGTTCAAATACCACAACGTATTCATTTGAGATTCTTTGTTATATACATCAGATTCATAAGTTAGAGTTTCCAAGCTACAAAATAAAAGACCAAGGGGAGTGTAGGTTGGCTGATCGGGTAACAGCACGATGAATAAAGCAAGAGAGCGGTGTTCTAACTCTAGCGGTGACGGTTAGTGTTCAATTCGCACTAATGCCCTTAGGGGAAATATGAATCAGTCTCTTCTTCGGGTGATGCGTAAAAACGAGGGGCTTGAAGTGAGTGATATCATCTCGGAGGTTTGCCACCTCTGAGCCTGATTCAAACATTGCAAACGGTCGAGTAAGAGGTATTGAGATATGGGGATCCTAAGCAAGGGTAACCGAAGCCGTTGCCAGCGTAAGGGCAATCATTTTCTACTTGTTTTGTACAAAACAGAAAAAAGCATCGATGCAAATGATTATACCTGATTTTTTTTAAGTATGTGCATTTAGAAAATCGCCATATAGATGAATAATTATGGGTAAGTATATACATTGACATATCGATAAATCTACACCCTAATACATGAATAGGCATTTTTTGACAGCAGGTAATTGCGTCATTAAGTCAACTCCGGTTTAGCTGGGACTGAATTAAATTATTTTAAAAAATGGTAGTTTTGTTGAACTTTGCCTATATTAGAATAAAGCTATTTATTTTTTTAATATTGATATTCTCGAATGTGGCTGTCTTTTCACCCAGGCTGTTCTATGTGTTCACATTTCTTGCACAAATACAATGAACATTACAGATCCTAATTCAGCAAAAAACTCTTTGCCAGTCTATTATCACTGATTCACGATTACAAGTCATTTTTGCTCAACGCTATTTTGCTCTAGCGAAAGATTTTCAGCAGTACTTGTTTTCACTGACCGGAAAAAAATACTCAAGAGAATTTTTCGCTTTTACAAAAAAGGATGAAGTTGAAAATTGCGATTAGCGTATACCTTGCAGTGCACACTCAGGTTACAAAGTGGCGCTGCCATGTTCTTTCCCTAGGAATTATTCCTAGCTTCCCAGCATCGAGCCAACATTGCTTTGAAATGTGTCTTAGTATCTTCTCGATTTATTTTGTGCATCCGTTAGCAAGATGTGTCGTACATTAACAAAAAGGCCGTTGCGAGGTCGTAAGGAGGTTACGCTTAGCATAAAAGCCTGCAGGCGTAGACAAAGGTTATTTCTTGTCCAGGAAACGGTCATGAATTTTTCTCCTATGAATTAATGTTTATTGTTTTTTTGCTTTACGTCATTTCAGTTTGCATATTACGATTTTAAACATCTCGTAAGAGGGGTTAAAACAGAGATAGGGAGAAAAAGAATAAAAAAATGATTGAAAGAAAGCGATATTCCTTACTTATTACACGCCTGTGTGTATATACGAAGCACTTACATGCTCAAATACGAGCGTGTTCCTGTATGCGCGCATATATGTATTACACACTTACAAATCAACGTTGTGTTTTTCAGTTGAGAAGATCTGGCTGGTTTGTTTTGTATCTACCAAGCGTACAAACCGTACCATTGGAGCTGACTATTCAAACATATATGTCTAATTGTATCAGAAAAATGTGTTTTTAGTGTGTAGGGGTAATATTCATAATGCAAATTTATGCTAAAGTTGTACCTTAGTTTATGTGCCGCGTTATTGATATTTTTCTTTCTCAAAATTAAGTCTTTTAATGAATCAAAAGAAGACAGAAGAAGAAACTTATTCATTGATCATTTCTCTTTTATTTTCAATTTTATCTTATCACTTCAAACATGGCATGCTGCTACAAGATATTGGTCACCTGGCCGTTTCTATTGAATGAATAGCTAGACCTGTTTGGAAACATTTTTAGTAAGTGTAGTTCGGATTCTTCTTTTTTTCACCTACCTTCCTATTTGCAGATGAGTGTGAAAATTATTCCAAGCTCGTTCGTGAAAGAAATGAAGCCAACAATGTTCCCATTGTGTTTTATAATTTAGTAATTAAATTTTTGCTTTCACTGGTTTAATGCTTGTAACTATGTAAATTATTGCAAATCAGAATTGATCCCAGCGACTTTATAGTTATTCAGATTCAGGCCGACGAATATAAGTCAGTCTCTACTCGTTGGTAATGGCACTTTTTTTCCCTTTTATACTCTTCCTATAGATGCTTACATAGGCATTCTGTGTTAACGCTTATATGAGCTTTTCGTATTAATGCTTGCATAAGCATTCCGTGTTAATGCTCTCATAGGCAACTCAGTCATACTTAATTTAAAAGGAGAAAATCGATTATAAGTGCACATTTCGTCCGTGTGATCTTATGTCTACAGGTAGTGAAAGTATCATACAGTAGTATATCTAAACGTCGAGGCATTTTGAATGCATGTGTTATCCAAAAATGTTACAACTCCTATTATAATGTGGTATTCGCTGCAACAATTACTGTGCTAGCACAAATGGATAGAGATAGACTGAGTAGTTATTAACTAAAATAAGAAAACACAAGATATAATATTTCGATGGAGTAAGGGATCGTAACATGTCTAAAAAATTCTAATTCGAACAGATTTTTTTCATATTTATGGCGGAATGGGTAACGACACAAAAAAAGGAACTCGGCAAACTGGGTTCTAACTCCGGCATAGACAGTTTGAGATAATTTCGCATCAATACCCTTGTAAATGCATGGATACATCCCATCCTCCAGCTACCAGTAACAGCAAAAGATTGACGCCACTTCGGGTGCTTGTCCCTGCTCAGTCTATTAAACATATCGCAGACAGAACGAGTAAGTTGTATTGTGAAGTCCAAGCAGGAACGGCTAAATCTGTAGCCAGCGTTAGGGCACAGCTCATTTGTATATATACATTACTAAGTGTGCGGAGATGATCATATCTCGTCTACTTAAACGTATTTATACGTGAATATTGTGTCCTACATATATTTACTGAAACAGTTTTTGTGGGGGTGGGGGAAATAGTGTGATTTATTTACCGATATATATGAAAAAGTTGACATAAAAATGTTCAAACTCAATATCTCAAGAAGATAAATATGAATGCTTATATACAATCCGAATATTCGACTTTTCAGAAGAAATTGCTATGATGCTGTAGGCAAACCTACGAGAAAGTCATAAACGCCCAATTATTTCTCAATCTATGGTCTAAATTCTGTCAATTTTGTAGCTTTTATTAATTCGAAATTTTAGAAATTTATCAAATACTTCTTGCATACAGTGTGTTATGATAATGACTGGAAAAATTCACATATTTTGCTATATTATCTCATTCTGCATAAAACAGAAAAACATTTGAAAATCGTAGAGAATGAGATAGGAAAATTGATTGTTTCGTCCTTCATTTGAAATGGAACAAACAAAAACATGAAACAGAATTATTAAGCAGAAAAAAATGAAACAGCGTTAAAATGCCGGCACTGCTCAAAATTTCGATGAACAAACACGACTCAATAACCCACATATAGATATACAAAGAATGGCTAACATACTTATCTTATTCACACAGCAACCTCAAAGAACAATCCAATCAACATAATTACCTTTGACATGAGGAAGTAGACCAAACCCATGATACAGGACGGATCTTCGGTAGTCTACACTGAAGAGTTGTAATACAACGAAAAAGCTATTTGTGGATGACACAATTATTAATTATATATATATATATATATATATATATATATATATTACGATCAGATATGATATATCTGACTATGAGGGGGTGTAGAGTTGGATTTTGTGCTTTTCAGTGGTATGTAACATGACCATATGGTCTTCTCAAATGCATCGATGGGATGTCTATTGGTTCTTTATGTCTTGGTGACTCAATGTCTGACTATTAACCAAGCTGGTCGTTACTGAACCGTATTGTTCATGGCAGTCATTGCAAATTCTATGATCTGGCATATCTTTTTGTGGTGGATATGCAGGACTATCCTGCGATTTATATCGAAAATTCAGTCCGTTTGGTTCCGATGACCAACCATTTAGACGGCCATCTATCAGTAGAGCCCGTCGGTGTTCATATATGAACAAAAATTAGAAATCCCCTGTCCAGGTTCTATCAACTTCGAAGATGTATAAGGATGTTGAAATAAACTGTTTTAAACGTATCGGATACGCTGTATATGAAGATAAATAGGCATTTGAGTGTGTATTTTGTGAACTTTTGGTCACTTGCAAAAAAAAGGACATACATCACGTTGTTTACATATATATATATATATATATATATATATATATATATATATATATATATATATATATATATATATATATATATATATATATATATACTGGTGTATTTGGCTTTTCTCCTAAAACACAATCACGTACACGTGTATGCCACTGTATGTGTATATGAGTGTAAATGTAAGATATTTCACCTTTAAATAAACGATAGCTTCTCTCTTCGTTTTTTTTTTGTCTTTGTAGGTAGGCATATACTAAACAGAGATAAATATGTTTTCACCAATATATAGAATTATCTCCTGATCTGTGCAAGCGAGTCTGTCGCTTTTTTCTTTTCTGTTAGTTTTCTCATCACATTTTGCGTGGGAATAAGATGCAGTAATGAAATCAAAAGATGCAAGAAGCAGAAGGAAATAGAGAAATCGGAATAGAATATATATCTGGAATAAGAAGAGCCGCATCAAGTGGAAATAGAAAGAAGAAGTATAATGCTGTTCATAAGTATTTGAACAAAACTGAAATTTTATTCATACAGCTTGGTTTTGAAAGTCAAAAGTAGGAACTTTATACAAGAAGAACGTAGTAAAGAGCACAGCAATGCATGTATTTAATCATATTTTCTGGTGCTGTTCAAAAACACATGGACATTGCATTATGTTAGTGCTATAGATATATAAAATTATTTTTTCATTTATGTTAATTAGTTTCGGCTTCTTCAGGTGAATATTCACACAGTTCCTTCAATCCCTATAATTATTTTATCCCGTGGAACAAGACCAAAGCCAGAACAATCAAATCAATAACTAAGATCATATAAAAGGGAAGCTTAAAATTGGGGTATACATTTCAGTTGGAATACTTCCAGAGAGGAAACATACCACAAATACTGATGGATCAGCTATACACTGATAATGAAAATAATTTTACCGTACCCTCCTAATTCATAATTCATAACCACCAACAAGCACAGTATCTGTGCTTAATAAAGCTAGAAAAAAATGACAAGCAATGACCTACCATAAGCAAAAAACAAATATAAATAGGATGAAAAAAAAGATCCTAACACCTAGAAAATTACACACGATCCCCCAATGTCCCAAATAGGACTAAGAAATAAACTGAATCATTTTCTATAAAAAAAACTAAAGCAAGGTAGAAACATTAACTTGTTTCTGTAACCAATTTTTACTCAATTATATTTCATGCTATACTCTAAATCAACTTAACATTTAATCTTGAATGTATCGACCATTTTATCGAATAAACCCAGCACACATCGAATATTGTATTACATTATAATACATTGCGTTACCAATTTGTATTGTGTGTGCATATATATATATATATATATATATATATATATATATATACATATATATATATATATATATATATATATATATATATATATATATATATATATATATATATATATATATATATATATATATATATTGATACAAAGTAAATATTAGATTAATGTTTGGAAATAGAAAAATGAATATTTTATTTGCAACTTTTTGCGCTTTCAATCCATAAGACCTATGTCAATTTGTCAGAAAGGAAATGATGATTATTGTGGGTTTTACGAGGGTTTCAATACTCTAATTTTATTGCTTCGTTTATTGACTTCCGACTTATCAAATCACAGTAAACAACAACAGGAAAGTTAAAAAAATAAGTTCGGGATCGAAATTGTTTAGACTAGCATTTTTAATTCATTTTTTATTGGTTTATTACATTTTGAAAAAACATCCCAGAAACGTCAGTATATTGATGGAATTCGAAAATGAATTTTAAAGGATTTCGAAGTATATCTTAAATTCAAAACAACCATTATAAATAATTGAGTTGATTTTTTTTTCACTGAGAATAGCGATGATTCTTATAAGCTTACAATAAAATGAAAATTGACAAGGAAAACAATGTTTTTTTTTTTTTCAATTTGTTCTAGGTAAGGCTGAAGAAAAAGAAATAACCGACAAAAAATATAATTCACTATTCCATGAACTTAGTTTTCATACATGCGCGAACCATACCTATCCGATAACTATAAGGATACTAGGTTATCAAGATTTTTCAGGGAGTATTTCATATCATAATCACATTGGACAAAAAAAATTGGAATGGAAACTTCATAAAAAAAACATCTGCTGTTTCATGCATAAGCACTGAACACTTCATCAAAATTCAATAAACAAGAGTTTTTTAGGTATGAATTTTATGGAAGATTTAGGTGTTATCCGTGTAGCGGTTTTTGCTCATCGGTTTTGAACACAGCTAGTTGAAGAGAATAAATAAGACGAAGGAGAGATATTGAAGAAAAGAGACACATCGTCTCCATCGTTAGTTATGCGAGTTGCATACAACGACCTGTTCCACAATCAAACGAACAAGTATTGGCATTTGTTTTGATTATGCAGCTAATAGTTAACACAACAACACAACAATGCCTCAACGACGACACAACGAGATCGATTGTGCCCGACTTTATCAACATCCCGAGTAGCAAGGGTCATCAATTATGCAAAAGAGCGCTACTTGTCTAGAAGGAGATAGGGGGAAGGAGGTGGAGATAGACAGGAGAGACAGCGACAGAGAGAGTGGGTACGAGAGAGAGAGATAGGGGGTATAAAGAAGGAGGGAGCTAGACGGGAAGAGACAGAGAGTTGAGTTGATGGGAAGGAAGTAGATGGGGTAGGGAGGTGTGAGAGGGAGGGATTTAGGGTGATATACTGGAGGGGAGGGAGAAGGAAGGATGGAGACAGAGGTAGGGAGAGAAAAAAGTTAGTGAATAGAGAGGAAGAAGAAGAAGCGGAAAGGATGGAGAGAGAAGGAGGGAGATTTAGGGGAAGAAGGAGATGGGGTGAGAGATTGAGAGACAGAATGACGTGGTGTCCGACAAGCGTTAAATACATCATGATTAAATAACAATTAACCCCTTCACGTTCTTTTCCGATTGGTGTATTTGCCACCCTCTCGTCCAGTGTTCGTCAGAGTGATTTTATCCTGGATGTTGCCTCTTGTAAGACATTTTAGTTAAGCTGTCATACTCACTATTCAAAACTTCATAATCATTGTTTGTTTTCAAGTTTTAGTTTTCTTAAAATATGGCATCTGGAAATAAAATTAAGCATCAGGCAAAGTCTTAACGTTGTAGTATTTAACAAAGGCAGATTACAAATAACTCTTAAATCTTTCCACTTGGACTGTGAATTCATTTCAATGGACGAGTGATCATTATTCAACAACCCACATGGTTCTTACCCCACTGTCCAAACAAAGCCTGATGATATTGTGTGGTATAACTCGGGTGCTATTGGTTGGTAATAATGTTGCTTCAACCCTGAAAACATGCTTGTTTCCAAGGCTCCGATGAACTGCAGTCGTTTTCCTAACAATCATTGTCTGAACTAGAGATGAATCAGATTTGTTGTTTTATTTATTTTTCTATTCGGTACAGTAGAAGCATAATTCATACTCTCTTCCCCCTTTATTGCTGATTGGGTATTTTTCATCCTGGAAATAATATTTTGATAATCGAGCATCGTATAAAATGCCCCATCCAACGATAAGTGTGTATTTATTGTACAATATCTGTAGAGATACAATAGTTGAAGTATTTATAGAACATATGGGGAGCTCCCACATAAGTTCTCGGGGACATTTTTAAAATGCCCACCCCCAATAGCCTCTGCGTCAGCTACGCCCCTGCCTTCATTCTTGATTCGTTACTGGGGAAAAAAGGTTCTCCTCATATCTGACACGTTGAAGTGAAGGGCAATCTCCCTTCATTATAGACCCCTTAAAATGGGAGACTCTCCAATTACCACTGACCCTTTGGAGTGAGGGAAAGGTCTCCTTTTGACCCTTTGGAGAGAAAGAAAAAGTCCCCCCACACTTTTCACGCCTTGAATACGGAAGAAGTCCATTTTCACTTCTCACCCCTTTTGGTAGGTAAAAGTCTCCGGTTAAATAAAAATCTCACTATTCAGCATTAAAGGAGGCGGCAGTGTTCCCAACAGATTAGACTCCATGTAGTGTATATATAAACATATAAGATAAGCCATTATTAAAATTAGACCGAAAGTAAGGTTACATTGTACATAGAAGTCCCCGCCTAAAACCCTTAGATTTCTACGTACAGATAGCGGAAGTACCTGTCAATGCTGGGTGATATATTTCAAATGGAACAAATCAGGCATGTAATAAAGATGACCCTGTGTTTTTTTTAATATATATCTTTTACAGAGGAAAAAAGCTTCGCTAAAACTGTGACCACATTCAGGGGAAAATAATCCTTAACTTCACTCCTGATCCTTTAAAAGTGTTGACTCCTTTGAGTAACGCAATCTCCTTTAAGTTTTGGCTCCCCCAGGAGGGATCTTCCATCAATACTGACTCCATAAAAGGAGAAGAGTATCCGTTCACTTTTAAACCCTCAGAAGGGAAAGAGTCTCCCCTTCCCTTTCCACCCCTTAAATCGTGAATAATTATACATTCACGATTGGTCCCTTTAAAAATGGAATAAACTATCCAGTTCTCTTTTGACCACCTTGAAACCCTTATTATGATTTTCAAAAACTTCTCCTATGTTTTTTGAGTATGTTTGGAAGAGCAATGTTGGAGAGCAATAATGTTGAGATTTTTGTAAGGCATGACAGACAAGTGCATTCTTCTCATGCATAAGATATATACACACGGAGAGGGAGGGAAAGAGATGCATACAAAAGAAAATATTAGACGAGTAAAAATTTACAACGACTTTTGATCCCTTGCAGCACAGGGGGTGGTATCAATTCCGTATTTACCATTCAAATGGTGTGGTTTCCTTTAATTTAAGACACACTGGAAAATGTATATATAAACATAAAATAGGAAAATATGTACGTGGTCGAATAGTAAGTTCAATCTTTGGTGTTATAGTTACTTAATGAAAAAACCCACCCCCATGAAATTCCCCGAATTCGCTTTTTTCATAACTTTTCTGTATCAAAAACTCCCTACAGGTCCATTGAGTATACATGCACTCTCTGGTTGAGATACACCCATGTTAAGACTTTTTTCTCTATAGCATGACAGACAAACACCCATCTCCCACTTATATGTGAGAGAGAGAGAGAGAGAGAGAGAGAGAGAGAGACAGACAGACAGACAGACAGACAGACAGACAGACAGACAGACAGAGACAGAGACAGAGACAGAGAGAGTGGAGGAGAGAGAGGAGAGGGGTTCAAAAAATATTCGGAAATGATTATCTATAGTTAAAAAATCATATTTATGGGTACGATGGTGGTTTATACATAAAAACTTGGCTGCATAGAGAATATTTTTCTTTCTTTTTCGAGGATAAACGAAGATCCAAATCAATTGAACTTCAAATGTCGCGATCGTGGCACAATTCAGAGAGACGACGAATTTCCATAACTTGATTCCATGATTAACTTTAAAATTTAGGATAATCGACAATCTTTACGTCGTCTCATCTCGAACGATGCCCTCCGAGTGTGAATGATTATTTTTCAGGCTTTTGAACGGAAGGAGAGTTGGTTTTGTGTCGTTGATTTTCACGTATGATTATGAGTTCCTCGTGATTTGGTTGGCGAGGAAAAGTTCGAATATGTTTTTCCAGGCAAGTCTGCAGAGAAAATCGAATGAAGTGAACTGATTCCCAGGAAAATAATTAGGAAATGATAAATGAGGTTTTTCCCCTTCCGTTTTAAACACACTTGTACTTCCAAGGAAGACAGATCTATTTATTATTTGTATGCTCCTCGAGTATCTTCTGTTACAATCACAGTGCAAATATATTGGGCTGTGATCAAAGTCTAACAGAAAATACACACCATCTTTCATAGGCATATACACATATACATATAGTGAGTGCAAAAATATCCAATACATTTCGAAAAGTACATTTCAATATTCTCATAAAACTCCAAAATCTATAGAAATTTGACCTAAGATTAAAAAGAATGCAAAAATCAAGTGAGCATCAGAACAGGTATGTTTAAAAGCTATGTACGAAAATCGGAAATCCTTGGTACAAATTCTGTCAATTTTGAAGTTGTATAGAAATGTTAGAATTAATCTTTTCGGAATATATCGGTAATTTTTCGCCTTCGTTGTACATTCATTGAAACGAAATATGTAAGTATACAAATGTATTCTGTTATCACATTATTCGCAAAGAATGCTAAATTCACGTTATCACATACATACGAAAAGGACATAAATATATCAAGAGATACGTGCACACAAACGTTCGCAAACGCATGTACATACAGACGCTCACAAACACACATGCATAAAATAACGCACAGAAACACAAACACACGCACATTAACATACACATATACACACACACACACATGCTTGTATACGTCTATTAACTTATGTAAGGAAAAATATACGTTTTATCCGACGCACCAAAGTGAAAAGAACAAGGCAAGGGATAGTCAACAGAAGATACATCCGACGAACATTGAAAATTGGATCCAGCGGGAGAGACATCGTGTACCTCTCGGGAACTTTCCTAAAAAGAATAAGGAGAACTGAGAAATTTCAGTCGATGACCAAAATCGATTGAATAACACAAATCCTAGCATCGATGGGATGTTTGCACCAATAGATATTTGTAAAAAAGAAGGATGTAATCATTGGGTGGTGAATTGACTCTTCTGTCAAGGTGAGTTAGGACTACATAAGGGAATGTATCGAAGGATTCATCAACATCACCATCATCATCTTTCTATCAACGTCCATTGTTGGACATAGACCTTCCCCAGGATCCACCACATTTCTCTATCATGGGCGTCGTGGAGCCAGTTTTTCTGGTTCATCTCCCCATCTTGTATTCCGTTGGCCCCAGTTTCGCACGTGGTCTCTGGGGATACATGTTGTGAGTTGTGATGTTACAGTTGTCTTTCATTCTCATCTGGCCAATAGATTCTATGATGCCTCGGACCCCCTTTTTCTTTCTGATATATTGTTCTGTCTTGTGATCTATTCATGTGAGGTTGAGCATGATTCTCATGCACACACTGCATACATCTCAGTTTGCGAGTTTATCTCTTAGGTTTCATGGTTCAGCTCCATAAATGACTATTGGGAGGGTGCATCGGTAGTATACTCTTCTTTTTAGGATTATTGGAGTCGTCTTATTTTTGAAGGTTGAGCTTGCTCTCCTAGGTTGATTCTCTGCCTGATTTCTTCTTTCAAGGGTTTCATAGAGATTAATTATCCTAAATAGATGTAATGGTCAACTCTCTCCAGTTTTGCATCTTCGATTTTGACATTTATGACCTTATTCTTAATGTGATTGTTGCGCATGACCTTTGTTTTACTGAAGTTCATGTGTAGGGTGACTCTTTTACTTTCTTTGTTTGATTCATCTAGCATTATTTGGAGGTCGTATAGGTTCTTTGCACAAAGGACGATGTCGTCTGCAAATATGAGGTTGCTCAGATATTCGCCGTCTATTTTGATTCCTCTATTCTCCCAGTCGAGATTACAGAAGATCATCTCGAGACAGGCGGTGAAGAGTTAGGGTGAGAAAGCATTACCTTGTGTTACTCATTTTGGGTGTTAAGAGGATTCAGACTCTTTATGTAGCTTGATGAAAAAAGTTGTTGTGATTGTACATATGTTGCAGTACTTTGACGTATACAGGGTCTTCACCTTGTTGAATGATAGCCCTCATGATCATGAGGATTCCTACTGAGTCAAATGCCTTCTTGAAGTCTATATATGCTGCATCAAGTGGCATATTGTATTCTACTGCTTTCTTTTTCAGATAGTCTATTGAATGGAGATGGTACATGGTCGAGTAGTTTCTTCTAAATCCAGCCTGTTCCCAGGTTTAGTTTTCACCTAGTGTTTTAGTGATCCGTTTGGTGTTGATTTTTGTGAACAGTTTATAAATGCAGTTGAGTTGGTTCATTGGCCTGTAGCTGTTGAGGTCTTTGGGGTTTGAGGGATTACTTACAGCCTAAGGTTAAAGTGACAAGAGAACAAATAAAGAATGGTTTCTGAGATTATATATTAGTATTCGGTTGTAATCAAACCGTAAATAGATAGAAAAAACATATAATGATAAAGTTGCGAAAAATTTAAATATGATGTATATATACATATATATATAAATTACCCAACTGAAAGAGTACGATTATACGGCGTAAATAGAATCTTTATTCACAGTGGATCATCCTGACACGTTTCAGAGTTCAACTCAATTGTCAGAGGTTTTATGTCCATATGGACGGAAGTGACTTAAATTGTGGTAAGGACCAAGCATATATATATATATATATATATATATATATATATATATGTGTGTGTGTGAGCAGTTTTTAATGTATCAGGGCCACCGTACTTTAGTTAAAAGTATGTAACTGAGGTATGTGTTTTGCCATCCTTTATCTGTGGCTGTGACTACTATAGATCAGTGAGACTTCCAGATGTGGATTGCTATGGGAAACACTTCCATTTTCACTTGATATTTTGTTGTAGCTAAAATATGCAGGCCATGTTAGATTGTAGCTGGAAGAGTAGTGGGAAGTTAGGAATATGGGACATTAGAGAGGGTTGAAAAAATTGTACTTATTTAAAAGATTTGAAAATTATAGAAAATGCAAAATCGAAGATCTTAAGGAGATTGATAAACCAAAACCCCAAACAAGAGGGAAAAAACTGAAAAACCTTAAGGGCTATGGGGATATCAATGGGAATTTAAACAACACATATTCGTATTATTCACATTAGTCTTCATTAGAGTCGTTTCATTTAATTAAAAAAAAAATCCTTTAATTCATTTGTGCTGTTTAAGTTGAGGTTCAGTCCATAAGGTGACAGTTGTCTGAGGCATGATATTCACTTATCTTCATAGGAATCAAAAAGTTTAGGACTTTTTTGAATGTATACATCTCTATGTTTTCACTGACCACAAATTTCAAATCAGAGCTGAAATAGTGGTTAGGTAGACGGGTGTTGTTCTATAGGAGTGCATTTTATAATTGGATTACTTTATTAATCTCTGTAGTTATCTTCTGATTTTGAATGGCCATTTACATTTACCTATGCATTGTATTTTACTTCGAAAATATCCAAGGATCATCATTTTGGAGAGACACGAGTGTCTCATGGAGAAACACAGAATGAGTTGGGTTTACACTGCTAGCTGGTCTAATAGGGTTCATGAACTTCAATCCTTTTTGTCTGCACCCTTTTATGCGAATAAGAACTTATTCTAATTCTAATGAAATTAAACATTTTATTTCATAATTCTAATATTGCAATGCGAGTATAATTCATAAGTGAGATGTCCAGATTGGTATAATGAATTTGAAAAGAAAGGGGATACATAACATCATCACTTCTGTAGTTGGAACTATGGTAGATTTTATAGGTTCTTGACGGAATTTAGCAGTGAAGATATAGGTATTTTTAGGCAGTTGCAGCATAGGCTATTTCTGCTGTTATATGATTGGAAGAATTTAATTTTTCATGGAGTGCTTCTTCTGTGGTGAATTTTATTATCATACATATATATGTATGTGTGTGTGTATGTATTCTCAAAGATGATATCATAAATTGGTTTGCTTGCAGTCTGAGATTAAAACCGATGCATTGGATTCAATATTCACAAAGGTGAGCATTCAATAGAAATGACATGAACAGTGAGTCATGTTCGTTGTTATACTTATTGATCACTGATCGTTAAATACATTTTCAGGTACCCTACATAAGTAAACCCTATTTAAAAATAAACAGGATATGTAGTATAAAATAATATCGATATACAATACACATAATTCCCTGTATAAAAAGACAAACTACGTGTATGACATGAGCAATATAGTGAGACATAGCTGAAAGCGGGGGTTGAAGGAACACTGTTGGGTGATTTATGAATATGACTTTTGTTTTTGAAATCCCTGAAACAGTTTCAGGATATACAACTAATGATCCAAACAAGAGAAAAATTATACATTTTACCATAATAACTAAGTACATGTAAAATGCATAAACGTGAATGACATGGTCAAACATTGGGAAATAAGTAACTGAAGTGCCACTAAAATATTTTGGAAAAATGTTTTTTAATATTTAGTGTTTGAAGCTGTAAAACCTCATATATATATACATACATACATATATATATATATATATATATATATATATATATATATATATATATATATATATATATATATATATATATATATATATATATATATATATATAGTGCGAATTGATTCATTCCCAAAGGCTCAACGGTACGGCTGAAAATTGACAGAATCTTTGAAAAAAAAAATAGAAATACAAAAAAAAAAGAAAAGAATATTGAAACAAGACTGAAAATTGAAAGGCTCTGTATAAAAAGTGAATACTTCTTGTGCTCATAGTATATGTATGGTTATGAGTGTGCTAGTATGTGTCTTTAAAATAAACGTAACTGATTTAAATTGGCCTAGATACTTATCTATACATAATAATCCCCTGAAAGTCCCAAATATCTGTATGTGTTTCATGCTTCTGTGTATGCGTATATTTTCAATGTGTGTGTGCGTATATCTGTGTCTGAGAACATCTCTCTTAATAAAGTTTAGCAAACTCTTAAATGATATTCAAATTTAAATTATCCGATTTTCTGATAGAGTTTTTTATTCTCTTAATATGAACTTTAAGTTTGGCCGAAATTGAAAATGTCTTTAATCATAAATAATTCATAAAGATGTCTAGCAGGAAATTAATAACAAAAAAAATGTTAAAATAAACAGAGTCGAGAGAAATACAATAAAATTTTCTTTGGCGAATATATTAATCTGATAATGCAAAGGTGAGGTTCTTATTTCTTTGAGGAGTAGCACTAAAACATCAGTTTGTTGTCCCCGAAGTTTTAATATTTATAGAAGCGATTGACGTCTTCAGCACTACTCTGAAGACATAAACCATTTTGATGGCTTTGTAGAAAAATATATGGATATTCATTCGGTCAACAGTTACAAATACGTGTAAGCATTTGCTTGGGGTTTAGTTTTCTAGTTATAATTTGATTCAAAGAATTAGTCTCTACACAACTTATGGTGTGAAAAGACAACTGGTACAAACAAGAGAGCGAAAAGCTGGAAACTGAATCACGATTTTGGCCCAGGAATCAAGAAAAGTGTTGAACTGTGGAGTATAGATTATGCCTATATGAGTTGACACATTCAGAATAGTGCCAGAGACATTGAAATCAATATTGGAGGAAGTAGAGATAAGATAAAGTCCTGACATAATGCAGACCACAGCGTTGCTGGGATGTACAAGAATACTGGAGACGGTAATGGAGATAAAAAGCTAATGACGTCCTAATTATAGGCAAATCGGCTAAACCAGCTCGGATGGACATGACAAGAACGTTTAGAAGGGCGCAGGGGATCTGGAAAGACTGTCACTTAGTCTCCAGTGATAATCGCCAGATAACTGGTGTGAACATATAGACAGCATCAGCAGCAGCAGCCACAACAACAACAACAACAACAACAACAACAACAACAACAATAATAATAATAATAATCATCATTATTATTATTATTATTATTATTATTATTATTATTATTATTATTATTATTATTTGCAATCTCACACCAGTTGCTTGGTTGTAACCGCTGGAGTTTGAGTGACAGCAAGTCTCCTCGAGTCTCCAGTCCTTCTCTCCAAGTACTCATAGGCCACAGAAATACTGCGATTGACAGTTTCACACCGGTTGCCCAGTGGTCATTGCTGAAAACTGAGTGACGATGAGTCTCCTCAGGTCTTCAGCCAACATCTCTTCTCTCTTTCACCTATCCTGCCAGTGCTGTGGTTTACATTTCCGCTTTCATTTTCCTTCCTCTGTTGGGTCACTGTTGACAATTAATGTTGCAGTCTTTATGTTTCGAACACTTTCCTCAGTATCCACGCAGTTCCAAGCAGTGGTGTGGACAGTGCCGTCTCAATCCTTCCCCTTATCTCGATCTCCTCCAGTTTCGCCCTCATTGTCTTTTGGACAGTTCCTAGTACACCCACTAAGACTGACACTACCCTGACTTTCATATTCCACATCTTCTTCAGTTCTCTCGCTAAGTCCTGGTATTTTTCCCGTTTTTCACTCTCCTTCCTCTTTACGCTATGATCTACAGGTACAGCCACATCTACTATTTGGTAGGTCTTCCTCTTCTTATCTACGATTACTAAGTCCAGTATTCTTGCTTGGATGAGGTGGTAGGTTTGGATGTCAAAGTCCTAGTGTAGTTTGTGGTTATCATTCTCAAGGGCTGCCTCTGGTTTGTGCTGATACCACTTTTCCGCGTAGTTGAATCCCATTCGTTTACTCAGTTCCCAGAGTATAATCGTTGCTACTTTATCATGTCTGTGCTTATACTCCTTCTGGGCAAGTTGACTACATTCACTAGTTATATGGTTTATGGTCTCATAATTATTATTTTTTAAATCATCATCATCATCATTATTATTATTATTATTATTATTATTATTATTATTATTATTATTATTATTATTATTATTATTATTATTATTATCATAGCACTGTCCATGTATATAAATTGTCTGTTATGCAACAACGAACTCTTTTTGTGTAGCAGCCTATATTGGTCCTGTATTGAAACCCATTCTGTATATACGAAATGGAAAAAATGCCAGAACCTACTAACACATAACAGCGTTGCCAGCCCTAAGTTTCAAACCGGAATTAGGAGTACAATGAATACTACAAGACATCAATAATAATAATAATAATAATAATAATAATAATAATAATAATAATAATAATAATAATAATAGGAAATATAAACTAACAACAGAAAAGACTTACCTCCAATTAAAGAAATAATCAAATAGAAGATACAAGTCAAAGCCCAGAGGGGAAGACGGTTTGAGAAAAGAATTGAACTTTATCGCCAAAACCTGGTATTTAATACAGACGCCAAGAAATTCTACAGAGAGATGGGCAGACAGCCATTGGAGATTAAAAGAACCATCTTCAATAAATGATGTGGAGAGATTCTGAGCAAACATTAGGAGCAAGAGTAAAACGTTCAACACAAAAGCAGAGTGTTTTAAGCGAGAGAAGATGAAAGAAAGGAAGGTAAAACCCGACTACATAACAATACATGAAGACCATGATGCTCTGTGGGAGGCACACAAATGGAAATCGCAAAGAATGAATAAAATCTCCAATCTGGCTATATATACACTCATCAGTCGAAATGAATTTAACGAAATCTTTGTCGAACGTCATGAATGCCCCACAGTGGTACTGTTTACTTCAAACTTGAAAGCTGTGGAACAAAAGACAAAAAAAAACTACAGGCCTATCACCTGATTGACAATCACATACAGACAAATCACGGCAATGCTATCAAATAGAATGTACATACTCAGATACTGAAGAAGTATACGAAATCACACTAGTTATAATCAAACATAGCATGATACTAAGGAGCACCAAACACCTCCTTAACCACAATAAAAGTACCTCAGAATCCAGGAATATAGTTAATAACCATGGAATTTTCCAGAGATATTCTCCCTCCCCGCCAACTTCTTTTTCAGTTTATCTCTCATCCCTCTTTCAAGTGAACTTAACAACACCATCGATGGATATATAACCAGTAATAAGAGAATCAACCACATCTTGCATGAATGATCTTAATGATCTGTGCAAAGAATGATTCTGAGCAAAGGGTTATGTCGTAAAATCTTTAGAGGTTTAAGATGATATCAGAATTGATTTTGGTCTCAAGAAATGTGCAAATGCACACGTCAGGCAAGGAAATCTGGCAACAATAAACAATATCCTCTTGGGCCTGGACACAAAAGATCAAGAACTTGAACAGGAAGGTACCAACAAATACCTCAGATTCAACGACAGCAATGGAATACATGCATTCATGAAAGAAATAGTAAAATCACCTACAACATAAAGGTTAGAGCTATCCTTAAAATTAAGCTTGGCAATACCTGTAGTACAGTACAACTTCAAAATAATAGATTGGATCATAACTGACATCTGAAAAATGGACGCTAAAACATGGAAACACTTTTCCAACAAAAGAATACACCAACCAAAAACAGTCATAGAAGAGAAAATGGATGAAGTATGATCTAAGTAAAACTACCATACAAACCTGCAACCGATGGCCTATACGCTTACCTTAAGGCTAGTGACGACTTGATGACTCTGGTGAAGAACGATGAAACAATAAAAAGGTTTGACACTGTTGTGAAGGAATCCAGAGCATTTCGAGATTAAATAAACATGACCAACAGAAGCCAGCAACTCCCACACACGCTACAACTAAGGTTGCAAAAAATATTTTCAAAAAACTACTGCAAAACCACATGGTATATCATTGCTAAAAGAATAGTGGGAAGAGAGAACCCTGCACGTCTAATACTCACTTTTCATCCAAGATACTGATAAATATAATACCAAAACCCATCAGTGCCAACGAAGATCAGGACTAAAATCCAAAACAGAGGTTTCCATCTTTGCTGCCGTAGACCAGGGCCATCTTACCTCAAACTACATAGCACATGTTATCAAAAACAGTGCTAATCCAAACTGCAGGTTCTCCTACTGCCCAGCTGAAACGATAGACAACGTCATACCTGGATGTTCTGTTCTAGCCACCGATAAATGCAGACTTAAACACGATAGAGTGGGCCAGTACATCCACTGGATAACCTGTAAGCATTTTGGTGCACTACACGGACTACATTTTTATTAGGACGATCCAAAACTTGTAACAAACACAAGATGTGGCAATATTATGGGATTTCCCAGTACACAAAGATCGAACCATTCGCTCAGACGTATTAATTAAGGACGGAAAGAGAAAGGAAAGCCTATCAATGGATATTACCATTCTATCAGACCAAAACTAATTTATAAAAGAGTTTGAATGACCAGTATAAACCACAGAAAATTGTCTTCACACAACTGTAGCAACTTGAGACGGAAACAATACCTGTTGTTATAAGGGCCCTTGCAGTCATTAAAAGGATGTCAATAAACATCTGGGTAGATTATCACGAAGCCCAACTATCTCTGAGATACAAAAAAAAAAGTCCTCACACACACCATCCATATCCTTTGCAAAGCACTGTCCATGTAAATATTTTGTCTCTCATACAACTATGTACTATTTCTTTAGTAGCCTCTTGTATCTACCCCCCCCCTCCTGCACGCACACTCTGTATATATGTAAAAAAAAAGCCAGTACCTATTAAGTCGTAATATTGTTGCCTGCCTCGAGGTTTCTGGCTGAAATTAGGTGTGCAATGAATACAACTAGACATCAAAAGAAAAAAAAGTAATAATTTATACTCCCTTTTTTCTCGACGTAGTCATTTGCGAGATCACAGATTAAGAGGCCAAAGGTTCAATGTAGACAAAGGGTGCCGTGAAAAATATATTAGACGATTCTCTTTCAAGTGCCGAGTCACTGATCAGTGGAACGATCTTCGAGAGATAATAGTAGAGGCACCGAACCTGAACGCATTCAAAAACCTCCTGGACAAACAGTGAGGGCGGAAATGAATTATCAGATGTTGATCTGTGTAAAATACCCAATGGCTTGCCGAACAAGATACGAAACGATTTACCTATGTTAGAACTTATTACGAGAGGCCATTTCAAGGCCTTATTACAGATTATTATTATTATTATTATTATTATTATTATCATTACACCAGTTCCCTAGTGGTCACAGCAAGAGACTGAGTGACAGCAAGTCTCCTCCGGTCTCAAATGCTCCTATCCACACTCACACAGTCAATTGCAAGTTCACAGTTTCCCACCAGTTGCCCGGTGGTCATCGCTGAAGGATGAGAGACAGTAAGTATCCTCAAGTCTTCAGCCCTCCTTTTGTATCTCCCTCACCTATCATAGCAGCGCTGTGGTTCGTACCTCCACCACCATTTGTGGTGTGTATTTTTTCTCCTCTCTCTTCATCTCTTCTCTTTTTTACGCCACTGTTTACAGCTGGGATCGTAGATTCCATATTTCTAGGACTTTCCTCAGTATTTGTTCAGTCCCCGGCAGTGCTATGGTTTGTATTGTTTCAATCATCCCGTTCATCCCAAATTCTTCCAATCTCATTTTTAGTGTCTTTGATACGATTTCGAGTGCACCTATCATTTATTGTATTACCCTGACTTTCATGTTTCGCACCTTGTTCAGCTCTCTTGCTGGTCCTGATATTATCCCAGCCTTTTGCTGTCTTTGCTATTCACTATGTGCTGTTCAGGAACGGCCACGTCTATCATTTGGTAGGTTCTCTTCTTCTTGTCCACGATTACTAGTTCCAGTCTTCTTGATTGGATGGGTTGGTCATTTGTGATTTCCATTGTCCAAGGCTAACTCCGGTTTGTGTAAGGACCAAATTTCTGCATGATTACATCCCATTTGTTTGCTGAGTCTCCAATATATCACTTGCTACTCTATCGTGCCTGTATATATTCTTTCCGGGATAGTTGACTCATTCACTTGTTATGTGGCTTGTAGTCTTCTTTACTACTACTACTACTACTAATACAACTACTACAACAACAACTACTACTACAACTACTAATGCTACTACGACTACTATTATTATTATTATTATTATTATTATTATCATTATTATTATTTTTATTTGCAATCTCACACCAGTTGCCTGGTGGTAACCGCTGGAGTTTGAGTGACAGCAAGTCTCCTCAAGTCTCCAGCCCTTCTCTCCTAGTTCTCATAGGCCACAGTAATACTGCGGTTTACAGTTTCCAACCGGTTGCCCAGTGGTCATTGCTGAAGGCTGAGCAACGATAGGTCTCCTCAGGTAAATATTACTATTATTATTATTATTATTATTATTATTATTATTATTATTATTATTATTATTATTTTTATTTATTTATTTTTTTTTTCGGGGTCAGACAATAAAACAGAGTTGTATGACACCATCTCCGAGCTCTATTTCTCTCAATTCAACTCCATTTTGTACTGGTTTAATAAATGAATAGCACTGATATCAGCGACGTCTCATGATGTATCTTTTTTCAAAATGTGGTATGAATTGGGATTTTTACGAAATAACTGGCGAAATAACCTTTGAAACTCTTCCCTTTTACTTGAATAATTGTGAATTCAATCATCGAACCACCGTAGCCATAAAAAATGACGGACGGGTATTTTTTTTTTAATATTTGCATTTGTCTGTGTTCTTGTTTACACGTTTTAGTGTCTTTCAGCGCTGCTAGTCATATTTTCTGTCTGCAGACATCGAAATCGGTACAAATACACCACTACACTCTTTCTAAAAACACTTCTTTTTTGAAAAAATATTTTTGAGAAAGAAAAAAAATTGGGGGGATCTCATTTCAGCGAGTTAATTAAAACCATAAATATCCTCCAAAATCTCAACGTATCAATCTATATCTTAACATATCTCTCTCTCTCTTTATATATATATATATATATATATGTGTGTGTGTGTGAGTGTGTGTGTGTGTGTGTGTGTGTGTGTGTGTGTGTGTGTGTGTGTGTTTTCCACAGAAAAAAAGCCATTGATATCATAAATAGAATTTCTTCTGGCCATATCTATTCACCAGTGGATTTTTCACACTCAACTTCAAGTTTTAACGCTACGATTGTTCAATTACTGACTGTAATAGCAAGTTACGTGATATTTTATATAACGATCATCAAATCTCTCAGATCCTCCTGTGTCATATTCAACGGTAGCCTCGCAGTTAGAAAAGTAGAAGAAAGTTGGGACTGAACAAACCGTTTTGTTATCGAAGTTATTTGGAGGAAGGTTCGGCTATGGGCTGAAGAAAACGTGATTAAACTTTGCGACGGATCAAGGATTCTGTGTAGGCAGAAGTATGCCATCTCTGAGTGCTTTTTAGTAGTTTATCTATTCGATAATTCTGTTTTCATTACTTAAAGTGTTTTATTATCATTGCTATGATTAAGTAATTATTCTTAGTCTGTGATAATCTATACATACATTTATTTGACTATTAAAATTGGGAATAGGATTTACCATCATCGTAAATAATTGGACAACGATCTAAGATGGATTAGAAAATCCTTTTCCATAAAATCAAGGGAAAAATTGGAAAGGATGTAATTGAATCAATTTTCAAGTCTGTACACAAAACGGTGTGGCCAGGAGCGCTCGAACACACAAACACACACACACACACATATACTACAACAGGTCTGATAACAATAAAACAGTGGCGCAGCAATATGTACAATTATCACTTAATCAGAAAAAAATAAAAGACAGAAAAAATGACTCCTTTTCATACGATGTTGACGTCGATCTCAGACTATTCTTTAGTTAAATGGCAACCATTTGAATAGTAGCCAGCTTTTTGTCTTGCCTTGACTTGTTGAAAGCTGGCCACTTAGCCCTTAAACTTGGACTTAGTCCAAATCCTAGAATTTGCAGCGATACACTAGGGAACTCTTGTCAGAAGAGCAATGCAATTATGGCTATTGTATTCAAGATACAGAGGGTCGCAGTGTTGACTTTCCAACTAACAAACTGACGACCGGACCAAAACACTAACTGACCCGTGGCACTCTCCGTCCACGTCAATTCTTATTTGCCATTTCTCTTTCATTAAGATTTTTCTTTACCATGATCCTTCGCTGTTTCAACGTCTTTTCCCTCTCTTTCAGGTATAATTCTGGTTCTGGACTTACCACATTCCGTATCCAATGTCTTTCCGTGCTTACACGATGCATCCAAATTTCTCAAAAATGAACGTTACATTTGAAGTGGTTTATTTGGTAAGAAATACGAGTGGATCTAGGAACTCTTTCGTATATCTATGTATTTTTTTTCATGTCTATCTACCCGATATCTCTAAAAGTTCACAACGAATTTCAAAGTAATCATGTGGAAGTTTTGGCTGAGAGCTGAGATTAGAAAAAATTGATTAATTTTGGGTTGTATCCAATAATCTTTTTCTTTTGTGTTAGTTTAGTTATTTATCAATCTGATCATGTATCTTAACTTGCATTCCAATCTGAAGTTCAAACTTGGAACTGACTTGATTTTTCAACGGCTAGAAGAACAACAAGAACAATCCCCAACGAATTTTATTGAGTAAAATTGAACATCCCCGTTTCGTGATTTGAAATTCTCGACGACTGAATTGTAATTGTGTCTTCCACCGACTGAACTAATTTGACAACCAAAACGCATGCTTGAGATAAGGGAGGGTTTATTTTATTCGAACAAATACATCTATAAAATGATTTGGGATCATGACCAAGTAATTGGTAGTAGGCTATCTTACCAACAGCGCCAAACTCACAAAGGACAACAAATCTCAATAAAAAGGGAAGCAAGTGAATAATCACTCTGATTTCGAAAGCTTTCGGTAGAGCAAGCTCATCATTCAAAGGCAATGAAATCCAGTAAGTCATAAAAGACGGGTGTAAAATAATTGATATAGTCACCTATGTAGCTGGAACATGGAACCTAACCAAAATATTAAGTAAGAACCATGCAACAAATGCAGGTGAGAGCCACACTCAATATCACATGGAGAGATCACAAGACAGCGCAGTGTATTAGAGAATAAACAGGAGTCAGTTATACCATAGATAGTATTAAAAAACTGAAATAGCAACGGGTTTGTCACGAAGTGAGAATGGCAGGCAACTGATGGATATTGCAATACACAACGTGGATCCCAAGAGAACATATGGGAAACTGTGACCACCAAAATTTGGATGACGTGACAAAATAGTTCTAGAAAAACTGGCTCAGTGGAAACCCACGATTGAAAGGTCTGGAGAATCGTTTCCAACTACGGGCGCTAATAGGCTGATAGTGAGAATGATGATTACTATCATTGGATTCCAGCATCCCTGGGGGATTTTGCAAACTATCCACTGAAGATAACGAGGTCCTGCCCTAGATTCTCATGATTACATCTTTCTAAATTATCCATAGGGTAGGTCACGATGAATGAAAAAAATTTCTGTACTTCTTTCTTTTTTTCTTCCTACTTTCAATCTTTCCCCTTTCTCTTCTATTTGATCTCTTCTTCCTTTTTTCCTTTCTATTTTTCGCCCTTTTTTGTCTCCTCTTCTTTCCTCCTTTTCTTTCTTTCGTTCTTTTCTCATCCATTCCCTTTCCATATATCATTCCTAACTTTTTTTCATTTCTCCTTTCGTCTTCGTTTCTTTCTATCATTATATCTTACTTTGTTTTTTTGCTTCCTTTTCTTCCTTATTTTGTCGTACCTCCCTTTCCCCTTTTCTTTCTATCTTTTACTTCTTTCTTTTTCTTACTCCTCTTTTTCCCTTCTCTTTTCTTCGCTTTGTTTTTCCTTTCTTTCTTCACCTATCTTCTCTTTTCTTTATTTCTTCTTTTTCATCCTATTTTCCCCTTCCCACTTTATCTATTTTGTCTCCCTTTTCTTCCGTCATGCCTTCTTGTCTTCTGCTCCCCTTCTCGTTCTTAATTCTTTTTCTTTTTCTTCATTCCCCTCCTTTTTTCTTTATTTCTTTCTCTCTTTCCATCCTTCCTTTCCCCTTTCTTCTTTTCATACTTTCTTCCTTTTCCCCTTCTTTTACTCGAATATTCGAAACACCTTTTTTTCCTCATGACTTTTTTCTTTCTGTAATAATTTTAAAACTATTTTCATCTGTTGAAATTTCTCCTTCAAATTAGTTTCTTTCCCTCCGATGGATAAGTTTCATTTTTGATACGTTTTTAATTTCTTTTTATTCTCGATTTCCTCTTTTTCAAGTCGAGCTCGTATCTCTTGCACCAATCACCGTCACTGACTGCCTGACAGTTTGACATACCGATGTGTGAGTTACGCTATTTGCTCAGTGTTGCCAGTTTAGGTGTATTTCATCCAAATATACTTGTTTTTGTTGCGTGTAGATGTCAGAAATTGCTGATTAGATGATTTCGATAGGATGAATAATATTTTCCTTTTATTTTTTAGTAATGAGATAAGTAATACTTTAACTAAATTTAGTAATATTTCAATTAAATGAACGTTAAAGCCACATTTGTGTTATCTCTTTCTTAGATTTTAGATATATATCAGGTGAACCTCGAATTTTGTAGGTGTTTTAAAATGTTGGTTTTTTCATTCAATTTTCGATATAAACTTTTATTTGCAGAAATAAAATAAGTAATGCTTTAACTGAATCCAGTAATAATCCAGTTATATAAATGTTGAAGCCACATCTATATAATGTATTTTTTAGATCTTAGATATATATCAGGTGAACCACGAAGTTTGTAGGTGTTTTAAGATATTGCTTTTTTTCATTCAATTTTGGATATAAACTTGCAAATAAGTTGGTGTGTTGCAAACACCAAGTTTACATCTAAAACGCCTTGCTAGTTATTCACACAAGGAAAGTACTAGCGAATCTATGGTCTGCAAGAACTCTCATTTAGATTTGTCACTATTCATAAGTTCATAATTAAAAAGTTTCACTAAATCCAGAGAGAAGAATTATAAAGAAGAGTAAATATCTTGTATCTTGAAAATTTCCATTTTCAGAAATCTCTTCTTAAAAATAATTCTCCCCTGACGGGAGAATCAAAAGTTAATTCAAAATTGAGAATATCATATATTGGAAAAATTCAGTACAGACGTAAGTTTAATCTGCCTAAAATACAGACTGAATTTGAAATTCAACATGTCATAAGAACAGTCAGAGAAATTAACTGTATAATATTCTCCTACCTCCAGACATCTTTGATCTGTTCCCTCCTCTTTGTGTCTAAAAAAAAAAAAAATGCAACTACATAAGCACCAGCACGTGCGTGTGGATACGAGGCCCCTGCACATTGCATACGCACACATATACAGGGAGTGCACAACATATCCAATACATTTAAGAAAAAAAAAAAACAAAAACATTTTAACATCCTTATACATCCTCATAGTTGGCTGGATTTGAACGATTGATATCTGATTTTAGAACATGATTTTCAATGTAAAATCTGATTTAGCTATTTTTCTTCGAATTTTGCATTTCAAAATCTTTAATCTTGTCCAATTTTGAAGCTGCATAAGAATGTTAAAATGAACTTCTTTGCAATTGAATACGTTTTGCACTCTCTATATGGCTATGACGAAGAATTTATAAACAGAGAGTCGTGGAATTCATTTGTTTCCTCTACAATGATTCATTTGTTCTTCGTGTTCGATATGACCGATGATAGAAAACACACGAATCAGTGATCAATGGATAGTATCGTATATTTCTATGCCTGAACGCGCACATATACGTGTGGGGTGCACAGTCTTGTTAATCAAATGAAATGAATGGTAACATCAAAGAACTAACAATAATACGTAGTCAACGACTAACAGGTCTTCATAGCCTTTTGCATAGAAAAAAACAACAAAAAAACAAAATAGCATTCCTCAGGGAGAGGAATGAAAATTCCGCCAAAATCCTATGAAAAAATATTTCAGTTACCCATACCATTTCTAATCATTTCTGAAATATTACTGATTTACTGAAAATTGTGATTATAAATCGATTTTTGTATTTGTACAGGGGTATCAAGTCTCTTTTATTTTTTTTTTCTAAACGGACGGGTATGATCTATTAATATAGTTTCGCAGATCGGACGAGTTAGGAATGCCAATTACGATTGGAATATAGCTGAAATGTCTTTTCTGAGTCAAGTGATTATTGCACTCGATTTCTCAAACAGATTCAACATTAAAAAATCCTGGGCTTGTATTAGAATGTATTTTATGAAGAGTGCAGCCAACTTATATCACCAAATGACATCCTTCCCTTGCAGCTCCGTAACATGATTTGCAGGTCGATGGATGGGGATCAATGTGACATCCATTTGTCTAGAACGCTCACAATATTTATATAAGATCATCTGTGTATCACTCACACAATCTTCTGTATTTTCTATGTATTTACTTCGGTGAAAGTGTTTGCTGTTTGATCGCTTGGTGGTACTGTAATTGAAAACAAATAACCTCTCGAAAAGTAGCTGCAAAATGATTTTTGATCATGCCAGTCATATTAGCTGATTCAATCCAATTACAGAATACCCAATTATCTCCCTATTCAATATGCTAAATAGATGTAAGCCTATATGATCAGCCATCTCAGCCGATGACTGTATAATATCCATGTTTGCAAGTACCATTGATCCGTGTTGCCCAATATTTAAAGAACACTCGCCAAAATAACCTGTATTTATGAATGCGTGCTTTAACAGCTAAAATAACAAGGAGAGGATTTAGAGTTTTTTCTTCAAATGAATCTTTATTTCGTTAATTTATTTTGTAAAAGAATTTCGATTTTCATCATTACACTTGGCACTTTTTGATGTAGATATGTATGTGATGAAGAGTGTTTCCAAAAAGTTTGAGTCAGCCCCGCATTTGTTCAATGAAGTAATGAATTCAACGCTTTTAAACATCATATAAACACTATCCAAATCGATTGATAGTCAAACGGCGCGAAGCAGTCATTCTGCTCACGTTTGTGTCCTTTGCCAACAAAGCAGCTCGTATTTTCTCTAATCTAAGTGGTCAGAGAGCGCAGAGCAATTCTTTTCATCAAATGATCATCTCCGAGGCTGTTCATCCCAGGGCGACCATTTTGTTTGCCTGAGAATTTTGAAATGGACGATTGCATTATGAATTGCAATTTTATTTACGTGCAATAAAAATGATGATGCACAATGACTCAATAGTTGCAAGAGTGCACTATCTTCATCTGTGGTCTCAAACTTCAAAGAAGATATATATATATATATATATATATATATATATATATATATATATATATATATATATATATATATTAACATTATTATTAGAGAGAGAGAGAGAGCGAGAAAGGAGGAAGAGAGAGGGGGAGAAAGCTGGATAGATATGTTTATAATTAGCAAATATTAAAGCTATATCTTAAAAATGTTTTGCACATGCAAGTTTTTTACTTTTCATTCTTCCCATTATTATTTTTTCATTGAATCCACCTTCATCGAATATCTATTTTTTTTTTCTTTATAGTTTCATTCATTGCTGAGTAACCTAACATTATCTCCATATGCTTTTCCTTCCGGACCTTTTTCTTTGTCAATATATTTTGTCATGGTTATTCATAAGTCTCAAAATCTTTTTCTTTTCTTTTTTTTTTTTTCATTCTTAGTTTTCTGTTTTCTTTTTTCTTAATCATTACTTTCATTATTTTAGATATAAGCTGAATATGAAATCTCTCTGATACATTCCAGAATGCTTATTAAAGTTCTTTATCCGGCTTCCATATAGTCAGGACTGAATCCAAAGGTTTAAATTGCAAAACTTAGAAAGAAAGAAAAACATTTTTGAAACAAAATTTGACAATGAGAATTTATGTATGAGAATTTGAAACCTTTACTTCAAATTCTGTTAATTTTAAAGAGAGTTCTTGGAGATCTGGAGGGTCTGTGTCCAACGACGGATGTTAAAAGGCTACTGCTGATTCTGCTTCTGCTGCTGCTGCTGATAAGATTGTTGATGTGGACTTTATCAAATTCATCCGATACTTATTACAATTATCATATTTTTCCCCTTCTTTTTCCATTTTATCCTTTTAAAGTACTACTGGGTTGCAGTTAATTTCCCAACTTTAAATCGATGACAAGTTCAGACTCTCGGATAAGACAAAAATGTCAGAAGTTCAAAATAATGGACCGAGAGAGAATGGAAAAAAGGCAGATTATATTCCCAAGTCATCAATCAACAAGAGGAAGCAAGAGGCAAGATAGAAAAAAGGTGAAAGAAAACGAAAGATGAACAGACAGATGGATACAGAGAGAGAGAGAGAGAGAGAGAGAGGCAGAGAGGCAGAGAGACAGAGAGGAATGAAACGATCGAAAGTTATAGACAGTAGATTGAAGATTATTTCAACATACTACTTTTATTTCTCTTTTGTATTTACAATAACTATTTCTCTTGCTCATTCTTCTACACACTTCCCTTCTCTAACCGTACATAGTAAAACTTGAAATTTCGTAACCCCCTGCTAAATAAAGAGGGAAAACACTTTTTTTCGTTTTTTCTTTCTTTCTTTTTTTTTTTGTTAATTCGGCTTAGTGTCTGAAATAGTTGCATTCAAAGTGGAGTTTGACCCTGAAGCGGCCAGTCTTGTTTATTCTTTTTCTCTTTCTTTGTTTTCTCTTCTCTTCCTCCGTTATTTGTTTATTTGCCAAGCACATGTCTGTTTCTGACCTCTTTGTTTCGCCCCACCCCTCTATCCCCTTCCTTCTGTCTGCCTCATATATTTTCCTTACGTTCATGAAGGCACAGGATGCCAGGTAATGTCCTGAACTCTTTCTTCTCCTATAAATCAACTGGTTCAATTGCATTTCAAGAGATTCTTACGTCGATCCCAGCAGTTTCTAAATAAATTAAAACAGGCGATATCCCTCATAAAAGGTCTCACAGTGAGTTGATGTCATTCATCAAATGCAATTTATATTCCTATGTATTTTTTGTGTAACACTTTTCAATCAGCGCACATATACTACACTCGGATCAAAATCAAAAGTGCCATCGAGCAGCACTTTTTTGCCGAGCCAGAAGTGCCAGGGAGCAAAACTCGAAACCTTTGATCCTAGACCAAGGTGTGCACACACATGCACACGCATGCACGCACACTCATACACGTGCACACACATAAACAAAAATTATTTACCTTCTTTATTAGAAAATAGTAAAGAGTGGCCAAACATATGATTTACAATACTACTTTAAATAAAACAAATTTTGAAACCCTAGAACCGAACGACCAGACAACAACAAACGTATTTTAGAATAGTTTGGGATAGAGTTCGAGGGTCTGATTCCAACTGGCACTTGCCACATATTCTCATTAGTTCATTTGAGCGGGTCACCCTCTCTGCATAAATGATGATGATGATGATGATGATGATGATGATGATGATGATGATGATGATGATGATGATGATGATGATCATCATCATCATCATCATCATCATCATCATCATCATCACCGTCAGTCTTTTAAGATCCGTCGTTGGACATAGACCTTCCCCAGGATTTGCAACACCTCTCTATCGAGGGCGTTGCAGAGCCAGTACTTTCTGAGTTTGTCTAGTTCGTCCATCCATCATGTATTCTGCCGGTCTCAGTTGTGCATGTGATATCTGGAACCCCTTGTGGTGTGTCATGATGTCCATTGGTCGTCTGCCATTCTTGCAACATAACCAGCCCATTGCCATATGCGTTTTTTAGTGGATTCACAAACTTATTCTTTATTCAAATCAGCGTAGTTGAATCAATTACTCGTTGCTGAGAGGGGCCAGACCTGGTTACGATAAAAAGCAAAAGCAATTAGGATGACGGTGAATATTAGAAAAACAATTATGATAATCATTTACTATACTTCATTTATTCGTCTTTTAATCATTGAATTTTCTTATTTCTTTTGTAGTTGATAATCCTTTGGATAATTCTATTTTCATCCTGATACAGTTTGTTTCTTCCTTTCCCCTCCTTTGTTAATCATCACTATTCACAACGGACCGATTTAAATACTGGGCCTGGGTCTAGTTTATTCGCGTATTCTGACATTTATATGCATCTCTGTATCCAAGCTCTGTCCAACCCTGACCGTTCATGGCAGAAACTTACAATTTTACTCAGACACTGGCCTAGATGAGTTTAGAAAAGCAACATCTCTTTTGTTTTTTAAAATCCCGTCCCTCAAATGTGTTTTTGTGGGAAATTTAATCTTCAATGTAAGTTTATGTCAAATTGGTCACTTATTTTTACCAAATTGCTCGATAACATTCAGGCTTATTTTTATTCAGTTTTAGATTTCTAAGTGACTACGACCAAAACAAGATCAGAAAATTAGATTATTCATGGATTATTCCTTTTTTTCAACTCTTTTAATTGATCCACCAACACAGAATACTGCCTGAGGACGTTGGTCACGAGTTGGTTTTTACTGACTGACTAACCAGACCAAGTTTTGCTGGTTTTAAATCATAAATTTATGGTGCAAACAATGCTGGTGATATTTTCATCAAGATAGCTCAATTTGAACACCATCACTATTTAACTCACGAGGTAAAATGAAGCATATATGGGTCACAGTGATAATTGATTCGAAAGTTAGTCTTCTGTTTTGTTCCTCTATTATTTTTAATATTTGTTTGAACAATCAATCAGCGGAAAAATTATCTGATACATCGCAGAAAATTCATCTTATAGAGCTTTTGAGAATAAAAATATTTGTGTAATCATTTTATAATGTATCAAATACTTTTCCCATTCATTGTATACCAAGTGAATCAAAAATATCAGATGGATTGCAAAAGGTCTCTCACTCCGTATTTTGAGATAAAGATTTGAATGTATTAAATATTTTTAACCCACTGTATATTGAGTGGGTGCATAAAGTATCTGATACATGAGAAAAATATTCTAATATATTTACATAACTTCAGAGTATAGGAATACTGAAATGCATTTTTTGAAATGTATTGGATACTTTTTGCACTCACTATACATCTAAAGCATTCGCCAAGTACTTGTTCGCTTCGCCTACACTTTTTCCGTTCCAAAGTCTGCCTCATATTTTTTCCTAACATACGTGAAGGCTCGGATGCCAGATAATGTCCTGAACTCTTTCTTCTCATATACATCAACAGAGCCAGTTGCATTTCAGGAGATTCTTCTTCGTTCACGCCTGGTAGTTTCCTGATGAATTAGAAGATACAAAATCCACATAATGGAACTCACAGCGAGTAAATGCAGTAGATCAATTACAAAGCGTGTCGAACAGGTCGTAGGGAGAAGGATAGAATATCTTTTTTTTTGTTCATGGGATGGAGCTATCGTTTGGAACATTTGTGAAAACGAGTTTTGCCACAATAGAAAAGTAAAAATTGTTGGGGAAATAAATTTTTCACTCGTCAGTTCGCAGGTGATGGACGAGGCCTTTTTTAAAAATCGAACGCCGCTATCATTGATGGCTTACCTCCCCTTGGTACCAATCATATAATACACAACATATTTCGATGAAAAACGACCAAGTTAACTTTCTTAGAACATTTTGATGCTAGCCTCTGCTTCTTTTTTTTTTTTTTTCAACCAAAGTTAAGCAAGATCTTTGTGGTCACAAAAAAGTTGATTTCTAGAGAATTTTTGGAGACTGCAGTTAAAAAAAAACCCAAAACAAGATGAAAACAATGAAAGAAAGATTAAAATTCAAATATCATGGATGCTACCGAGGAAAGGCTTGGACATTTATCAATTATTTTTACCGCATGTTTAAAACAAAAGATCTATATGCACAAGAAGGGATACCCATCATTGCCCACGTTACTTCAATGTGACAACATAGCAAAAAGTATGTTCTTTAATATATTTTTTCGTACACAACGTGACAAATTGGAAAAAATAGATTGTTGAATCTGAGCGCTTATTCCTTAATTTCGATCAGCACCGTTCACAGAAAGTCGTTGAATCACAACTTGAGTTAATTAGTGATTTTTAATGTTTAACATTCATTTAACCACTGAAAACTGGAAACTGAACTAGATTTATATTTTGTTTCTTTTTTGTTCAAAAAACGTTTTTGGTGCTTCCAACCGATTATATCCCAGTTGCGTTTTGGAAAGTTTATTTTAACAAGACACACATTTAGTTTTAATTAAGGGAGTGGTTTTATCCCCGCTCTAACTATAATGATGACCTAGGCCCTTATTATGATTGACAGAAAGTAAGTTCATGGGTGAATAGAAGTCAAAAATGAATAATGATAATTTACAGCATATTTTCTCAAACCTTATTCTTTATTCATGATTGATGAGACAAATATTCTCACTACATTTCACTCAGAATTATTGGTCTTTTGTCGTAAACTTACTCTAACTGAACGTAGAGATCAATTTACACCGAATTGCAAAATATTAAGTATGGTGTTTATTGATTATTATAGAAAAATATTGAAATGCAACAAAAACAAAATTTGTACGCATAACATCCAGTTATTACATAATAAACACCATTAGGAGTAAATATCTGTAAAGATATTAAAACAAAAACACTCTAGTTGTAAAATCAATGTTAATATCAGAGAAAAAACGAACAAAACAAAACAAAAAGAAATCTCGGAGGATTGTAAAGCACTAGTTTCAGTATGTCATCTGATGACTATATTACGCGAGTTAACTCGCGAATATATGTTTGATGATGTTGATGTCAGAGCAGATATAGACTGTGAATAAATAAAATGAGAATCTGGAAATAATGCTTTTGTAGATGTCAAGTGATCCGACGGAATGTTGATAAACCTAATAATTGGAAAATGATGAGCGAAATATCTTATTTTATTTCTTTTCAACTTCTAATTGCCTCTTCCATCACATATATATATATATATATATATGTATATATATATATATATATATATATATATATATATATATATATATATATATATATATATATATATATATATATATATATTCAGTCTTATCATCCGTCTACTTTTGCATAGGGCAGTGGTGAAGTCTGCTTTTAGGTTTGAAGAGAAAGTTTCGACCCTATCTCGTGGTACTGGAGGGGATATTGAAAAGTCTATAGCGACAAAGAAGAGTTATAATACAGCTGTCTGTAGACGACACAATAATAGTTTATCATATATATATATATATATACATATATATATATATATATATATATATATACATATATATATATATATATATATGTATATATATATATATATATATATATATATATAGAGAGAGAGAGAGAGAGAGAGAGAGGGGGGAGAGAGAGAAAGAAAGAGATGATAAAATCATATATATATATGTGTGTGTGTGTGTGTGTGTGTGTGTGGATTAGAAAGGGACATTTTGGTCCGACAAAATGATTTATAAGTTGCAATGTATTATATAACTACTTATCTGAAATGATTTCCCGTCGCCACATGGTTAATATATCATTCAATTTAGACAACGTAAATAGAATAAACAAACCCCATTTTCTTTGATTGTTTATTATATTTACGCTGTCTAAATTGAATGATACATTAACCGTGTAACGACGGGAAATCATTTCAGATAAGTTTCTGTATGATATAACACAATTTATAATTCATTCTGTTGGACCAAAATGTCCATTTCTCAAATGCATACCGTCGTCTTGGAAGAGACGAAAAAAGACCGAGAATAAGCAAGGTGAGAATTTGGGTTGGAAGCAGTTATTTGACCTTTGTCTTATCAGCAGGCTATTTAGCACAATGGTAAGTGCATCGCTACGTTGAAGCAGCTACACATCGGTAACAGGTCCGATTCCTGCGGCAGCTCCATTTTCTTTGATAGTTTATTCTATTTCCGTTGTCAAAATTGAATGAGAAATTCCAGATAAGTTTCTATACAATATAGCCCTATATATGCATGTGTATGTGTTGGGGATACAATTAAATATTATTTCTTCACTGATGCTGTCAAATCTGTGTGCCCGTGCCTGAGAGGGGATGACTGCCTGAAGGATCTTTACATAATTTCTCTGCTATTCATTTTTCTAATGTAACATCTCTCTGTCCTCACTATATATCTGAGAATATTCAATGGATTTCAGTTGGGCATTGAGAGAGAGAGAGAGAGAGAGAGAGAGAGAGAGAGGGGGAGAGAGGGAGAGAGGCATTGGGGGTAAGTCGTGGTTGGATAAAAAAATTTGATCTTGACTGAGAGATAATTTCCTCTTTCCCCAAAGAATTCATGTACAAGGCTCATAACCGTTCATACGATATCTCCAAAGTACACAATAGATTTCACTGGAATTATGAGGAGGGAAGGCCAAAAAGATTTATTGCTCGTTGGGGTGAATCCATGCACATTTGATTCCCCTATGTGGTGGTCAGCATAAAATATGCCCAAAATCTTATGACTGTCCACACAATATCCCCGAAAGTTCTCAATGAATTACAATTAGTGGAAGAGTGACTAATAGACTATGGAAGAATGGGATCGAATTCTCAGTTCGATCCATGCCAAATTCCTTCTTCTGGTCATGACGTTTTCAAGTATACTGAATGAAAACATAATAATCAGAACCGGAAGAGCGAAAAAATTCTAGATATCCTGGTTAGAGAGCAAGTTCTGGAGGGAGAAGGTGATACCAACCATATGCCCTGAATGGATTCTTTATAATTCTGATCCTTTTCTCGCATTGAGTCAAAGACTGCAGTATGTTCTACTGAATATTCTTTCGTAATTTACCATAGCCAAACACTGTGGTTTGTTGTATTTTGATGGCTTTTTGATTAGTTAATTTATGGTATGTAGGTGGTTTATTGTTTACAGCCACTCCTGAATCATGGTTGATACCCACATAAAGTGCCTGTTACTATTTTTGCTTATAAATGTTAGGTAATAGTATAATAGGGTGGTACTTGCCGAGATAATGATTATCTTGTTTTCGAGGAAAGTACAATCAGATATCTTTGCAGAAGGGTTTGTGGAATATTTTCTCCTTTCATGCATTGCGTAAATAGCTTTGCTAGACCTTTTTGAAAGATCATATATATATATATATATATATATATATATATATATATATATTAATTAAACAATTGATTCATCCGCAGACAGCTGTTTCGTTGTATTACAACTCTTCTGTGTGGCTATAGACTATCCATTACCCCATCCAGTACCACGATGTAGTATTGAAACCTTCGCTTCAGGCCGGTATTTTTTCTCTGTCCTACTCAGAACTGGACTGTTAGTAAGGCTGAACATAAGCGATGTATTTACTTACGCACATGGGTAAAAGTATATGGAGAATTTATTTTTGATTATTCAATTCTCAAATTAATGAATAAAAATGCTATTCATATATTGGGAAAAGTTCCTATTTTCAATTACATATATGTATCTTTTAGAGGTTAAAAGGTTAGATTTCGGTAGAAAAACAAATTTATCACCAGAAAGCATAAAATAGAAATAAAAGATAAAGAATAGAGGGAGGCCATAGTTGTGAATCCAGACGGTGGTAGTTTGGTCACATATTTTGTTGGAGGTAGTAACAGCAGTTATGGCTATTTTATTGGTTGTACTAAAAAGAGTGGGTTGGCATTCTTAAGAATCGTTTGTCATGGATATTGAGGGGCTAGGTAATGATTCAGTGTCAAACTATGAGGGTGCTTAGTAAGGTGACGTAGAATCCTTGCATGTAAATGCAGATCAGTGAAATTGCCTATAGGTACAAATATAATATTACTTGATGGAAATCAGGGGTGGTTAGAACTGTAAGTGCATTTATAGTATGTCTGAGCGTCCTTTGGTGATCTTGTATTGATGAGGATGAAGTAATAGAAATTATATGAGAATATTTAGGTGATGGGCAATGGTTCGAAACGGTGAATACACTATTTACTGTCTTAAATATTGAGCACCGTGAATAAAAATCTGAATCGGATAAAATCTGTTTTCTATTTCTTAAAAATTGAATATATATATATATGTGTGTGTGTGTGTGCGTGTGTGTGTATGAGTCACATTTAGTAAGTACATATATATATGTGTGTGAACTTTGACGTGTGTGTAAATTCATCCATTTTTAGGTGCGTGAACTTGCATGGAAGTATGTGAAGAAGTACACAATACACATGGAAGGCATTGAATCAAACTAAATTAAACATACAACCCTGAAATATCTACCAATTGTTCACATATCCGTGTATATGTTTGATCGTACATCTTCCTCATTTTTTACTGGTACGTTTTACTGAAGATTCTGCGTCTTTTTAAAGTCTGTAGTAATAAGAAAACGTCATTGGTTATTACCCACATTTTTCAGATGTATTTTTTATATGCACTAAGATAAACCACACTTATTATATGAAAATGGAGCATATTTACTTCCTCAGCAAACAGCATTTCCCATTGTTTCCAAAATCCACCATCTTGATTTTCGAATACCACCGGATTTCCATTAACAGCGCTGACGATATTTTCTTTTGAGATTCATCCACACACACACACACACACAGATGTATGGTGAAAAACAAAAACAAATAAAAAATTAATCGCTTAATTCGGGCTTTCTACCGAACCAGTTTTGCGTAGAACGAGGGGTAAAAGACCGGACTCCAATTCTGAAGCAAAGCCTTCAACCCTGCCCAGCGGCATTAGTTTATATACCGAGTCTATAATTGAAGTCAAAATACGACAAAACATTTGTCTGTGTATAACATTACACACACACATATCTATATCTATATCCATATCTATATCTATATCTATCTATCTATCTATCTCTCTCTCTCTCTCTCTCTCTCTCTCTCTCTATATATATATTATATATATATATATATATATATATATATATATATATATTCTGGAAAGATTTATATCTTTAAACATTATACATTCGTCGATTTCTTTTTGCATCATTCCAGTTACTTATGTCCCAATATCTGTTAATGTGGATTATGCAATTTTTTTCAATTTTTTTTCTATTTTACATATGATTTGTTATTATGATACTATGTATGAATTTTCTCTGGTTAGGATCAAGAGTTGTTAGCCATGTTACTGTTCTGCAGATCAAAAACATCAACAGTTATATTAACATGGCACCCAACCAGTATCGATAAAACACCGCCTCCCTTTCAGCTATGATTTTGATATATAGCTTATGTCATACATGTTCTTTGTCATATATAGAGCATTATCGTAATGTATTGCATATGGCTGTCATTTGATACTACACACCATTTATTTTTTTGAAACAGGACTTACCTAGGTTTCTAGAAAAACGTATTAAATGATTATAAAAACAGACGCAACTCGCTGTGAATATCTAATGTATACCCAGTTGGTTTTGATCTCAGACAGCATGCAAACCAACTTGTGATATCATCTTTAAGAACATCGAAAATTAGTCTGGTGAATGATATTGTACCAGTAATCAAACAACAAAAACTGAGATAGGCTAGGCACATAGTGAGGAGAGGGGACAACAGGTGGAACAAAAGGTAGACTAGTGCATGTGAAATAATTAACAGAAAGATAAGAACAGCGACAAGATGGAGAGACGAGATAGAAACCTTTGCCAATTAAACATGATGGCGCAATCACGCAAGTCATGGAATTAATTGGGGGAGGCCTTTGACAATGTGTGCTTATAAAGGCTGATATATATATATACACACACACACACACACACACACACACACACACACACATATATATATATATATATATATATAGTTTTGTTAAAGGCAGTTTTATCAATATTTTGTATTCTCTTTTTGAAGTGTTGAAAGTCTCTTTGTCCGTCGTATTAGAAACAAATTTTCTAAAAACATTTTTGCTTGAATATAGATGAGACAAAAGATGAGCAAATAAACAAACAAACAAACAAAAAACAGCAAACAAACTAAAATAACAACAAACATTATTCGTACAATTGTGACAGAATTCCGTACCCTGCCTTTGGATCTTCGGGTGCCCCCGAATTCATCATCAACGCTGACAATGATTTTTTTTATTATACATGAATAATCGTTGCCCAGTGGTTAGGAGCTGTTTTCTAGTTCAGTAGGCCGTGGTTAACCCCTCCGTCAGATTATACTACTACGATGTAAACTGATACACAACCCAACTCTGCTGAGCACCCTGCAAAAAAGTAAGAAAAATAATGCTAAATCATGTTGGATATTGCAGTTCTCATTTAATCAACTAAGTTATGCAACCTCGAGTTCAGTCAGAACCTTGATAGATGACCATTGGGTAATACCAAGTGCCAAAAACAGAACGAAGCGTTGGGCAGACCTAATACGATGAAACTGGTCTTATTTGCAATTGCCTATGCATAACTGACCCTGACACACCCTCAATAGAGTTATACTTTCCATTTCGCATCAGTGCTGATGATGCTGACATCTATTCACTTTCCTCTCGTTCCTTTACTAATTGCTCATTTACTTTTCACCACAAAAGACAATCTTTAACTGTCAGCTATTCCTAAGAAATCTGACTCTACTTGAGGGAATCATCGTATTTCGACTGTTTAATTTATTCACTTTCTAATATTCTATTTGTTTTGGGGAAAATTTACCGTCTAAGACACATGACCGGCGCTCTCTAAACATCTGGCGCCCTGGGCTACTACCGACACTTTAGGCCAGTCTTGGCTCCAAAGTTCCATGTAGCATCAGCGCTGACAACATTTCCTCTTGAGATTCATTCATTTCTCTTCCATGATGGCATCTGTTTTTGATAAGATTTTTCCCCTTCTTACAGCGACCATTTCGCAAGGATGAGATTGCTGTTGTCTCTAGACACAAACCTATTTCAATTCTCCATTACTCCCACCTGTCTCAGGCGATTGTAGCAAAGTTATTGTAATTTCAAGTTGACCTATTCTGTCGCATATGCCCTCGTGGCTGGACATCGCACGCTTTATTTCTAATATTTGATGCTTCCCCAAAAGACTCACCCAAACATAATACATGAATTAGAAGGGAAATGGAACAATTTATATATATATATATATATATATATATATATATATATATATATGTGTGTGTGTGTGTGTGTGTGTGTGTGTGTGTGTGTGTGTGTGTGTGTGTTTGTAAGGCCTTTCCCATCTCTTTCCATGTCGTACCGGCATACATTTTCATTCTCCCATTCTGTGTCTGGTCTTCTCATACTGCATTTGCTGTCGCATGGGCTCAAAACAGTCTTTTGCTCCTGCTGTTATCACACACACTCACATACACACACAAACACACACACACACATATATATATATATATATATATATATATATATATATATATATATATATATATATATATATATATATATATATACATATTTATATATGTATTGTTTTTATTAAATCACCAAAATGCTTACATGGTAAACAGTTGATGATCCTAACAAGAGAAAATTTATACATTTTACCGCAATAGCAAAGTATTTGTTGAACAGGGAAACAAAACACTGGGGAAAATTACTTAAATTGCATTGACAGATGTTGGGAAATAAATGACTGAAGTCACACAAGATAACTTTTTGATTTTTTTTTCAATTATTTAGTGCTTAATGCTGTAATGCTTTATACAATACGCGTATATTCATACACACACTCACAGATACACGCACAGACGTATACACATCTTTCTCTCTCTCTCTATCTATCTATCTATGTATATATATATATATATATATATATATATATATATATATATATAATGCCACTTGCGTCGTCTTAGTTTGTTTTGAGTTCGATTTGATTTGTTCTGTTAATGGAAGCTATGTTATTGTTTTGTGGGCATTTTGGGATATTGGTGACTACACCATAGGGTATTTTGTTTATTTGAATTTGTTTTATTTTTATTTAAATTTTTTCTAATATTTGAGATCTTTTATGTCTCAATAGTTTTCTTAGATTTTTGTATTTTGTTGGATATTGTTAGGATGGACGGCGATCGCGTTTTTGTTTCGAATTTCGACAGATGGAGCTATTATCTGATAGTTGGTATGTTAGACTTAGAGAAATTGTTGCTATTGTTATTTACCCGACATATGAATATGTGCATAGATAGATAGATGGAATTATTGTGTATGCTGAATCAGTAGAAGACTTTTTCTTCAATGACGAATAATTGAAAAAACAAAATACACACACTCGCCACTAACGCACGCATTCACATGCACGCATGTTTAAAAGTGGATGTATATGTTTATGGGTGTTTGTTGCATGTATGCACACGTGTATATGCGTGAATGAGTGGCCTGTGTGCATACATGCAGATGTATGTGGTATATGTGCATGTCGTATATGTGAGTATGTTGAATGTGTGTATATGGGCAAATACTGTATGTGTTCGCATATGGCATGTCACTATGAGCGTGTATCTATGCAGTATGAGTGTACGTGGTATATACACATGAATATATTTAGACGCATGTGTGTAATTTTTGCATTTTAAATAAAACGGCACTCGATAGAAAGTCATGGTATCGAGACGCCCGTATTTATTATTCGTGTCAGACACTTTTGAGCTGGTGTCTATAATAAGCCTTCATCTATCTCATGTCTAACGATGGAAATCTCATTGGGGAGATCAAGTTTAAAATTTGAAATGGAAATTCGCTTCTGTTGTTTTGTTGTAGATGTAATTGTGAAAGGATCAGAAGTTAGACAAATTCATAAGACACATTTTAAATTACATTTATGCCCAGTTTTGATATATGGCCACATTTATCACATACTCACACACACACACACACACACACACACATACACACACACACACACATGTATATATATATATATATATATATATATATATATATATACTGTTGTATAGGGATGATAAAGTGAAATATATCGGATACTTTTTGCATGAACTCTGTATATGAATATACATGGATATGTTCATGTGTATGTATGTGTGTGTCTATGTACATGCACTTATGTATGCATTCGATCATATGAAAACATACAAACTTGTATACATTTTTTGTGTATTAAGATTATATATATATATATATATATATATATATATACATATATATATATATATATATATATATATATATATATATATTCTACAATAAGTGTTGAATGCATTCAAGAAAAATTGTGACGAGAGGAAAACAACATTTTATTTATGGTTTTAAGGGATACTACTTTTTGATGAGCCTTGACCAGTTTCATATGTGTCTTCAGAAGAATGACGTGACCCTGTTTCTTGAATTTACTTTCCACTGTCCTGTAAATAGGGTTGAATATAGGTCATATATACAATAATATTCATTTGAATATATATATATATATATATATATATATATATATATATATATATATATATATATATATGTATAATTCTTTATACATTATTCATTCAATATATAAGTTTTATTGAAGACGATAGACAAAATGTTTTATTTGATTTTCTAATGGATTCACTGTCAAAACAGTATATATATATATATATATATATATATATATATATATATATATATATATATATATATATATATATATATATATATATATATATATATATCGATTTGGTTGAAATATTTATATATATATATATATATATATATATATATATATATATATATATATATATATATATATATATATTTCAACCAAATCGATCTTATTCAACCTATCTATGTATAATTTGTATCGGTTGTCTTCAAATGTATTTCCCTCAATTATCTCGTAAGTATTGCATTAGAATTTGAACTCGGGGTTCAATCAATTCCTTTTACTTGTTGTATGTATCGTTGTATCCCGCTAATACCTAAATCCAGTGTGTTGCAGGGCTTGCTGCAGATTGGCCATTGTTATTGAGACCCACGTCCCGTTTGCGAGGCCGGGTGGGGTATTATTCTACCTAAAACACTTGGTAATTCCAAAAGATCAATCATCTACGTACTGACCAAGCTTGACATTGCTTAATTTTGTTGATATCTCAGGAACTGCTGCATCTATACGTAGCCAATAACCCCTTAGCCTCAGGAAGATTTCAATAATCTTACTCATCGTTCTCTGTACTTAGCAGAGATATATTGATGATTTTAAAAATCTCTGCTATAACTTGTTGATGGATTGATCCACAGGCTTCCGAATCGGGGTGGGGAGATCACTCTTCCACTGAGGCACAGTGATTGGTCCTTCATGTTATTGAATTAAGTCAATGGTCAATTAACGGTCTTATGCGTTGATTCCTTTCAATGTTTTATGAGGCAGCTCGGTCCAATCGTCCATTGCATTAAAACAGTGATGCTTTCTTGACGAGATGGTATAGAAGTTACTCCACGTCTCCTTGTCCTCGGAAGAAATTAAGAGAAATTGAACTGGAATTAAATGTGTGGAATAATGGCCTTGTTTGGAGCAGAGTGCATGCCATACGCGCCTCATTCCGATTGCTCAGCCTTATGCACACACAGTGCAATTGGAAATCCCTAATATCACACGCGAGAAGATCACACAAGGTCTCCATTAAATAGAATCTCATTAGCTAAGTTATTGTGACATACTTATATTCCTGACCTATGTGCCAAGGATAATGGGTCGAGATTTCAAATTATGTCCAATAGCATTATCGTGAAATGGCCCGAACTAGCAATTCGAACCTCATTTAATTACGAGCTAGATTTATGCGTGTTTTACCCGGTTCTTATATAAGATTCTAGGCGGCAGCCATTTTAGATGAATGGAATCAGTTATCACCCTTTCGAAACGTGCAGAGTGGCGCTCAATCCCATTGATGCAGATCGAGTAAATGTCTGACGATTTTATGCAAGGCCGAAATGAACGCTCCGTTTGCGCCCAAGGAGTAAGCAAGAGAAAAACACGTGGTACATGTTTTCTCTCGGCTATTGATTTCTTTATAAACATACTTAAAACGACAACTTAGCCAATGTTTATCTATCTATAAAAATTTATTTCCATGACTCTCTTTCTTCCTCCCTTTCCTTCTTAAATCATCTCTTATTTTGGATGGATCCACAACTTTGTAAGAGCCGAAATTCGTTCCCCATTCTCTCTCTCTCTCCCCCCCACTCTCTCTCTCCCTCACTCTCTCTCTCTTTCTTATACATGTACGTATATACGTGCTGTAAAGTACTAAGAAGAAATAAAAGTAAAAATGAAAAATAAAATACACCATGGGAAAAAATATTCACTCCTAGGGAACCAGCAATAAAGGATACCACTCGAAAACTTGAGAAACTTACCAAAAAATTGAACCACAAAACTACTGACATTATTCAACGAAAATTGTACATAAAAATGCTGCCAAAATACACACACGCGCACATACAATATTTCTCTCTCTCACACGCACACACACACACACACACACACACACACACACATATATATATATATATATATACAAACATACATACATACATACATACATACATAAAGGGGAGGTACACTGTAATATGATTTCATGGGAGAAATATCCTGTTCGACTTCTCACAAGGTCCACTTAGTGGGATCTGTTCAGACTAATCATTGAAATGATTTTTCTAATATCAACCATAATTACCCATTGCTTATTTATTGCGTCACCAAATTATCTTTTTCCATGAGTTTATCTTTTTGCACAGTTATATCACAAAGAAAAAAAAGTTTTGAAATCTATCATTGTTCTTCAGTATATATATATATATATATATATATATATATATATATACATATATATATATATATATATATATATATATATATATATATATATATATATATATATATATATATATATATGATTTTTTTTCCATAGGTTCATTACAGATCGTACATTCTGTTTCTTACGAAGATTTTCTAATGAACGTTTAAGAGATATCATTTCAAAATTTTATACCTATTTGGAAATTCCAACTCCGCCTACTGATTTCGAGGGCTGACCCACGCTGTAAAGTTATTGGTCAGTCCAGCCAAGCTACTTTGCTTGTCAGCTAATGGATTCAACATGGGCGTGTGGTAGAAGAAAGCAGACTGATATTTGGGTGGGGATGATATTGATATAATTCTATTTTCCCCTTTAGTTTAATTTGATTTGTTTAACTATGCGCTTTTTTTTCATTCATTTTTTTCAAATAACTTTTTTACTCCTTAAATCTTTTAACTTGTTATTTTTTAATTTGTATACTTATATATCTTTCCTCCTAAGTTTTTATATTCTTTATGATTTATCTATCAACTCTAGTCACGTTAGTTACACTTAGAAGCTCACTTCTAGTTTCATGAGTATGATTTTAGTATACGGTCAGGTCTTTGATCAAACCTGCCAGTATATCAGCCACGAGCATTCAAGTTCTGCCTTAACCTTACTCACCCCTATGATGGTACCTTAGTGTATAGGTTCAAGTTTGGATGACTGCATTGACACTCGCTGCAAATCCATTTAGTTACGAAGTGAAAGGTTACAGATTCAGGCCAAACGTAAGATATGTCTAACATGCAAAGAACGTGAAAATGACTCACCTATTTTGACGCCATACTCGTGAGTTATCTCCCCCTTCTACACTACAAATATCTGATTTTTTTTAATTATAATTTTTTGTTTTTTTATGACTTGATGCACACCTATCTCTGATCTGCTGTTTAATCTCTTATTTCTATTCTTATGTGTCACAATTTCTAATTTTTGATCTAAACCCAGTTCACATGTCGAGTCAAGACTTACATATACTTTTTTTTTACTAAATTCAATTTGGTCACCGTTTTTCTTTATTTTTAACTTCCACTTAACTTAAGAGAGTGTGAAATAAAAAGAGGCTTACACTCACACACACACACACACACACACACACACACACACACACACACACACACACACATATATATATATGTAAAAAAAATTGGAATGTAATCTAATGTAACTTTGTCTTCTCTAAAAATCTTTTTCCTTCAGATGTGTTTATTTTGACAATTCGACTCTTCTTTTTTTTTTAACGTATTTTATTTTAAACTATATTTTCAACCATTTCATTCTAATGGAAAAAAATGACCCTCCTGAGAAGTGGCGCCTCAGAATCTTTCGATGTACTCGTCTTCAGACCCTCTCTCACTTATACCAGAGTCTCTTTAACTTACCAAACGATCTGAAAAGTCCTATTTTGGGATCACTTAGCTGCCTCGTTGCATTTTTCTCAATTTAATGCCCCAAGAAAAAGTCATGAGTCACAAAGAACCAAATCTAACCTGGGGGTGTGAATGAGAGATCTGGGTGATTTGATGATATGCCAAATATCCCTGCTCAAGACGTGAAGAATATATAGGCTCGGCCATTGTGAATGCAACGGTCACACAGTACACACGCAATGGTATCTTACTGGAGACTAAATAAGCTTGGTGGAGATTATCCGTTCAAACATTGGAAGTAAAATCTCTTTCATTTGTTGCTGGTTTGTATCGAGGCTGCACACCAGGTTCGCAAGATTTTGAGAAGAGTTGAATATATTCCGAACAGAAGACGTCCGTAGTTAGATGCCAAATATTCGATGCCATCGATAAAACTACGTTTGAGGTTTTGAATACGTGGACTTTTCTTAGACATAAATAAAGCTTTTACAATTTCTGTTCTGTATAAGCATTTAAATGATGGCAATCTTTGAGGAATAAAAAAAAAAGGTTATGAGTTATGAGACGTGAAAATAAAGTGCCTCCATGATTTTCTTGTAACCTAGAAACCAGAGCATATAAAAGAACCTATCGTGACTACGTAATGGCTGCAAGGTAATATTGGCCACACAATAAAGGTTCTATTTCCTGGCATTGTATCAAACCAAGGCAGTAGGAAATGTAGATTATGGACACCTGCCATGGCGCAGAGATTGGAGACAAGGCTATAAAACGACCTGATTGCTTCACACTCTAAGCCGGACACAATCTCGATCTTTCTATAACTTTCAGTCTCTGTCTTTCAGTTACTTATTCCCTCTCTCTCCTTCACTTCTCTCCTTCTCGTTCTCCCTATCTTTGTCCTTCTTCCTCTCTGCAAACTCCAGATCTCTGACCCTCAATAGGTATACAAAAATACTGACGTATGCAACACAGTTTCTATCTCTCCATTACTCTGTCACTGTCTTCCTTTATTTCTGTCTCTCTCTATCCCCCCCCTCTCTCTCTGTACGATCGTCTCTGTGCTCTGACCATCCAGAGGATTATAAGCAAATTGACTTGGGCATATACACGTTCATTCACATGTGTGTGTAAGCATCTTTGTTGATCATTCATTTCTTTCCTCCATATATCTCGGTCTCTTTCGCTCACTTTTATCTTCCCCAGCAAATTGTACGTAGGGTATACACAAATACTGACATATGCACACATATAATCATGTATATATGGGTGAACCTACACCAAACTCAGTATGTACATTTTCTTGAATATATATAAATATATGTTAGTTTAAGCGCACAGCCCAAAGAAATAGAAAAGGATTTTTCCTGTGTATATATCTCCATGTTCGTGTTTTAAGTAATTTGCGTGTGTATACATACACACACACACAAACACAAATATACATATATATATACATATATATATATATATATATATATATATATATATATATATATATATATATATATACGTATATATATATACATATATATATTTATAAATATATACATATATATATATACATATATACATATATATATATATATATATATATATATATATATATATATATATATATATATATATATATATATATATATATATATGCATGTGTGTGTGTATGCAAATATGTGTAAAAAGTAAACTGTACCCTCAATGCATATACAAGCTATGGCATAGGAATTTAAAACCCCAAATTCTCACAAGCCCACCACATACACGAAAAAGGAAAACTCAATAGCAGAGAGGGCAATTGAAAGAACAATGTTGGGAATAACTTTTAGCCATTGAAAAGAATTAAATATGGATCTGTGAGAGGATCAGGGTGAAAGATACTTGAAAAGTGTTAAAGCAGCTAAAATGGCGACGAGGAGGTCACAGAGTAAAAAGAACAGACTGAATAAATGCTGAACGATTGGTATTCCAGGGATGGTAAACGCGATATGAAAAAAAAAGATACAAGATGGCGAGACAAGAGTTGGCCGGTAAGAATAAGCGCAATCACAGTCGTCATGGAAAGAAATGGAAAAGCATAATATATATAATATATATATATATATATATATATATATATGTATATATGTGTGTGTGTGTGTGTGTGTGTGTGCGTTTGTGCGAGAGAGATCGAGAGAGTAGGGGGATGTATGTTTAGATTATGGACACCTGCTATGGTGCAGAGATGGAAGATAAGACTATAAAACGACTTGATTGCTTCACACTTTGAATCTGGACTAACACTTACAATCTTTTGTTTCTCTTTCTCATATTCTCTGCTTCCTTATTCTCCAGAGGTCTGCACAAAACCTTATATCAGAAGACACAGTCTTTGGATTTCCATTACCCTCTGCCTCTATCTATCGCTTATTTTCTCCCTATACTTCACACTTCTCTCTCTCTTTCTCTCTGCATACATAAATACTGACATCTGCACACGTATATATACGTGTATATGTGCGTATGTACAGATGTTCAATAAGAATAATCTCTCAATTTATATATATATATGTATGTGTGTGTGTGTGTGTATGTATGTATATATATATAGATATATATATGTGTGTGTGTGTGTATGTGTATATATATACTTCTGTACACTTGCGATTGAAAGATTTTGCATATACATATATGTGTATATGTGTTTCTCACCATCAAACACTACGCACACATATGTAAACACACACACACATATGCATATGCATATTTAAATAAATATAAACAGTGTGTCCGTTTTTATAAAACATTCGACTGCAATACCCATTGGTTTTGAGCAGTGCCCCCCCCCCCCAATTATTGGTCTGCCGACAGGTATCGAGCCTCATGCACTACCAGGCCAAGAGGAAATGACAATGTTTAACGATGTTAAATTAAAAACAAATTAATTTCCCGTGGATCCGTGGATCAAAATCGTTATTTAAACTCTATGACAAAGAAAATTTAGTGCTTTAGCCACATATCGGGACTTATCATCAATAATCTGGTTATGATTAACACCCTTTCCTGAGTCAACCGCTCTGCAAAAAAGATTGTCAATATTCAGAACGAAGGTTGGGTATCCCTAGTTCAGATAAGTAGCACCTACATACACCTGATCATTTGATACATTCTATGGGTATGATATATGATATAATTATTGATCTACATGCCGATAAATAAAAAAAAAGACGAAGAAGATCAAAGCGTTTTATATTTATATATTATATTTACCTCCCTGTCTCACTCCCTCTGTCTCTCAGTCTCTCTCCATCAATCTTTTCTCAGTCGTCTGTCCGAGTTAACAAATCTCTCTCTGTGTATTCTTCTATCTTGTCGTAGGGGTTATGAATGTAGTCATGTGGGTACACAGTGAGTGTTAATTAACTTCCCGTTAAAATAAATGACTTGCACAATACTTTGACCTTACGCCCTCTGAATTCTTTGTGTGGGGTCGGGTGAAGGAAGAAGCGTACCAGACAAAACCACAAACGCTGGATTTCATTCGATATATGGCCAACTCACCACTGGACTTCCTGCAATGCCAATGTATGGCCCAAAATAGAGTTAGCTTCATTACTATAAACCAATAACCCAAAGAAGAAAATACCCTTAGTTTAAATTGGACATTTTAATGCGTTCCTACGAGTAAAAAAATGATTAGGATGATATATGACTTTGACTCCTCGCCGAGTTAGGTTGGTAGGATATACAAAAGACCAGATGTACAAAAGAGAGAGATACCGCGCGCTGTCTTTATGATGGTTCGCTGCAAAACAGAAGCCGCACGGTATATTTGCTTTTTAACATTTTCCGAAAAAGCAAAAAGTGACGTAAAGCGAACTTCCTTTATAGCGAGGAATAGCTGTATTTGGATTCTATTTGATAATATTATTTTCACGAAAATAAACTATAAAACTTGTTACGTTGGAAGAGTACATTGTTTCAAACAAAGAGTTATCATCTGACTTGTTACTTTCAAGTGGAAGAGTCCTCGATTTCTGACAGCGAACCAAGAAAATCACGCTGTATGTAATATCAGCAGATTCATTCATCGACGAAGTAATAGTTTTATAGGAAAACGAGTAACTTCAATGTTTTTCGATTTCCAAGTAAGGAGAAAATTACTTTCATCAAAAGTTTCCACTCAATTTGCGATTAAAACTTCAAGATATACTCACTCTTAAACATTTTTTTTCATTTGCCTCGTCTTATATTTCTTACCTTCTGCTTTATAATTTCACAAGTTAACTTATATACATCGCACCATTTTTTAAATTAGTTTCGTAAAATTTTTTTTGACGTTATTTTCTTTTGTTATTCAAGGGAATTGTTTCAATGTATTTGATGATAGTGTTATATCTTGCAGAGATTTTTCTCATGATTTTTCTTCGTTTCATTTTTCTATTTCTTTTTCACCCCTACTTTTTTATCATTCCTATTTTTCTTTCAAGTATTTTACTCCTTTCTAGACACTCCGTTCTAGCTTGAAACTCAGCTGCATTCTACACGCCTTCTTCGTTATTATTTTTTGAATTTCATTTGTACATCTTCCTAATCTCTCGTTTCCCTTTATTTCTAAGTAAAGATATATTTCTTCCTTTCTCTGCTTCTGCTATACTTTTCCTTTGTCTCCCGTCAAAAGATACATTTCTCGCTTTTATTTCTCTCACTCTTTCTTCCTCTCTTCCATTAGTCATTAATTCATTCCATTCCCTCCTCCCTTTTTTTCAGATCTTCCTTTTTTTTCTTACCTGTTAAAAAATCAATGCTAACAATTATATTCAGTAACTCGCGGACAATCAAAATATTTTTTCTTTCCTTATCGTTACATATTATTTCCCATTCACTCTCTCCCATATTCCACTCTTTCCATCCAATGCATACACGAACTCTGTCTGTGCACATTATATATATATATATATATATATATATATATATATATATATATATATATATATATATATATATATATATATATATACGGAAATAATTGACTGGAATGACAATTTGAATTTTAAAAAAATATCTTTAGTGTTTATATATATATATATAATTATATATATATGTGTGTGTGTGTGTGTGAGTGCACGTGTGTGTGTGTCATTTGTGTGAGTGCACGTGTGTGTGTGTGTGTCATTTTATGCTTTGCACGTTTCTATCCACTCTTGAATAATTCCCATCCTCAGCAGACGAAATAATTTCACAATAATTTTTCCTTCATTCTCCTTTGCCATCCATGTTCCTCTTAATTCTTTGTTGTTCCCAATAATTAGCTGATATAATTTCATAATAACCAATATTACCTTGTGTTCAAATCTTTTGTCTCTTTGTGTGTATATGTACGATGAAAGACATACGTGGAAGGAAAGAGAAACGGATATCGGTGGGTAGGTAAACATTCGTAATCGTATGTATGCACGATATGAATGCTTACATTTTGATGTAGTTCCAACAAACTCACATACACCACGTAGATATGTTGAGTGTATGGATGTTCATTCAACGATATATGAATATTTACGAGTAAGGCCAATGTACGTATATGTGAACAGTAGGAAATTATCTGGTTGTGATGTATTATGACGGATATGGAAAACATGCATACGTATTTCGAAGAGCTCAAAAATGCATCACTATGCACTCAAGGACTTATATATATATATATATATATATAATTCGTGCAGATGAAAAAATAAATTTCGAACTACTATGTATACAATTGTTCGTCTATATATGAATGCATCCAGATGTGCGTGTGTATTCACACATAAATAAAAAGAAGACCCCCATATATATATATATATATATATATATTGTTATAAATAAAAAACACATTTGTCTCAGTTCACAGAGACTTACACACACACATTTGTGTATATACTAGTAAAAATAAAACCAAATTTTTGTAAAATTCTACACACACGGGTGTGTGTGTGTGTTTGTGTGTGTTTGTGTATGTGAGAGAGAGAGAGAGAGGGAGAGAGAGAAAGAGAGTTTGTGCATGGTCATACATGAATTATATTGTATTTTTCTCTGGTTAGCGTAAATAATTTCATAATGAGGGTACTTTGTTTTGAGTCCTGTCTTTCATTTGCGTTCAAATAACAGGGCAATTTGCAATGTTCACTTTTTATCTTTTTTCTCTCTTACGACTCCTCCGAGTTTGGCGTTGTTGTTAGACCTCCTGCTTGAACAAGGATAATTACCTTTCAAGTCATTATCATCCATAACTTTCTCTAATTTCCCTCTACTTTGTAGAAACTTCAGTTTCGCTTTTCAAAATCGATACTCCTTCAGCGTCATCTTTCTTGCTCAACTAGTCCGCAGTTTTTGATCATTCAGAAAAATTAAAGGAAAAAAAAGCCTTTCATATCAATGCGTTCAGTTCTCTGAACTTATTTCTTGTACACGAAGAAAAAAAGTTCGAAAGAGAAATTATTTCTTAGGCAACATCACTTAAAATCATTCAAAACACACGTTTTCGATAACAAGCCATACACACACACAATATATATATATGTATATATATATATATATATATATATATATATATATATATATATATATATATACATATGCATACACACACACACGTATATATATATATATATATATATATATATATATATATATATATATATATATATATATATATATATATATATATATATATATATACTTTTTGTGTGGATGTAAAGTAATCCAACAAAATGGTCGTTGTAATTTGACAATATGGAAAAAGTATGTTATACCTCAAAAATCTTTATCATCATAAAGATAGGCTTAAAGCATTCGCCAAACTTCCATCTGCCTTTCCAGGATGCATTGTGTAGACTTACATTTTGCTACAGTTTTTCAGCCATCGCAAAGGTGCCTCAAGAAGAAACCAATCGAATTCCGGTGGAATGCATCAAGCTTATCATTATGATAGTGAAAAGATCATAATTATATGCTAATATATTATAGGTAATAGAGAATTTCCCTTTAGACATTTTAATTGAAACTTGTTTCTTGCGAATATTCAATATTGGTTGTGCTTCCATGGAAGTCATGTTTGAAGAAAAAACAAAATTTTATTATAAGTATCCACCTTTGGTTCCATATTTTGCTCTAAAACGGATAAACACAGACCTAGAGAGCTATAAATTAAATATGTTGTAGCTTAGACATAGATCTTTTTATGATAGATATCTTGAATGTAAACTGCTGTTTCATTTCACTAATTCATTTAATTATTTATGTACACCTTCATGATGTTCTGATATTGGCATGTTATATCTTAGATGGAAGCTCTATGTCTAAACTTAAATATGTTAAAGGATCTGTTCTAAGGGCTTCAGGGAAAGACGAACCGAAGCTGGAATCATATGATAAAAGTTAGCGGTTAGCGATTATATATGCTTCCGCTAAATCTTCGGTGGTTCAGCGTTTCCGTTAGTTGCACCCGTCAACACTGAAAACTTCATGGAATCTGTTGAAAAATTGATTCTTTTATAATTTGGAGTCGGGTACAGTTCAAACAAATAGAGAGGTCTAATCAACTAGCCGTTACTACTGACTACATGACTGAGCTGGGATATCAAGATATTGGACAATGGTCAAAATGAAAGGCCATTGGAAGTGGACCGTATCGAATTGCACCACGTCAGAAAAACAATTTAAAACAGATTTATTTTATAGATTGTACCATCCTGAGACATTTGGCTGTAATTGGCACAGTTCGAAAATTGGATTCTGCATTCGGACGAATGTAACTGCTCTTTGGAGACGTGAACGTTTCAATTTCTTCAAAGCACTTACATGCATGGCTGAACACCAGCATCACAGATAATGACAACTGGTACCTGCATATCAACATGACTTCGTACATACTGGTGCAAGGTAAGGTTGCCTTCACTGTATCCGGAGAAAAACTGAAGTTGCCGAAAAAAAAGAAAGTAGATATTTCTGATGGTTTCATGTGAGAGGTATTGCTTAGTAGAAAGATTCCGATTAGAAGAGAACTATCGCAGTCATTGTGTATTGTTCCTGGCAACAGTTCTCAGAATACGTAACCTAGGGGTGAAAGTGATACCAAAAGGGAGCGTCAGGCTGCAGTGAAGAAGTAAGAATTCTTTTTATTATTTCGAGAATGCACGTCAAATATGAAACTTGTTTTTTCCCTTTTTTCTCACTTTTGCTGCGCCCTTTTTAAAGTCTTCATTTTGTTGAAGATGTGTAAGGGGCGAATTTGTGAAGCCAAGTAACTACAGGAATGGAGGAGGAAAAGGGTTAGAAGAAATTGGTTTAAGTTTTCTTAATCTTTTACCACTTGTGACACTTTTGAAACAGATAATTCTTTTCACGACCCGGTTAAATAGAAATAATAGGAACTGATATCATATATATATATATATATATATATATATATATATATATATATATATATATATATATATATATATATATATATATATATATATATATAATATTTAGCGGGAACGTGACAATGACTAAAGGTAGATATAAAGGTAACTCAACGAATATTATTTTAAAAACAAAGTTTATCTAGCTTTGACGCAATTCGTAATTTTCGTAATTTTTCCAATGAGTTGCTCCCAGTGTTCGTTTCTGATTTCAGAATTCCTCAAATCAGTGTATCATCTTCTAGCAGAGATCTTTCATAATCGCCTGCATATATTTTTTCACAATCTTATCCACTTGTGCATCTCTTTCTTTTGGATGGTTCTGTGAGTCCAAGTGATGATATATGATCCAAAGTGGATACCGTCCACAACTTCGGATACAGATACAACATTTACTATGTATATTGCATGCATGTGAGAGTCACCAAAGAACTGCCCTAATTGTGATAAATGTGCCGATTGCAGACCATTCTTTGAAAAAATTCGCAATATATCATTACAGTTGGGTTAAGGACAGGAAACTGAAACTGGGCTACGCATTAAGCTTGGGTTGTGTAAGAAACATTCCCGGGGATGATGAGTTTCAACTACGAGTAATCACGTAGAATTAAACGCTTCTTGTGCGTCATATAAACCTGATATACAGTTATATATCATTGTAACAAAAATTGCAGAACTTTTTTTCATTTTATTTGAGTTTTTTTCCTTCTATAAAAGAATGCCTAATTTACCCACACGCTGTAAAAATGAAAAACCAGTGGTCATTACCGTGGGGGATGATTTTATATTTCCCATTTGATTTATGATAGTTTTTTGACAGCAGAAACTGCATTAAATTTACGCTTACTCACTAATCAATTCATAATACTATTCTTCATACTACTACTGCTACTACTACAACTACTACTACTACTACTACTACTACTACTACTACTACTACTACTAATAATAATAATAATAATAATGATAATAATGATAATAATGATAATAACAATAATACGTCAAAAATTCCTTTGATACATTACATTCGATCTATGTATATATATCAATCGATCTATACATATAAGTAGATAGACAATGCTGAATATTCTGAGCATTATATCATTGTATGTTTACGCCCATTCGCATACATAAATTTCATCAATTCAAATTATGCATCTTCATAAAATCCTTGATACCCATTTTTTTGCGAATGATAGAGTCCTTCAAATGGGTAACTTTATATCATCGTTACTTTGAATTCATGAGCGCACTTATTATACCGTGGTGAGTTATCCGTATCTAGTTTATACTTATATTCTAACAGAATATATTATCATGTTGTGCGTGTGTATGCATGCAAATTCATGTGTCATCTTTTTGATCCGTCTGTTGTACAAAGGCTGATCGGTCCAATAGGCCAACTCCATTTCTACGTTTGAAAAGATACATTAGGTGTTTGCTCTTTGATACATTTAAAATACATTACACTGAATATGTCCATTCATAGATATACATAATGAAAACCTCCATCAAAGGGAGTTAACTTTCTATTTAAGATACTTTCATTATGATAACTTTTGTATTTATAAATAATAAAGAAATTTCCCCTAAAGTGCTGTTTTATTGACTTAGCTAAAGGTTTCTGCATATTGAATTTAGAAGCACTATATATATATATATATATATATATATATATATATATATATATATATATATATATATATATATATATATATATATATATATATATATATATATATATATGGGGGTTGTAAGTGGCTGTGAGTGCGTACACGTATGTACATGAGCCTACTTGCGTGTGTGTATATATATATATGTCATAAATTGTTCGAGCTGAGTTCCGATTAGATGCTAAGCGAACTTCAGGCTACACACACACACAAACACACACACACATGCACTCATATATATATATATATATATATATATATATATATATATATATATATATATATATATATATATGCATTATAATCTTACCTGTCTTTGAAGTATTTTTGCTTCTGAATTTAATATTCAGAAACCTTCAGCAATGTCAATAAAACAGCTCTTTCAGCGAAAACTCTTTATCACTTCACAGGATCAAACGCTGAAGTAATGATTTCCACAAAATGTGAACTAACACTTGAGTTAATAAATATGTAAATCTTTAAGTATCTTACCACTTTAAGTTTAGATTAATGTAACGCTGCTCTACTTATTGACGTAAAGCAATAGTGCAATGGTAGTCCTCTTCCAGGATTAATTCATGGAGATTTTAATAGCTTTCACTCGAGAGGAAACATCAGGGAATTTTAAATATTCAAAGCCAGCGATTCTCTACGTGAATTGCACGCCCCCGAAAGGGGTATTTCGAATATATTTGACGGTAATCGGGAACTTTAGTCTGAAGAAATGTATGCGTCATGAGGCCTAAAACTGGACCATATTAAAATTCAACAGTTTGATTTCTAATTGCACGGTAGTCACTAAATAGAAATTGTTCTGTGACCACGTCTTTTGGCAGCATGCTTTGCAGGGGGTGATCAATTTACAAAAATGGGAAAAGGGATGCGTTCCATGGCTCAAAATTGGACAACAGTAAAGCTCATCTGTTTTTGTTTTTTCTTCCTGATTACCTGATAGTCACTCGATGGAAACTGTTACGTAATGATGTCTTTCGGCAGCATGCTTTGCAGGGGGGGGGATCAATTTTAAAAAATTGGAAAAGGGTTGATCAATGAATAACTGTTAATTCATCTGAATTTTCATGGATAAAGCATAGACACTTCCAGACACAAGCTAAGGGATCAATAGAGCGTTGACATACGTTGTGTATTGAACCCCCCCCCTCCGAAAGCCGATTTAGGGGGAAAGGTGATTAGAAAAAAAGAGAAACCTTTTCTAGAATATAATAAGTAATAAATGTTCAAAAATGTGCCCTCTATCCTCATTGGTGTGACCTGTACGAGTGATACATGCACATATACATACATAATCAGTCAACAAGCCAACAATCCAGCCAGCCAGACCAACTTGAAAACTGAAAAACATATGTTGATAGTTTTGGTTGACGGTTTTTTAATACATTTCCGTCTTTTTACAATGTGGGATATGCAATTCCCTTGAGATTGCCAGGCCTCTCTATCATGGGTATCGCGGTAACAATACTTTCTGAAGTTGTTTTGTTCCTCATGCCATCTTATTTTCTGCCTGCCACGGTTTCGCATATGATTCCTGGCAATTACTACCGTTAGTCATAATATACAGCTGTTGTCTGACATTCTGACCACATGATTAGCCCATTGCCATTTGCAAATTTATAATGATTCCTATGATTTCTGTGACTCCTGTTTTTCTCTCCAATATACTCAACTGTCTTATGATCTCCCCATGTGATATTGAGGATGATTCTCTAATGTGCAAATTGCATCTTTCTCAATTAATTGGTCAATTTTTCGAGTAGATTCGTGTTCCAGTCCCATGAGTAACAATCGAGAGAACGCATCGGTTGTATACCATTTTTTTAGGGTCATTCCTCGTTTGATTTCTCCTTCTTTAGGAAATTTCATGGAGCTTCGTTGCCCTATGTAGACATTGGTATCCACTTCCTTCAGTTCTGCTATTTCAATTTTAATCGTTGTGTCTTTGTCTTCAACATGTTTGTTGTACAGGAAATTTGTTTTTCTGAAGTTCACACAGGGTTATCAAAATATCTTGAGAATTCAAAATGGAGAATGCTGAGAAAGAAATTGAGGACCACCGTGCCCGAATTATTCAAAATAAAAGGATACAAGCAAAAAGAATCCAGTCGTTTTCTAAGCTGCCAAAACATAATGGATTTACACTGACTGTCTATGGCATGAATGCAACGTCTTCGACTTTATTGTTTGTTATATGATAAGATATCTGAGTACAGGTGTTCACAAATCTTATGAAGTTTTTATTGAAAGAACTTAACAGTTAGTATATCTCGGAATTTTTGAGATGAGGTATTATTATTATTTCCATTATTATTCGGACCATCCTCATCTTTGTTGTTTTTCATACAATGTTTCGGCCGTTGCACTCTACGGCCTTCGCCAGGTAACATTTGGGAAGTAACGAACCGAACCCTTTATTTATCCGACGGGGGTATATCGACCGTACTCCCCTCTTTCAGCGTTAGTTGTATTGTTATACTGCCTCACACTAGGATCGAACCTAGTACCGTCAGATTACTTAACAGTAATTTGTCTGATGCTGTAACCACTGCACTATGTGTCCATGTGGACAACTGGTGTTAATTTTTAGGAGCCTTAAACCTCAGTTGACAGATTTTTTTTTTTTTTGATGTTATTGTTTTCTGTCTTTTAAAAGTGTATATAGCTTTCTGCTTTTGTTTCGGACCGGACCATTATAGGGACAACACCCACCCTCTTCCATCCTCTCCCACACCCAGTATCCTGTACCTTTTATCATCCAAACCCACAGCAAATCGCACCATCATCAGGTTTTTCAGGGTCAAGGAACGCTATGAAGTTGACGCGTATGAATGAATGGTAATAGCTTCTCCGTTTTACGTAATTTCAGCTTTAGAAAAGATTTTCTTCAAGAATGTCTTACTTTGAAAGGGTAGAAAAATATTTTATTGTATATATTTAAAAAGTATATATATATATATATATATAAATATATATATATATATATATATATATATATATATATATATATATATATATATATATATATATATGTATATATATATATATATATATTAAATGTCAGAAATAGAAGGTGGCTTAGTTTGTTCTAATGGCATGTTGGATTTAGTGAGATTTAAGTAACAGCTGGTGTGAACATTTTAATAACACGCGTCCTACGCAATTCAAAACATTTCTTCAGCTCTCAAGTATTAAAAAAACTGTCATTATATCTTAGGGAAAGCACTTTCGGTCGAGCAGGATACATTTTCAATGCACACATCAAATCAGTGGGATCTCAGCATCAACAGAATCGCCAACTGCGATTTCACTTATCCTTAGGTGTTTTTTGACTAGATCAAGATGATTTTGGATGCGTCCAGATTTCTAAAATTGCTATCTAAATGATCATTAATAAAATAAGTAACATTTTATATTTGTTTGATAGTAATAAAACAAATAATAATTTGGTAATTCAGTGATATTTTGTATAATATTTCAGTTCTATTGCAATAAAGTTAATGTCAACGATCAAAAACACATTGAATGCATCAAGAATTCGTTATATACGTGTTCAGATTGTAATGATATATAAGGAGAATCGAATGGTTTCTTGCTTTTGACTCAGTTTTAGATATAAACTTGATAATAAGATTGGCATTACCTCTAGTGTATACAATTGCTAAGGTTAAATGGTATGAAACGACGGCTGGAATTAGCTCATTATCTATTCAGCAGTGTGTATTTTGTAGCGCATAATAAATATTGACCCCCCCCTGGAGGATAGAGACTTTGCAGAGCAACAAATTCGCAATAGCTTACTATGTGAATTTTGAAAGGGTAGTACTGTTATGCAGGCCATTTACATGAAGAGTATCCTAATGCAGTGGTTACTCGTGAATTCCAGCTGAGGTTTTAGACCTTTCAAATCAGTGACTGAGATTTGAAAATATGTAATTACTTTCTGAACATGAAAATACGAAATTACTTCCCGATCACTCAAATACAAACGTTGAATCTGCATTGTGATTGGTGTAATTGTGGACACAGCGTGTGTATAACACAGTCCTGTTTACTCCATGTAAGCGTACTATGTCGAAGATTTCACCATTGTCATTCGAATAGACCTGCAGAGAAAATGCTACTGAAAACTCCCATGATGATGTTATATTTTAGAACTTGCATGTTCGAGATTCATCAGATTACTTGTAAACAACATGATGATGAACATTGATTGTGGCATCATCAGAAGCATTTTTCATAGGCATATATATATAAATATTTACTTACAAATCATTGAATGAAAGATACGCACACACATATATCTAAAAACGCATGTATAAATATCCATATTGATTGTATATGTTTATATATGATATAGTGTGAGCATGTTTTAATGCAAATACACTAATTTGCTGTGTATGTGTGTGTGTATGTGTGTGTGCAAGAACTTTAATAAAATATCGTGTAGGTCGGTCAGTGCATTTACATAGTTATATATCAATTTACATATATGCATGTAATTTTGAATAATTGAGAATTCGTTAAAATAACATACATATTTTGGATTTCTCCGCAGGTATACCTATATATAGATAGGTATATGGGAATCATCATTTTACCATGTATATATCTGGTAATATATATATATATATATATATATATATATATATATATATATATATATATATATATATATATATATTACGTTATCCAGATTATCGGTACGGATTATGGTTGAGCTGACAATATTAGACTGAAATGAAAACATCAGAAGGCCTATTATGCTAATATTATATTCCAGTGTGTCGGCCAAATGACTTTTTCAAGAAATTCGGAAATATGCAAGGGAATGGTGTATTCGTATTATGTGATCTGTGGTTTGTTAGTGAGTAAATGATTAAGTAGATGGTAGAGCAAGGATATGTGTCAAGTCTTCAGGGGTATTGGGTTATTTGTGTCCTCCATATCAGCCGGTTTATAGCTGGCATTTTGGATACCAATGATTGTGCATGAATTGTGGGCTGGATAATTGTAAACTAATAGGACCTAATGGCGTGCCAAGAAGTTGGATGATTATGTGGATAAATAAGGGCAACGACTTGTGATAAAGAAAATTTATGATATAGGTAGAGGTATTTTCTTGATGAGTTTCTGATTGAGCGTTCAATACCGGAAGCGGTTGTTGTTGTGTGTGTGTGTAGCGATTATGAGCACACAGGGTCAACAATCTAGGTGAATGTAAGTGTATATGCATACCTGCATGTAAGTAGTGAGTAAAGGATATTTATTGTAGTAGTTTTGGGGTTGATAAGGTTTGGTGGTGAAGTTGATATTATGTAAGGGCAATTTGTGTTGTTTGATAATGTTCTTGACTAGTCTTTGAACAAAGGTGTTACTTTGGAAAATGACAGCCGATTCGCAATGGATTTGCAATGGATTCTCGTGTGTGTAATGTTTTTCTTTTATGATGTGGATGTGATGATGCATATTGAGTGTAAAAAGTATCAATAAGATTTCAAAAAGTTTATTTTCAACATACTTATAAACGTTTAGACAGTTCACGCCACCAGAGAGGGAATACTCGAGTCATTAGAATACAACAGACCGCTTCGTTCAGTCTTTGTAGTCTATGAGAAATCATTTGATTCGGCAGAACAAAGGGCAGGTTTCAACTCAATGTAATAAGAAGGTGTTAACGAGAATCACATGCAAGTCATTCAGGACGTATACAAAAATAGCACTGCAAGAGTCAGACTATATAAAGATACAATCAAGTTCAAGAGAGAAAAAGGATTGCAACTGGAGGATACAATATTGCATAAACTACGTACAGCGAACTTTGGAAGTGTCTTTTGGAAAACTGATTGGAAGGGAACGGGAATAAACATAGACGGAATATATTTACACCATTAGAGAATTGCCGATAGCGTTTCTATGACGAAACATGCTGATTGCTCTAAATAGGAGAAGTGGAAAAAAGTAGGTTTATATATGAACAGAACAAAGACAAAATTCCCGAGAAACCGTGAGAATAGAGGCTGGGACTCTAGAAGTGGTTGAGATATATTGCTTATAAAGTTAAAGACCATGAAAATGAAAAAAAGAATACGTACTGATCGGCTGGATACACATAGAGTAGCACCTTGCCAATTTGCTTTAAGCATGAAGTATATAATAATTGCAATTCCAGCCACGATTAACGGATGACATGTAAAATAACAAAACGAACTGGAAACCAATTTAGAATGAGAGTCATGAAAAGGGTAATGTAAGGGATGAGTCTAGGAGATGAAAAATAAATAACAAGCTCCGATGGACGATTAAACAGAAAAAAATAATATACCAATGATTAAAAACAAGAAAAATGGAGATGTGCTGGATACTTAGCAATGGAGTAAGGCAGTTGATAGAGCAAAAGCCTAACTGATTGGTACCCATGAGATAGTAGAAGACCAAACACAGTGGAGGAATATGATAGAAAGGTTTGCCAGTGAGACATGGAAGAGGTCAGCCCAATCGCTGTCATCATGGAAGGGATGGGAAAGGTCTTCATCAGTCAGTGGACTTGTAATTGCTCATGATGATGATGATGATGTATGAATGTTTATTAGTCGAAAATTGCTGCAGCATTATGTGACATCGATAAATATATGGCTCTCCGTATCTTTGGAGACATATATATCGGTTTAAACAGAGTAATTCAATTTATTTGTGAAAAGGAACATTAACACATGTATATATCAGGTGAATATCGATGCTTGGTAAATTTAATGTTCAATAAATTTACTCCTAAAGCGAAGTATACATAATCGTAACTTAAAACGAATGAGAAAAGTGTAACACGAATGTGCGATGCTTTGCCGATAAGATATTGCGTGAAAATAAATGTTTTTATCGTTTTTGTCATATCCCTGAGCTTTCTGCAAGGAGAGTAAACATGGTTGTTTATTTGATAGACATGATATGAATGTGTTGAAACAGGGTTGCCATATTAGCCATTTGTCAGCTAGATCTGTTGTTTTCCACCGTCAAAAAAGGCTGATAAAGATCCACGAAATGGCTAGATATCACCTTACATGTTGGCTTAGAAATAATATTCAGTAAGATGAACATAACTAAATAAAAATTGAAGTATACAGTTGGATTAAAAATTATCCAAGCACGTTTGACTGTTTCATTTTCATTACACGGACAAAAAAAAATTCTTGGGACAAAGTTGAAAAAATTACTTTAATAGAAAGAATTATTAGTTTTTTCTCAAAGAATATACACGATAAAATAAGACAAATATTAAGATAGAGTAATAGATTTACGTATAACGAATTAGAGTGATTTTCAAGTTGTTCTACCCAACATTTAATAATAAAGCAGAATAAATGAAATTCTTGGGAGGACGTAATAAGCTCTCGGCGAAATGGTGTCATACTTGAACTAAAAATGATGCCCTACCCTTAGATAGAGATTTGAAAACATCCAATCATATACAGATTATATATATATATATA
>OY735198.1:87190328-87220328 GCA_963457665.1 Thysanoteuthis rhombus
CTTATCCGGTATATTGAAATACCAGTATTCTTAAGGTACCTACTGGTGGAGAATAAATCTCAGAAAGGTAGAAAAGAGAAAGTAGAACCATAAAATTCAACGACTGAAAAGACAAACAAGCAAAAAAAATAAAAACCAAAACAAAAGACAAACACGTAATAGAAAGAAAAAAGAAGAAATAGCCGTACCTCACATGAATAAATCATCGTAGCCAGTGCAGGAGTACCAGAACTGATTATCCAAAAAATAAACATGCAAAAAGATTAACAAAATAAATAGACATTTTTATCAAGAATTATCTCGAAAAATATATCTTTAATCTAAAATTATCTAAAATATCAGCACAAAATTTAGGTATTGTTGGTCTGAAATATTTTTAAAAAGCCATTTTTTTTGGAAAAGAAAAAGGTTTTCAAGTGTTTTTGTGGTGTACTCATACAAACTTTCAAAGCAGTAACCTGAAAAATGCGACCTTCGGCGTCCAGACACCCACATGTGCACAAAAAGAGAATGATTCTGGTAGGTAGCTCGAGCAAGTCATTGGTTGGGGTACGGCGATTCCAAAGTAGTCCCATTATTCTGGTTATGGGTTTACCCCTCCTTGTTCGGACTCTAGGTATCCTATTTCTACTCACTGCTCTAGTTGGTGAGATAGAGGGGACTGCCAACCAAAATTGCATTACTAAATTCACCTTATATTTTTTTTTACCTGTATCCCTCATACCTTCTTTTAAAAGCATTTGGGTTAATCTAACGTAATCTGAACCCTGACTATCTGCAGCTTGAGTTTGAACTCAGGGCTCCACTTCTCTTACCCGTGGCGTTATCCACTCGGCCACAGCTTCTTTGCAATGGAAGATTGAAAACGAAGAAATTGAAGAAGCATGAGCTTTTTTAAAAAAAAAAAGAATTAGTAAAAAAGAGACGAATAGGAAAAAAAATGAAAAAAAAAAATCAATTATAAGTAGAATCCATAAGTAGAATCTATCTGGAGTTAAATCAATGAAGCAATGTGAAAAATAGACTTACGTTATTAGAATCTAAAAAAATCAGCGAAAGACAAGTCAATAAGTTCCATTCTTACCTCTGAGGAGTGAAGCCATGCTTACGGCAGTGTATTGATTATCTGAAAATGTCATATGCCTCTTAATAGAAACTAATTTCTGTCAATATAATCGATTGCTACCTTAAACGTGTCATCAGGTGAATATCATTCGAATATATATTCTTAGATATAACACTGAATCATGCAGAGACACTCTAATGTATTGATGAGCCTAAAACGTTGTAGCTCTGCCCGGAGTTATGCAGTATTTTCTGCGGATACTCTGCGCTAGTACCATGCCGTAGCCGATAGGGGCTTATTGAGTCTCGGTATTGCTAAGTGCAGGGACACAGGGTTCGTTCTGTGGCCTCAGATAATTACCCTGCCCTATCTCGGGGGATCAGTAAGCCCTTGGGGATCACCTTTTCATTGGATTAGGAGATAAAGGTTGGAATCACCCTAGCAGCTTTGAGACACTTGTTGCTTCAACAAGGAAATAATTGGAAAATTAATGGGAAAGCTACCTCAGTCAGAATCCAAAATAGAATTGTCAATCAAAAAAAGCAAACAACAAAACTGGATTAAAATTACATGGGAGATAATTCGGTACAATTATAATTATCTTCCTTGTTTATTTGAAATGTCTTTTTTTATTTTTAGTTACTGTACAGAATTACCAAATGTGCACACTCTTCTAGTTATCTATACTTATATAGAGTAAAGTTAGTTATAAAACTATCCTTTTAAAAGCAATATTCATTTGGGAATAGGATATTCTATTCTGTACGTGTTTTTTTAGTTTCTATTGTATTCTCAATAGTGAGAAGCGTCATTGCAGTACATATCAGTTCATAAGTTGAATAATACATATCTGTTCAAACTTATATCATATAGTATTTCTTAAAATCTCCTTGTGTCAATCTCCGAAGTTTCCAGTGCGACGAAAATTCAAATCTACTTTCCTCATTAGTACAGTATAGTATTGTGCAAATGAAATGATAAAAATGATTGAGGGTAATGTGTAAACATTGAAAAATATATGTCCTAGAACCCAATAAAAACGTGACTGGTCTATTCACAGTACTAGAAAGAAACTAACCGAACAATTTTACATACATTACTTGATGAAAAATGATTAAAAAAAACAACAAAAGACACACACACACAACAAATAATCATACAATGATGTTGATATTTAGATGTTCATGACTGTACCTCCGTCGTTGGATCCTGTACATGTGCTGCATATATATATATATATATATATATATATATATATATATATATATATATATATATATATATATATATATATATATATATATATAGATGCATGAATACATAGCTAAACACATTAAATCGGATGCAAGAGTTAGTAACCATCCAAAATTGAATTCTATCCTAATTCTAACATATCTGACTGTGTTCAAACATAGAAAAAAATTTTTCTAGACATCACAAGGTGTAAATATCTATCCCTCTTGGTGTGATCTGTACTCGTGATACATAGATTAAATGCATACATACACATATACATGCATGCATACATACATACATACATACATACATACATACATACATATTCAAACAGATTAGATTGGTTGCCAAGAAATAAGAGATTGCAGTAAGCTAATATTGAGTTACACCCATATTTTGTATATCCGTCAATGTTAAAGCCCAGCATTTTTTTCTTACATATGAGATAAATCTTATATTCACTCCACCCTTAATTGTACAGATGCGTTCAAATAATCCATAAATATTAAACGATACTGTCATACTGTCTGTCAATTTACCTCCTTCAACAAAGAGGGATATTTATATGCACCCGGGTGTATCTCTCCGTCTGTTCGTATCATATATAGGAAAGCACTAAATGGATTTCAATGAAATGTTGTGGAAGGGTCGGCAATGGTTGAAGGAAGAATTACTCAAATTTTCGGGTGGATCCCTGTATTTTGTTGATCATGAAATATTTTTCTGCTTTTTTCTACATATATTTGTTCATGCGCTCATGTCTGTCAACATGATATTCCCAAAAGTTCTCTATAAACTTTTATGGAATTTTGCATTAAGATGCATTGTAGGACCCCCCAAACGTGATTTTATTTCGGGGTGAATCGTTGCGAAATCCCCTATCCTGCAAAAATCGTATAAATATGTCCATACGACACGATATTGTTGAAACTCTGCATCTGTTCTCACGATATCTCTAATAGTTCTCGATGAATTTCAGTGACATTTCGTGGAAAGGTGGGAAATAAGCCCCTCTAAAATATCAAATTTTGTGACAGATCAATTCAAAATGTTATCTCTCTGAATATGGCCAGGGTAGAAGAGTGCGAACTCCGTGTGCTCTCCAGTTTAGAAATTGTTCTGAAATATTAGTCTACAACCGCTTAGTGGCAAAGATTGCTGTTATTTTCCCTGATAGAAACATTGATCTGTATTCATCAGCATTGATCAAACTCGCCCCCCTAGTTTCATGGTACACGAAGCAGTAGAGGCCTTCCAATTGAAATAGCTGGGGGAGTTTGAGTGAATTCATTCTTTGCCAAGGGCATCAGGGGAAAATGAACGCAACCTGCCCTAGTCGGACATTGAACTCAGTGTGTGGATTCCATTTTCATTCGAACCAACCAAACCTCCTTATCCACACGAGAGGTGCACAAAATTAATTTGAAAAACTACGGAATAATATCCCATTCGACATCTGCAATAAACCTTCAAAAGCATTTAAAACAAACCAGTTCATATAAAACTATATATGAAGATTTGAACCTTCCACTCTGTTTTCCATTCTTAACGGACACATTTTTAAGACATTGAAACTAGCATTGCCACGGTACCGTCAATTCGTATCAATCCGTATCACTTAGGACTTCAACTCAATTTCATTTCTCTCTTCTACTTTATCCCATTACTATTTCACTGTACTCATTTCTTTTTAACATCGGTATTGTGTTTTATTACTCTGTGTTATTGTTACTTTGAATTGAAGTCGTATGAATTTGCAAAAACTAACTCAAACTTATTGCCTTGATTATCTGAAAACAATGATTGTTATTGATCTATTTTCTAGCTTATCAACTTCACATCTACATTGTTATAATAAATTTGAATTGAATCGAAATGACCGTTCTGTGGTGGTTCAAGTGGACCTCAAAAGATATATATATATATATATATATATATATATATATATATATATATATATATATATATATATGTGGAGAGAGAGAGAGAGAGAGAGAGAGAGAGAGAGAAAGATAGACAGAGACAGTCAGAGAGACGATTGATAGACTAATTGATAGAATTGATAGATTAAAAGAGACATGCCTTAATTGAAGAACATGAAGGTGATAATCGTGTCCATAATCTGAATATTCAAAACAGATAATTATACAGTATATTTAGACTGATCCATCACAGCTGGAACCTCATATGTGCCAGATAAATGAAAATTCCAAATCACTGATAAATCACCTTTAAATAATATCTACCCAATCAGTTCAACCCTTTAAAAAATCATGTAATCAGTACAAGTTGGATGATGAATCATTAAATATAAAGTAATGTTTAGTACAGGTGTGATGACTGAATCGATGGACCTAGATTCAACTCTAGTCACATTCACCACTGAACATTGAAATCAGTGCCAAATTAGTAGAGGAACTCGATTTCTGGAAGTCAGAGTAATTTATATACCATTATACAGAGAAGCAAAAGGACAATGCCGATTACAGCCTTGTATACCGAGAATACCAAGGAAACTGCTAATGATTTGAAAAGAATCGTCCAACCATATACAGAGTTATTTCCCCTAGATATCTTTTAAATACATTTAAGAATATACCAAGATCAATATTAGGATTCTGAACGTAGATGCATTGAATGCAGAATATATTTGATGCATTTAATAAATAATAATTTCTGCATCCTTATACGCCGTCAAAATCAAGAAAATTTCGACCATGAAATGAAAAATACAAAACTTGAAAAAGTATTTGAAATATTGAACTTTGAAAATATACGTCCCAAAATCAGAAATTTTTTATCTAAATTCTTTCAATCCTGAAGCTGTAATAGGATAACGAAATGTATCAGACATTTTGCACTCGCTGTATTTCCAGTATAATTTATTGTTTTGTGGGTTTGAGGATTCGATATTCTCATTGCAATAGAAGGCGTTAAGCTGTAACGTTCTGAAGTTAGATTCGATCTGGCACGTACTTAAATCTACAATGAAGTAAACTTCTTTTAAGAATTATGAAGTTGTGTGCTAATGCACTTAAACGAGCGTTTGGGAATGTTCATAGAATAATTTGCAGATTTTTTAACGATCTATAGTATCATCTGCAATATCATTTTTGATTCCTTTGAAATGTTTCCCAGGTATAAATCATAAAAGAAGTTTGTTTTTTAAATTTTTTCCATCGCCATCATTACTGCGAACCAGTTCCCGTTCTATAAAACAATTTCATTCTTTTTTTTCTCCCTGTCCTCCTACCTCTTTTTTTCTTTATTTCAAAAAAGTTATTAAATATTCGAACTAGAAGATTAGCCCCAAGCGTGTACACACACACACACACACACACACACACACACACACACATATATATATATATATATATATATATATATATATATATATATATATATATATATATATATATGAAATATCACCCAGCGCACCAATATCCTCCACAATCAATTCTTAAGAATGCCCACTTTCTTTGACCAGAAAAACGCATAGAATACCCAATCTGGTGCTACTACTTCCAAAATATGGTCCAACCACCACAAATTCCTTTTTACGCATAAAACAACCTGGACTCATCATCATCATCATCATCAGTAATCTTTTAACGTCCGCCGTTGGACATAGACCTTCCCCAGGATTTGCAACAATTCCCTGCCATGGGCATCGTAGTGCCAGTGTTTTCTGAATCTGTCAAGTTCATCTCTCCATCTTGTTTTCTGTCGGCCTCGGTTTCCTATGTGATCTCTAGGGATCCATGTTGTGAGACGTGATGTCCATCGGTTGTCTTTCATTCTTGCAACATGGCCTGCCCATGGCCTACTGCAATTCTACATATCCCACGCTTAACTTGTTTTGTTCGGAAACCTTTAAACACAAAGCATACTAATTAGTCAATTTATGAAATAAATAATTACCAAATATAGTCTACATATACTTTCAATCCAAGTTTTTGTCATTCCCTATTCTTCACTGTTTGGTAGATTTGAAGCGGTTTATCTTAATTCCCGTAGATCAAAACTTGATTGTTCACTACTTCAATGCTTTTAATAGAATAAAGCAAGAAGTTACCGGATTCTTATGGGCAATACAGTCCATTGCTCCAAATAGTGGATAGGAAGTATATTTATCAGTTTAATTTTCATCCTCCAAGTGAGATAGTCCATAGTTATGGTGGACTAATGAAACAAAAACGTCACACTCTTCAATATAAGGAAGAAATGACAGTACAGAAGACCTTGCTGAGCAAGAATGAGAATTCTTAGTTTATTTGGCGCTTTGCCAATTTATTCTAGCTTCTTCAGAATAAATGATGGAGATACAGGAAATTGTTAGAGTCCATGTCTGGTTGTGAATAGATTAATGAATAGAGAATTAAGTGGATTTAGTGTTTTGAATATTAGAGGAACAGATGATGTATGTCAAAAGGGCAGTGCTTTTTTTTTTCAAGAGACACATAAAATATTGCAATATTTTTTCATCTGCCAACCCAGCCGATAAACCATCTTAGGCTGCAAATGAATATGTTTATCTAAAAACGATCCTTTTGCAAAAAAAAAGTGAATTAAGTGGTGTACCATCATCGGTTACATACACGTTAAAGTTGCAACAGGCACACATATACGATCAAGAATTAAACGCCATCGGTGTATATTGATTTGAACTATCTGTTTCGTGGGTTGCAAACACAGCACCGAAGCATCAGACGTATAGGCTGCATATTTTGGGGCTATGCAAGGCCATGTGGGACAAATTTTCCAGCACATCAGTATTCCTACTTTTCACGGGACAAATCCATCCATCAAGTTTTCAAGTTCCGAACACTTGAAATACACGGGAACATAAAAATCTGATGCAGTTACCGACACAAGGTTTCAAAGTCAGGGTCAACGTCAGACTTTTTCAGACCTGGGTGATATCTTCGGGTTGGGAAACAGGATCTGCATTCAGTCATGATAGTGCCATGTTATAGGGAGGGAAGATGTTTGATATTCATCCAGTAGACTGAAATTAGGGAAAACAGAGGGCAGAGGATACTTTTTTTTTTTTTTTTACGATAGATTTAAATCATGAAGGCGTTCATTTCTTTTTACGAGTGAAATAAGAGCGCCAGTTACTGTATATTTTCACAATGAGTAAAATAAAAGGTGAGGGAGTGGATGTTTTTTCCCTCTTCACACTTAAATCTCTAGTTGGGATGGTTAATCGGTTGGGATGACTGGGGTAAGAGGTAGCACCATGGTTTACTTTCCATATTGATTTAAAAAAAAGGACTCTCAGGATGCATCATCGGAATCTCCAATATTTAAAACACTTAATATCCATTTACTTCAATTATTAATTTCATAACCTACCCTCAAAAAGACTTGGACTATACTAAACAAAGGATATTTGTATTGCCATCACTTATTCTGAAGAACCGATAGTGAATCGGCGATGCGTCAAATAAACTAAAACAAAATTCTCATTTGTGCACAACAAAGCTCTCTGTATTTCACTCTAATAATGAAAGATGCAATTTTTCTCTGTCCGTTACAATGGACTATTTCATTATTAATTTATTAATTAATCACGAAACCCATCAACAAACAGACATGGACTTCGAATAACAGACTGGTCTGGAAAGTAATGCCCGTTAAGCTAAAAAAATACCATTTGTATATGACATGCTCTTCTATATCGATAATTTCACAGTATTTCTGCATCTTTGTTGTTTGGTTAATTCATCGAAAATCGACTCATTTCCGTTCTATCAAATATCCTGTTTCCATTTCACTAAATTTTGAACTCTTCAATGATTTTTTTTCCGGACGATTGAATTCTTTGATGTTAGTTTTGTTAACACAACGTATCAGCCGATCCATTCTCCGGCTTCCGTCAGATGTGATATCCAGATGTGATGGTGGTAAACGGGATTTGTTTTTTTTCAACGATAACGAGGCTTATAACGCAGGGTTCGGTTGTTTTATTTCCCTTTCTTTGTTACCCGGACTCATTCCCGGAGAGGACAATAATCGCCCATTTTTCTGCAGTTATATCATATACAGGAAACGCTGTTTGAAAATGAGAAAAAAGAACAAAACAGAAAATGAAAAATATTACGCATTAAAGTATTGACTGAGAGTCAGAGGATGGCGAGTACAACTTCACGTGGCTCCCGCTACTCAACAGATATGGAAACGTCATAAACGTTACTTCTATAAGGAGGAACAATTATGTTAACCATCATTGAGTTCAGATAGTAAACCAAAGAATGCCGTGGAAGGGACTGACTTAAACGTCGTCTTAGCAAGACAAACAGCAAGAAAGAATCGAATCATTCGAAAAACTATTTGTATGATTTTGGCCCTTCTCAAAACTACAGAGATAACGTATCACTGTTTCTTCCATCTTTTTTTCTCTATATAAACATGTTTTATCAATGTTCTCTTAATTTAAGGAGTTGTCGGATAAGGTACACAGGGATAAATTTATTTTTTTTATTCCTCTACGGTCACCCAACCAGGTACTGACCAAGATCAACGTCGGTGAAAATCAGAATATCAGACAAAAACCAGCGTATCCAAAGTGATTTGGTCGTGATTCTCTAGCCCCAGGGCGAGGTTCCCCGATCTTAATCCTTAGTAGACAGATTTTGAGTACCATTTTTAAATTATGTGATATGACTCGGCAGTATGAACTGGAGTTGAGCATGCTACAATTGGGCCATGGTGATCGGTCATTCCAAAATAGTCTCCCCAAATAAGATTTTAAAAAGCCCCAAAATACAAAACTTCTATAATTAGTTATTATATTTCTAAGCTATATTTCTGTTAGGTTATTTGCCATTCGATTGTTCCTATACATGTATATCCTTCATCTTCGAGATTATTCTCCGTTTTCTTTGTTTATTTCTGGTCTCCATGAATACGCCTCTCATCAGAGATATGAATAGAATAACGCGAAATCGGCGACATTTTGGGAGCTTGTCGCTTCCAAATCTTACTTGCATATTGCAAAACGGGACATATACGTAATGTGATATGAAGAGCCCAAACAAGGATAATTGAAGTCGTTGCCAGTCAAAGGGCAATACCAGTTTTATCCAATTCTCTCCATCTACAGTCTTCATTTTATAATACCACATCTTTTTTATTTTCTTATGCAGCATATTAGTTTCTGGCTAAAATGATCCAAAATTAGATAGTTATGTTAAAATTACGTATGTAAACTGAAATGGCGTAACTCGAATTGGTGATTATAAATGATTAATTTTGGGGCAATTTTCGAGTGTTCTCAAATGCCATAAATATTAGTGATAATATATTTTTCTGGGTTGTCAGATGTACAGGGGTCTGGAGTTTAAGAGAGACAGGAAGATAATATGCGCTGTCTCCATAACGACTTGCTTTTTTTTGTTATTCGTAAAAACAATAACATGAGTTGAAGCAAACTTTTGGAAAGCAGGGAGCATAAGCATAGGGCACTTTTTAATGCTAAAACAAATAAACGATTTACAGACAAAATAAGTTGTTTTGAGTGAAAAAAAGGAAAAAGATTGGCACTCCTGGACGTGATAACTACACGGCCAGCCGGTCAGTAAGACCGACGTATAAACTGGAAAAAACCTGTTTGGTCGACAGTTTGTAATGGAAAGAAAGAATGAGAGATAAATAAACAAATAAATAAAGAAAGGAGGAAAGATAGAAATAAAGATAGGAAGAAAAAGAAAATGGAAGAAGAGAAGGGAGGAAGGAAGAAATGAAGGTAGAAGAAGAAAATTTAAAAAAAGGAAAGAGGGGGGAAGAAAGAGAGAATGGGAGAAAGAAAGAGAAAAGAAAGAAAGGGAAAAAGAAAGAAAGGAAGAAAGAAAGAGAGAATGGAAGAAAGAAAGAGAAAAGAAAGAAAGGGAGAAAGAAAGAAAGGGAGAAAGAAAGAAAGGAAGGAAGGAATGAAGGAAGAAAGAAAGAAAGAATGAAAGAAATAAAAAAAAATTAAACACAAAGGACTGTCCGATTCAAAGGTACACGTTTGGAAGGGATCGAACTTTATAGACTGCTGACTAGCCAACCATAATTGTCATGTAGAATCATTTTCCGTCCGTCGTACGAAACTACAGCTTTGAAGTATTTCACTCACTTTCATTAGAACTGCCAATTTAGATATTTTACTTCTCTCTCTCTCTCTCTCTCTCTCTCTCTCTCTCTCTCTATATATATATATATATATATATATATATATATATATATATATATATATATATATATAAAATTTTGCTAATAGAACTAAGAGAAACTTAATTTTCTCGGGAACGGCCTATCAGTGTTTGATTCATTTTTTCAAGTGATTTGATGCTAAACTTAGAGTAAGGGACTGATGTTGAAAATGGAGAAAAGTTAGAATTGTGCATAGACCTGTGCTTTACATCAGTTCGAATATTTTTCTTTTGGTTTATATTCGGAATTAAGATTCGATTCAAAGTTGAAACTTCAGCTAGAAATAATAAATTGCTGTCAAAAAAGCAATTGATCTTTTTTCGGACAATCAACACATTTTTTTGCGGGTTTGGAGAAAAAAAAATTGGGTATTAAACAGATTATCTTTCTATCCCTACTCTCTATCATAAAATAACAATGGCCCCCTATCCCCTCTATGACGTAAAAAGGAATATCTGTTTCACTCTTTATTTTTATTTTTCACTCTCCTTTTTTTCTTTTCTTCTTGTAAAAAATAACCATTCTTTCTCTTTCTTTCACTCTCTTATGAGAGGATAAGCATCTTCCTCTCCTTTTCCATCTCTCGTGAAAAAAGGAAAAGATTTCTTTCACTCTCACCAAAGAGATAAACATGTTCTATCTTTCACACTCTCGTAATTAAATTAAAGAATAAACATTCTCTTTCTCGTAAAAAGATAAACATTCTCTCCTTTTTCAATCATTCCTACGAAAATAAGAAAAGGGACCAGAGGTAAAAAAGAAAAGAAAGAAATCGATGCTGGAAATGAAAAAAAAAAATACTGTTAAAGGAAATGAGGATTGCAACTAATGTTTGAAACTAAATGAGGACAAAAAGAAAAAAAAAGAGAATTTGGAGAACAGAAAAGACAGAGAAACAAGTATGAACCATGACAGATACGAAAAACGAAAAGCATTGGCGTACAGGAACTCTCTAGTTTGGTAGTGAGGATAGAGGACTGAATTTTCACACAGATAAAAGCACAAGTACTTATTTCGATGAAAATGTATTTTTATTCTTGCTCAGCTTGAATTTTCCTCACCTTTAAGAGGGCTGCTTTCCACTCCCTGTTCCACTGCTTCGTGTTCCCACGGAGAATAGTTGTCATTCGTTAGCATAGAGTGAGCAAAATAACAATAAATGTATACAAAACGGAATGGAGTTGAATTGAGAAACAGAAGGAAAGAAAGAAAACAAAAAGAGGAATAAACAAAGAAGAGAAAAAGATGAAAATAAAGTGGTTAAGAAGGAGAGTTTAACAGAATGACACAATGCATATAATTCTTGGAAAGTTTCACGGCATATAACACTGCATCAAATGGTTCTATTTGCAATAAAAGTGCCATAATTTACTCACGTATCCATTTCATGCTACAGTTACACGACGAGAATTATTGTAAGATTTAAAAAGATTTATGAGTTTTTCTTCTTTCCTTCTTCCTTATTTTGTTTCTTGCATATTTCGATTCGTTTTGGTCTGTTTTAGTTCCCACACTCATACATATTTGTGTGTTACATATGAAATGTCGTTTTCGGATATTCAGATGAAAGATGATATAAATAAGAGAAAACAGTAAATATTTGCTCAAAATATGACTCACTTGAAGCAATAACCTTTTCCAACAAACTTGTAATAATATGCCACAAGTTCTCTGATAGGAGGAATTATGGCTTCTCTTCTACAGCACTATATATATATATAAATATATATATGTGTGTGTGTGTGATTCAAAATGTATGAAAAGTTACAATTTGAAGGATAGATGTTGGGTAAATATGAAGAACCCTAGAAGAACTCATGTCACAATTCTGTAAGCTTAGGTACTGTAACTGAGAGTTACAGGGTCTGAAACTGCCATGAAACATTTCATTCAATGCACCTCAGAGCCATTTTTTCCAACTTTTTAATTTAACGTATTGTCTTGATATGGGCATGATGCAGGTGCTAGTCTTAGTCTCCGGATAGTTGTTCGTGGGTAATTATATATATATATATATATATATATATATATATATATATATATATATATATATATATGTATATATAGTAATTGTTCAGTCACGCTACCACCCACCCGAAGTAGTTTTTGAACGGGAACGTGAAAGAAATCTCTTAGAGAGAGAGAGAGAGAGAGAGAGAGAGAGAGAGAGAGAGAAAGAGAGAGAGAGAGAGAGAGAGAGAGAGAGAGAGAGAGAGAGAGAGAGAGAGAAAGTTAGTAAGTTGTCCGTGTACAAATATCACTTTTCCAAGATTTTCACGCTTCTTATGTCTCAGTAAATCATTTCATTTTATTGTCAGAAACTTTTCATTTGTTTTCTCTTTCGACACCATTTTTCTAGATTTTAATTTCTTTTTTGCAAACTGGTTATCGTTTTCTTTACTTCTCTGAGTCTTGTTGAATCTGATCTATTAGAAACTCGAATACGTAGCCATAACCCAAAACAAATCATGTGCCCAGAAAGAGAAAATCTAAGTTCAGGATGGGGTCAGAACCTCAACCGCTCACCATTAGAGTAATTATTGGAACGGACTGTTAGTTACATTTATGCCAAGGTATATTGCTTTACCAAAACAATAAATAAGGCCTTGAATATCTTCTTTTTACCTACTTCATCCTTGCTGCAAAGTTTTCAGTACACCGAAAGTTTGCAAAAAAATAGAAAATACACCTGATGAAAAATAAATAGGAAACTTAAAGGAACTTTTCACATCAATGAATTATGATATCGTTGCTTATGTGGAAAGCAATAATTTATTGGAGAGTTGGTGCAATAATTTCTGGTTTTTTTTCGATGCAGTGCAGTACCTTTAGGGTCTATAAGATTTGTTTGCTGTATGCATTTCTTTCTTTTATAGATTCTACGAATTTTCATTGAGTTCATTTTATCATTCTGCTGATGTCTGTTCTATTCTTTCACAGGTTCATTTTTCGTTTTTTCGTTTTTTCGTTTTTTCGTTTTTTCCACACATTCGCTCACAAGTTTGTTTTTTTTATCATAATACGTTTTTTATTTTTTTTCATTTTCTCCCTTAACCATGTTCTACAATTGAACCTTTAATCATGTGTATTTTTCTTTATTCTTTTTTTATTCGTTTGCTAAGGGCAAAATCACGTTTGATACACCGGTTCTCATGCTACCACAGAAGTTAAGTAATATCTAAGATGTTGAGAATTAAGACGGGTGACTGCTTGGGACTACCAGGTGCCAAGAGCGAGTAGAGTCAAGTGAGTGATACTACTTCGGGTGCTTGTCTCCTCCTAGTCTATTTTACACATCGCAAGCCGATATAAGAGAACTTTGTAATACGGAAGGCTGGACAGAAACAGTTGATGCCGTAGCCAGCGCAAGGAACTAGCTAGAATTGAATTTATTTTCACCATTATATCCTTTAAATCGGATCTTTAATTTTCTTTTGCTTATTACATCCATCTTTTTTTCATTGTTCATCCTTTTCCTTCATCACTTACTTTCTATTTATTTTTTGCTTTTTTCTTTCTTTCTTTATTCAATTTTCTCTTTCTTTCTTTATTCTTTAATGCATTCATTCTTACTTTCTTTCTTCCTCTATTCCTTATTCCATTCTATCTTCCTCCTTTCTTTTTTCTTTCTTCCTCTCCCTTGCATTTCATCCTTTCTTCCTTTCGTTATCACTTACCTCTTTTTTTCTTTTGCCCTGTATTCCTTACATTTTTCTTTCTCTCTTCAATCCTCACCTGAATTTTTCTTTCTCCTTTTTGTTTTTTAATCACTAGTTCATTCTCCCTCCTTTCCATAGATTGCTCCTTCCTTTCTTTTTCTTTCTTAATTCTTTGCTTCATTCATCTTTCTTTCTTCCTTACTTCCTTAATTCATCCTTTCTCCCTTTTCTAGCTCTGTATCTAACTTCATTCTTCTCATCCTCTGTATTCTTCAATTCATTCCGTCTTCATTCTTCACTCCATTTTTTCTTTCCTTCTTCTTTTCTTTCTTTCTTTTTCTATCTATCTTTTTATCAATTTATCTTCCTTTCTTCCTTTCCGCTTTATTTCTATCTTTCTTCCTTTCTTCTTCACTTTTTTCCTTCCTTTTTTTCTATCTATCTATCTATCTTTCATTTTATTAGAAACAGTCAATCGAATGCTTCTTCAGGCTATGATTAGGTCTGGATGACCAGCTGGCTATGTCGTTATCACGACCAGGATTGCCAATTTATACGTCATTTCCAACTCTGGGAGTCATGACCAAATGTAGGGAGAAAAACGAAGGAAAAAGAAAAAAACAAAAAAACAAAACAAAACAATCCTAATTGGCAACATTAGACCCTTTTTCTTTCTTTTTCCCCCTTAAATCATCTCAACATAGTCGCCACTAATCCTGCAAATATGAGAAAAAAAACAAACCCAAAATTAATTACACATGTCACACGAATTTAGATTTTACAAGCACTGCAACTTGGAAATTTCGTTTTCGTTTTTGGAAATCATCCTCCAACCGAATATGTCTACAAATTGGGATAAATTTGCTGAATGTGTTCTTTGATTTGTATACGGCTATGTTCACGCTTTTCTTCTTTCTTTCTTTTTTTTTCAGTTTTTTTGGTGATGCAACTTAAGACAGAGGAATCAACTTATTCGCAAATGCCATTTTTCCTATTACTTTATTGATCACCCTTGACATGGCATGCTATCAAAATTTGTCGGTACTGCGTTCTTGGACTGATAAGTAAAACATGATTTTTCAGCTGTTTTTGGTTTCTGTCTTCATTTCGCTTAAATCCATCGGGTAATCAGTAATTGAAATAGGTGATACTTGAATTATCTCATCCCTAAATTAGTATTAATACTTCTGAATACATTTTCATAGCCATTAGATCAAGTTTGCTTTGTTGCTAGTATATATATATATATATATATATATATATATATATATATATATATATATATATATATATATATTCCTTTCACACCCCCACCTTCATTTAAAACAATTATCCTACATGTGTGCGATACCTTGCAACTTTATACCATTTCAACATTTCGACTTCTTGAAACACTAAACTGGAACTGTCACAAAACTAGTAAAATAGATTTCTTCAGTCTTCAATTCGCTCCAACTGACAGGTTGGCTATGCATGTGTATATCACACATACAGGCCGAAGCAATAGATATGGAGGGCTGAAAAAATATTTTTAAAAAAATACTCCCTGTCATATCCCCCAACACAATTTTTTTGTTTTGTTTCGAATTCTCACCCCGGATAAGTTTTCACTCTTAAGTTCAATTTGCGATGTTAGTTTCTACCAAATTGGTCCCCAGTTTGTGTCCACATTCATGTTAAAAATTCTGACTTATTAGTAATTACTGCCCAACAAAAAACTAGGCAAGTAACTCGTACATTGATCACCCCTTCTTCTAATGTTTTTATTCACCATCCCCATCACAGCATGTTGGTCATATGGTAGTTTAAATTAAGTTATTCACCAATTTGTTTCCGTCTTCCATCACACACTTATTTTTATTTTAAGAAAATATCCTACTTTTGTATTATGTATATTCTGCTACTTGGTATAATTTCCCCCATTCGGACTTTTTATTTTATTCTCTCTTTCAGTTTCATAAATCTTGTTTGTTTTATTTGACTGCACTATTCCAGCTTTCTTCAATCTTTCTTTCGTCTCCCATACCCTCATGATGCTCTGACAACGTTGGTAAAGGTATACGTATTCACCAATGTCCTTTTTGTCTCACCTTCAAATATCTCTAAATGCTGACAGTGAATTCTGATGTCTTTTGTTGGAATCTGAACATTGGGTAAGAAAGAATTGATTACATTTTGTGGCAGATAAACGAACTATTAAAGTTTCTTCTTCTGCATCTCTGCTGTGATGTATCATTCAGTTTTAGTGACAGTCATGTTGGCAGAGGTATGTGCTCTCGGTGTGCGTCGTGGTTTAATCTATAATTTAGACTTTTATTGTGTTTTCAATCAGCTCGTTTACGCTTTCAGTAGCCTCATAAATCTACTCTTTTTACCTGAATAACTCAAGTACAACTCGTATAATTATATTTTTATTCTCTCAATCATTTTTTTCATTGCCTCCGTTTATTTTTCAAGTTTTTCTACTCTTCTTTTTTTCCCTTCCAAACGTGTTTTTCCTTATATTTCTCTAATTTAGTTTCATTCTTTCTTTTCTTGCTTCCATTCATCTTCCTTTATTCTACCCTCATTTCTCTATCCTTTCCTTCCTTCCTTCCTTCTTTTTTTCTCAATCCTTTCTTTCCTGTCTGCCTGCCAACCCTCATTCCTACCTTCCCTCATTCTCTTTCTCCTTTCTCCTTTCTTCTTTTCTTTTTCCTTCCTTTCATTTTTTTCTGCTCTCCCTTTTTTACTTCATATATTACATTTTTCATCGAAGATTTAATACAATTCTTTCTTTTATTTTGTGTTAAGTTTCCATATTTTATTGCTTTCGTTCATAACATATTTCTTAGAATATTTCTAAAATTCAGGAAATATATGATTCTTTGTGTCTTATGTCACTTTCACACTTTGTTTTAAGATGACTTATTCATTTATTAGATGTAAATTGGCTGCCCGATGATTTTGTCCAAAGAAATACTATTTACTCCCCAAATACTCCTGTAATAGATCAAATTATTCGAAAATAAATTGTAACTAATCGTGTGAATGTTTGTGTGTGTGTATGTATGTGTGTGTGTGTGTGTGTGTGTGTGTAATCTAAATATAAAAATCGACTATTTGAAAGTATCATGTTATGTACTGCCATACCAACTTTATCAGAAATTATCTTTATTTTCATGGAGCCTGAATCACCTAGCATGTAAAATAAATGTGAGTATATATATATATATATATATATATATATATATATATATATATATATATATATATATATATATATATATATATATATATATTGTTAAAATCGAAATCTGATTTGATACTAAGTGAGATTTAGCCCCTAAAAATTCATCGTCATCAACAACAACAGCAGTAGCACTGTAGCGTCTGTCGTTGAACGCAGACCTCTCAGAAGAATCATAAAACTTCTCTATCAATGCTGCACTCGTTTAGTTCGTCACACAATCTTATTTTCTTCCGGCACAGTTTTGCAAATGATCCCCAGAGATCCATCCATTTTTAGGGTCCACAGATTTTCAGACATTCTTGCAATATAACCAGCCCTCTGAGTGTTTTAATGGTATCTATGATGTCTCTGACTCCTATTTTTCTCTATAAAACTGCGTATTCTTGTGACTGTTCAATATGATGTTGAGCCTGATTCTCTACCTTACACGTTGCATGGTTTTCAGTTTGAGGGTCAATCTTTTTGATAGGTTCCACGTCGAGGATGCAATGTCTGTGACCCTCTTATATTTAGGGCCAATGGGGTTTCTTTTTCTTGAAAGTTAAGCTTGCTCTACGGTCAGCTCGCTAACCTAGAGTGATTCGTCGCTTTTGAGGATTTCATACAGGTCCGTTGTCCGGGGTTAGTTTAAGGATCTACTCTCTCCAGTTCAGTTTCATTTTTATAGTCTAGGTTTCGTAATATCATCACGAGGCTTTGGAAAATTTGGGTTAGCTGGTATCACCGTGTCCTGCCCCTTTAAAAAAAATAAAATAAAAAATAAAAATAACACACACACAAAAAACAAAACAAAAAAAACTCATGCTGTTCCGGTAGATATATGGCCAAATATATACAGGGTCTTCGTCTTGTACTATAGCACTAATGACTTTGGGGATTTCAGCCGAATCGGAAGCCATCCTAAAGTCAACAAATGATACAGCAAATGGTATTTTATATTCTGATGCTTTCTCTCTTAGTGTGTTGACCAAATTGACATGCTTAATGGGCGAGTAGCTTCTCCTGCAACCTGTTGTAGTTGGTTTTCGGCCATCACTTTGGTAAAAAAAAAATTGTAGATGAAGTTGAGTAGGCTTTATTGACATGAAGTTGTTTAGATCATTTGGATTCCTTAAGATTATAAAAAAAAGGTTTTCATTTAGTTTTATTTGATATTTTAACGAATCAAAGAAGAAAGAATTAGTGAGAAAACTAAGAAGCACCTAAAAAGCACATATCTCTCCTGATGCCAGGCATTAATTGAAATCTAATCGAAATAATATATTTTCTAAAGCAGTGTACGAATATTGAGTTATTTCCCTTGAAAGTTGAATTGATTATTTTTTCAATTCCGACCTCTTTTCGAACAAAATTTTCAAAATATTTATCAGTAGGAAACAAATTCCTGGATTGCCCAACCTATGTCCTAGCTTTATACAAAATGACATTGTAATTAAAGGAGAACTTTCGGAGGTATCGGAGTGGGCACACATCATGAATACAAATGTATTGAGAAAAAAAGGAAAAATATCCGTCAATCGAAAAAAAACAAAAAATCAATCAATTCTTCCATATATCGAGACGTACTCCCTCAATTATCAACGTGGTTATGTAAGCAGATAGACACAGGGTAATAAATATACCTCTTCAACAGAAGAAGTAAAAGACTAATCGTTAAAACTGAAATCTAATGAGTTGTTTTAGGTTTTAGAAATGTGTTCGTTTGATATTTTATGGTAAAAATATACCCGAAAATAAGCCCATGCGTTAGTTTGAGCCTTAGTTCCTTCAAAACCTCTTCTCTTTTAGTCCATTCCTTTCAAAGCTCTGACCTTAGAAGCCTTTTTTTCCCTAAAAAGGAACTCCATTGAACGTTATTATCGTGGTAAACAAATGATTTGATTAATCTAATTGATGCATTTTTGTGTTATGAATTAGTAAAAAATAAATCAATGTTCATTTGACGTAATAATCAAAAAGCACTTGAGCGACATCAGATTCATCGAAAGCGTGGGAGAGAATGTTTTTGAATTGAGGTTTTTATTCATTTTCATTTGCTTCGAGTCTCCACTGGACATCTCAAAAAAGTGATTCACCACCCCCTTATTATAATCAATAACTTGATTTTATATCAAGTTGCAAATTTTTCATGTCAAGTGGCAAGTTCCCTCTATCATGTGGCAAATTCTTTCTATCGTGTTGTAAATTCTTTGTTGAAAAGATCAAATTGGCCCCTCGTAGGAGTGCATCCCACGTTCATAATCATTGATGTAGCTGAAAAAGTATGAGTGTTTTTAGTGTAAAGATATCTGCATGTATGAGAATGTTATTGGTTGTTACCCAATACTTTGTGTGTTTGCGTTGTATCAATATGATTCTGTTTTAAGATCATTGCATTCGGAGGGTTTGCCATCTGAGTCACTGAATCCCTGCCTTTCTTATCCAAGCCAAACTCCCACGGAGACTTGATAAAATCACCCTCTGATCTTGCCTCTCACAGACCCATTTCATTTCAAACCAAATGCTACATCTACACAGATACAAACACCTCTTTCCCTTCAAAACAACCAAACAACACAGGAATATTCCCATTTTTTTCATCATCAAACATGTGAATAGCATTCTTTCCTGTGAACCACTGCAATTTCTTTCTCTGAAAAAGATGGCTGTTCTCCGTCGAAATACGTCGAAATATACCCATGGAATGATGAAGAAAATTGAGATGTGACACCTAAATCTCGATTTTTTCTATTCACCTTCCTATTGTCATTTCCATCGACGATATGTCGGTTAACTTCACATCCACAATATAAACATATATAGTGTCAGATGGGTTCATGAAGCAAGTGAATGATTCAGAAATGCATACGCACATCCAGTTATAATTTATGTAGAAGTGCACATCTACATATGCGCTTCTCTCTCTCTCCTTTTCTCTCTTTCTCTCTCTCTCTCTCTCTCTCTCTCTCTCTCTCTCTCTCTCTCACTCTACATATTTGTAGAGATAAGGTACGTCCGGAAAGTATTCAGCTTTTTCGATAACGTTAGACTGGTCGCGCTGCCTCAATGTAAATTGGCAATTAGAAGGAATTTACTGCTAATGCGTGAACAAAATCTCTCTAGTAGAATCACTCAGTCAGAGCTGATATGCAATTAAGTGAGATTGTATTACTGTGTGACTCTTTCAGTAACAATTACTGCCTGATTCATTCTCTACGTTTGGTGTATGGCCATCTGACAAAACACCGCAGCACTAAGGGCTATTAACCCCACTTAAAATTCAGATTTTGCTCTTTGCGACTTCGTAAAGAGACTTTGGAAATAAAAAGATTTTACAACGAGGTAGTTGCTAGCAATCTCTGAAGAGGACTTTTCCGACTCTTTTGATTAGTGTCAGAGATACTGTGAACAGTAAGTGCAGTCTCAAGGGGGCGTTCTTTGAAGGGGAATTAAACTCCATTCTGTAAAGAAGGGAATTCCTAGTTAAAAATCCTTGGTTATTTTGTATAGAACATGACCAATTCATTAAAAGTCCAATTTATAGAACAAAATATATCATTGTAATTTGGGTTCGGGAGTGAGAGAATCAATGTTTTAATTCATATTTATGCTTTTATTCTTCTTTGTTTGCGAATAAACAAATGGCAAGTATTTAAATCAGCCAAGAGGAAAACCCAGTGGATGAATAAAAAAAATGGAGGACGGTCCTTTAGTGGTTCCGGGTTCAATGAATCCTTTAACTCAGTACTTATGGACATCGCTTGCAGCTGATTGGACACACGTTTCTGACAAGGTATCCATATTTGATGTCACAGTAATTTCGTTTTTCATACTCAGAACATTCCGAAAATTCCGTTATATTGCAATTAACTGTAATGAGAAAAAGAACCGCAAGTATTAAAAGTCAAGAATAAAAAACATTCGCATACTGATTAGCTATATTAATAGAAAATCTAGCACCACATAGTTTAACTCTTTAGACGAATGTTAAGTACACTGTATTCACATTGTTTTGTATAGATTTGAGTTGTTCACATCACTGCCAAGAACTGTCTCCTCGATACTGTCTTTGAATGCTTCAGGATGTAAAATTAAGGAAAATAGGTCTGATTAGTCATCGGGTAAAAATCGTCACGTGACCATACATACTGTGTTGGGGGGTGATCAATGGATGAGTTACTTCTCTTGCCCTTTGTTGCACCGCTGGAAGGTTCAGATTTTCAAAAAACAGGCATGAATGGTGCTGGATACATTTTAGCAACGAATAACAATCTAAATTCACCGCCAATCCAGTTTTTTGCGACGTAATAAAGAGTGAATGTATTATTTTCATGTCATCTCGTTCTGTATGCTCAGTTTTTACGCACGACACAAAGATACATAAATAGCCTTTAAGACAAAAAAAAAAAAATCTCAGCTGACCATGTTTATAATTTGGGTGGACAGCTTGTAATACGCAATTCAGAAAATGGAATTGAAGACAAAAAGGTAAAAGGAATGTAGGTAATTCATAAGCTGGACTGGAAGAAAGATTAAAGGAGAAATCAAGCATCATGAGCAAGTTTGTAGCCTACAAAATCCTGTATGTTTTTCAATTAGAGAATATATATATATATATATATATATATATATATATATATATATATGTGTGTGTGTGTGTGTGTGTGTTTGTAAAAGAGTGAAAGTCTACAGAGCTTAAAATCTCTTAAACACCAAATACATATATTTTGAATGTGCCAAGAAAGTAATTTCAGTTTATTGTTTTTCAATATCCGTTAATTTAATTAAAGTAATTTTAAAGGATTTTTAAAAAAAAATACGCAAAATATGATTTTATGTTATAGTCTCTTGAGAGAAGTAAATTGACCGTCTATTCTACAAGTCAAGATTCAAAGATGAAAAGAATCTTTTCTGAGACCCTCTTAGTATCCTGAAAACGTGGCAGGGGCATTTTGCTTCAAAATTGCAACCGTTGATGAGAATTTTAGCATTCCAGATAGTACTATGAGAGATAGCTTTGCAGGCAATACCTCTTTTGGAAAAATTGGAATTAAATAGTGGATGAATATTAGGATACTGGATGGTGGCAAACAGTTCCTGCGGTATCTTCATAGCTCATTGCACTTTATTTGATCCTATGAATCTGTCTCCGGGGAACTGGCAAGATGCTGTAATGGTTGTTCTGTTCGAAAGCAACATTTGCAAAGATGATTGGGGAAATTGCACAGGGACATCCCTGCTGTCCGCAGTGGGTAGAGTGTTATGTAGAAGACTGCCGGAACGTTTGCTCTATCACTTTGTTGATACAGTTCCAGAATCACAATCTGGTTTCTGCATTGATCAGGGAATCACTGATGTGATTTTCTCGGCAATTACAAGAAAATTATGTCGAACAAAGTATTGATTTATATCAGGTCTCCGTTGACTTAATTAAATCCTTTGATACTGTAGAATTGGATTTGCGTAATGGAAGATTCTAAAGGAGCAGAGCCTCCCTGAAAAAGTTGATCACGGCACTGCATTCATTTCGTTTTGGCCTTATCGTATTAGATGATGTTGGAGGAAAACCGTAGGAAAGAATATTCCTCAAAAATAGTATGAAACCGAGAGATACTCTGGCACCAACATTATTTACATTGTGATTTGATGTTTAAGAACTACAATCAGTCTTTTATATTCGTTATTATTGGCAAAGTGTAACATCGGGCATTTTGCATCTTTGGTTAGAGATCTGTTGTACGCAGACGATCTGGTGCAAACGATCGCGATCTTGTGGCCAACACAGAAGCTGATATGCAGCGTCTCCTTGGTATATGCAGCGTCTCCTTGGTAATTCATTAAAGCTCGAACTGTCCCAGGACTCATTACAAGACCGAATAAAACAATGGTAATGTTTAAACCTGCATTGAACTGTCTATGTATGCAGCAAAAGTGAATGGTGCTCATTTACCAATAATTAGCGATGGAAGAATTCCCGATGTATCTTAATGATAAACATATACCTCATGAGCCAAAGATGAGTCACAAGGATTATCTGAAGGTCACACTCACTGTTGCAAATATCTTTGACTGTACAGTATGAACATTCAACTCAAAATATAGATAGATAGCCAGGCAGAATCACTTAAAAACTTATTGACAATGTTTTCAATATCGAGTGACTGGATGACTGATGATTGACCGTTATTCTTGACGGGAAACTAATCCATCGGAGATTAAGCTACATACCAGGAATCTTGCACTAAAACGAAATAACTGAAAATAAATGAAAAGAAGGGATCTGAACTTCCATCTACAAAGATGATCACCTCCGACTAACTTGTCTAATTGGGGAAGGAGGTCTGCCTCAGCAAAGCTGGAAAATGTATCTATAAAGCCTTAAAAAGTGAAACCATGTGAATTGTCGATGTCACCTACGGATTGTAACACCTGTCGTGCCTGTGGTAAGACAACAGGAGGACTGAAAAGGCATATTAATGTACATGGAAATTGCACACAATGAACAATTTCAAATTTCCAATCCCGGGTTGGTTTAAAAAGTCACGTCTATTCTTGGTATAGTTGGGGGAATTCACCAGGTGACAGCCATACTCGAAATCAAGGTACAAGCCAACATACATATCTATCTATCTATCTATCTATCTATTTATCTCTCTAGCTATCAATCTTGAGGAGTGATCTCTTCTCAATAGAGTATTTTAATGCTATTGTATCTCGTCAGGAGGAAAAAAAAGTTCTACTCCGTGAATATGATGATCGACCTAGACAGTGTATATAGATGAACAATTAAAGAATTTTGCTGCTGCAAGAATCAAACCTGTGTTCACCACCTCGAAGCAATGATCTGTCTGAGCTATACAGCCAGTCGGTCAACAGACCATTGCTTCACAACAGAATCTCATCTCGTTCACCAACTGTTCATATCTGCTCAGTCCATGTTCTAGCACGGATGATTAGATTATAATAAAAAGGATATTCAATCCAACAAAATGATAATTGCTCGATTTTTATCACGAACTCTATTTTAACGACACCCTATTTTATGCAATGAATATGTTGATTTGCCTAGGCAGCGTAAATATATAAACAATTAAAGGAAAAGGACTTGTGCAGGAATCGAATTATCATTACATAATTCATAGTGAACTGTTCAGTGATAGAATACCCAGGAGATTATGATAATAGAGTGCGAATTTCGAGAAGCAATTGGCAAATGTCTCTCATTCTTCATCTGAGCGAGAAAAATAAAACCATGCATGGGAAGTGGCTAAAAATCATTTGGTATAAATAAAAAAAACACTTCGAAGAGCACTTTGCCGATATACTTGAAGCGTAAGGTCAGCGTCGTATATTTTTTACTTTAAACCCTTCTCTTTGGTTCATTACGTGTGCGTTCCGAAAGTATTTTGTATTTTGTGTAAGCATCATACAATAATAGACAGTGAATTTAAGAAAAAATACATTTTGAAACTGAATCATATTTATTTCCGTTTGAGAAATCGTTTCCTCTCGTTGTCAATCTTCAAATTTAAAAAAATGATAAAACTTAGGGAGTAACAAGGTTTTACGAGGGGTTGAGAGATGATGCTTATCATTATCGCTTGAAATTTATAATTTTTTACGACCGGAAAGATATATTTGCATCAGCATCATCATCATCGTCGTCATCATCAGTCTTTTAAAGTCCGTAGTTGGACCGCCACATTTCTTTATCATGGACATCACGGGGCCATCGTTTCCCGAACACGTCTAGTTCTTCTATTCATCTTGTATTTTGTCAGTTTGTGGGTCTGCCTCCTGGTTAGGTTCCATATTTCAGCTCCATAAATGACTATCGGGAGAATGCATTGGTTGTATACTCTTCTTTTTAGGATTATTGGGATCGCCTTGTTTTTGAAGGTCGAGCTTACTCTGTTGAAGGCTTGCCATCCAAGGGTGTTTGTCTGCTTGATTTCTTCCTCTTTTGTGGGCTTCATAGAGATTTGTAGTCATAGGGAGATGTAGTGGTCTACTTTCCCCAGTTTTGCATCTTCAATTTTGACAGTTATTTCCTTATTCTTAATGTGATTGTTGCACTAGATTTCTGTTTTACTGAAGTTCATATATAGACTTACCATTTTGCTTTCTTCGTTAAGTTCATATAGCATCAGTTGGAGGTCATGTAGGTTCTCTGCAAAAAGGATGATGTCGTCTGCAAATCTATGGTTGCTCAGATATTCGCTGTTTATTTTGATTCCGCTAATCTCCCAGTCAAGATTACAAAATACCATTTGAGGCAGGCCGTGAAGAGTTTTGGTGAGCAGGTATCACCTTGTTTTACTCATTTAGGGTGTTTGAAGGGTTCAGAGTCTTTATGTAGCCTGATAAAGGAGTTGTATATACATCTTGCAGTACTTTTACGTAGGGTCTACTCATTGAAGAGTGATGGCCTTCAGGACCATGGGAATTTCTCCAGAGTCGAATGCCTACTTGAAGTCTATAGATGCTACAGCAAGTGGCATTTTGTAGTCTGTTGCTTTCTCTTTAAGCTGATTTATTGGATTGAGATAGTCCATAGTCGAGTAGCTTCTTCTAAATCCAGTCTGTTCCCATGGCTGGTTTTCATCTAGTGATATAGTGATCCAATCAGTGACATTTTTTGTAAACAGTTAATAGTATGAGATTTTGTCAGTGTTAAGAATGCAGGTGGTGTATTATTTTTGCTAATATGTTGGAGAGGAGAATGATTATGCATTGACATTTTACTGTGAATATTTATGTTGGTAATCACAGATTTTTCCTGAATCAATTTGTGATGTTATGGGATGCAAGTTACTCTCTGGTCACCATTGATGTGCTGTGTTCAGGTTATTTTATGTTATTTACAGAACTTAATTTTGTTCATGAGCATCATCAACAGCAGCTGCAGCAGCAGCAATAGCCTTCTTGCATCCGTCGTTGGACATAGACTTTCCCTAAGATTTGTCAGACATCTCATTGAGGTACTAGAGTCAATGCATTCTAAACTGAGCCGGCCACAGTTTTGCATGGGTTTCCTGAGGATCCACGTTGTTGTCAAATGGTTGTCTGCCATTCTTGCAACATGACAAGTCCGATGCCATCTGAGTTTTGAAATGTTTTTTCATGATAACTCAGACTCCTGGTCCTCTCTCTTATATGTTGGACTTTTTCATTATCTCTCCATGTGATGTTGAGCATGATTCATGTGCACGTTGCATGGTTTTCAGGATCCTAATGTCGTAGGTGCATCAGCAGTTTTTCACACACACACACACACACACACACACACACAAACACACACACACAAATATTTATATATATACATATATATACATGATGCAATTTATAATTATTTCTTTCAGATTATATATCCATTTCTTGATAGTGTATATACATACATATATATGTATGTGTGTGTCATAGACTTTACATGTAATAAGGCAAACAAATAGTTCAGTACGTTACTTTTGGATGTACGCAAACATGTACACATATATATTCATATAAAGATTGCATATGTTTTTTTAAAGTTAACTCACTAAATTCGCACAGATGGCCATAGGTGGCTCCTTGGCAGGTACAGGTGCAATTGTTGAGATTCAATTTACCACCATATTTGCATACTTTACCTTCGCAGTCTGGAAAAGAAGAAACTATTAGCTGAGTATAATTGAAATAGAAAGAATCAAACATTAAGATTAAAGTTAATTATCACCATCATCAGGAGCAGCCTAGATTTGCTAGAACTCTCTGCCACAGGGCCAGTACTTTCTGAATTTTAGAAGCTCGTCACGCTTATTTTCTGTCTGCTCAAGTTTAGCGTATGATTTCTTGCCATTTGAGTTTCCTGAGGGATTCTATGATGTCTTTGACTCTAAAATCTCTAATAAACTAATAAACTCCGCTTTCATAATCTTTCATAGAATGTTGGACTCAGTTATCCCCTATGCATGTTGCATGGTTTTCTATCACGAGACCAATCTATAGGTTAGGTTCCATGTTTCAACTCCGTACGTGACTATGAGAAGGAGGCATTGGTTTTAGACCCTTATTCTTTGGACTTGAGGGATCTTATCGTTCTTGGATGTTTGGTTGGCTCTACTGAATGCTTATGGACCTTGAGCGATTCTGCAATTTATTGTTTCGAAGATTTCATGGGGATTCAGCGCTCTAGGTTGATACAGATGTCTATTCTCTCCAGCATTGTCTTTTCGATTTTGATTGTTGTATCTTTTTTCTCAACGTATTTGTGTTACATGACTTGATTAACCGAAGTTCATGTCCAAACCAATTTTCTTCCTTCCTTCCTACAGCTGTTTAACATTATACAGAGATCATGATGTTTCTAAACGACAAACGATTTGGTCGTCAGCAAAAATCTAATGTTATCTAGGTATCTGCCGTGTATGGCCTTTTATTTTCGAGGGTTTTTTCTCCTCAAGTCTCCGTTTCGGCGCAGTATACACATCAATAATAACAATGCATAAAACTTCAACTAATAGATATAAATAACACTTGGTTACAAATACTGATACCACCAGTGAATAATCAACCTGGCACGAAAGAAGTCGGGTCGGGGATTAGTTTGAAAGATTGGAACTCTCGACTGAGACGTGTTTCCTGTAGCACAGACCGCAAGATTGATTGAGCATTAACCACAGAGGAACGCAAGCTATTCTTTAAGCCAGTATAGTCGCAAAAAAAAAACCAACAAAAGTGATCAATTTATAAATCATTTCCCTAAGATTTTATTGGTCTGAATGAAATAAAAACTACGCCAGCGTATCTTGGATTTTGTAATAATACTCAAACTTTTGAAATGTCATTACAAATAGTAGGTTGATACATTCTCCGGCCATCCTCAGAAACTTGGACATGGGAATCTAACAAGTTTTGGATACACAATCTTTTAAAGAATATTCTGGATCATAATCGTTGATCACTGGGTTTGAGACTTAAAACAGTTTTTCTTTGTTTCGGAAGGTATACTGAATAGAAAGGAACCCGCTGACCTCGAAACACCTCTGTAATCAGCAGGCTCAGATATTCGTTTAGACTTGAATGAATGACATACTACATGAAGCAGTCAAATGGGAATCAAGAGTCTGTCAAGAAGCCATAGTTTCCTCAATGCTGCGATTTATGGTCGGCTTCGAATGCGCAAGTTATCACCAGAGAAAAAGAACTGAGTAAGAAAAAAGGAGGAAATCAAGAGTTAATATTAAACTTACCACACAGTTTATTCCTACAGTTCGAACTGCAATCAGCACATGATTCCCCAAGTTTGTATGGTTTTATGACATCGAATTGACTATAAGAAATAAATCAATACAAGATATATAAGAAATTACATTATCAACAAAATTAGCATAAGATTTTATTTTGATATTCTCCAAAAAGAGTAATTAAAACTAATAGAACCCGTGAAAATTCCACGATGGTTGTCAACATCTGACGCCCCTGTACTACAGCTTTTCGTTCTTTTACGATCTTCGTTGCCGGTCAATGATTTGATCCATATGTTATGAAAACATGGATTGGTTTCAAGTGTGAAAGTCTTCCAACTGCTCCGCAAACTATCTGACTTTTTCCTGTTCTCTGTCTTTCAACACTTTTTTAAAGCTACCAATCATAACTCCCTCTCTCCTTCTGTCCCCCTCTGTCCACGCTCGGTAAACTACATAACCCTTTTCACCCTTCATTTCCCATGCCTCTGGATAAGCTACGTAATCTAAAAAAGGAATGATTCAAATTCAAAAAAGTACTAGTTTAATTTATATTCATCGTAATAGAACAATATTTTGATTTAAAAAAAAGCTATATTTTAAATTTCTTAATGCATAGGTAAAAAAATGATGCTTTTTACTCTCCAAATTACTCTCGTTTACAAAAAAAAAAAAAATTATCCCAGATCTATTTTTACAAACGTGTAATTATGTGTAATTATCTTCTCTCTGATAAAACCATCCAAACTTAACTTTATGCTTTACTGGAAGCTTAACCTTTAAACGATTGAAGGAACAAGTAGAATGATATAATAGACTAACATATACCTATAGTAAATGGCAGGGTTATATATGAATGGATCTGAGCCAAGAAAATAATGTATTGGATATTTTTTTCAATAATCCAAGAATTCTTTTTTTTTCTGAAGTTTCAACTCAATTCAAGCTCTTCCAAACAGGGGATAGAGAAAAACAACAAAAACAAAACAAACAAACAAAAGAAAAAACAGAAAAACATATTTTATTGGCTTTGGAGTGATTGTTGAAATTTTCAGTCATCTAGCTCATTTAGTACGGCCTATACGCGTAATACGTACATACATGCACTCATAGCGAGCCACCGGCACCCACTTGCAAACTGAAAGAACCCGTTTTGACAGTTTTGGTGACAACTCTGTTTGCCGATTCAAATTATCTGATTAAAGTAACGATTAAACTGTAATTCAAAGCAGAACATGTATTTTTTAGATTTGAATTTGAAGAATATATATATATATATATATATATATATATATATATGCGTGTGTATACGGAGAATTTGTTAATAGCATTGCTGGTATGTTTTTATATATTTTAAAAACAATTGTACCCTTCATGCTGAAAGTATATATAATGGGTAACTTG